>OZ001257.1:43785563-44353063 GCA_963924015.1 Macrophya annulata | reverse complement strand
ATGTTCATGCAGTGCAGGAAAGGGTTGGTTTCTCGTAGTCCCCAGTGGAATTTCAACCCAGGTATTTTCCGAAAACGTCGCGAACAACGACGCGGATTCCTGTTAACGGTCATACCACCTCTCAGCCTTTATAGCCAAGGTATAGGTATGTACCTTATATATCCTTGCCTCGAGGGTTTATTAGTTATCTGAATAGTTCACGAATCATCCTGCACCTATACGTATACATATCCGTATATTGCATAGAAATTATTTCCGCAGAGCTTTGAAACCGCGAAATCAAAAACAGAAAAAAAAAAAAACTGTAAAAATGTACAGAAATTTACAACCTCGTGAAAAAAAAATCTCTCCCGATTGTGCAATTAATTTCAGGCTAAATTTATAAGTCTGCAGCCAATAATAGCAAACAAAAAAAAAATCAGGAAACCGGTTGACCTCTGGGCCAACCCGAAAACTTCTCGCTGTGTTAAATATGTTACAATTAATTGATACTATTGGGTTTATAATAAATTAAAGAAGGTTATAAGTAGAATTAGTTTTCCCTATACAAATCTTTTTTTCTTCAATTTCTATTCTTCGAATAACTTTCAAACTACTCGACCGATCGATTCCAAAATCTAATCAGATCTAAGTCTTGATGAACCCTTTCGATCGCCGCAACAATCATTCAAATCGGTTAATTCGTTCCAAAGGTATCGTACGACAAAAAGAGAAATTTTTGTCGTGCAATATCTTTTAAACCAATCGTTCGATTTTGATGAATCTTGCGGCGATCGAAAGGGCTATTCAAGACTCAAGTCTGATTAAGTTTTGAGACTAATCGCACGAACAGTTTAGGAGGTATGCGCTAAAAACATGAAAAAAAATTGTTTTCAATTTTCATTTCTCAAATAACTTTGAAACTACTCGACCGATCGACTCCAAAATCTAATCAGATCTAAGTCTTTATAAACTCTTTCGATCGCCATAAGAACCATTCCAATCGGTCGATTCGTTCTAAAGATATTGTACCGTAAAAATTTGTTTACACACACACACACGGACGTCCATCCAAAAATAGTCAGAATAGCTTCCTAAGACCCCAAAACGTCGAGATCTGATGAAAACTCGATTTCCGCAAATCGAACCGAAACCAACGACTTACCTTTTTTTTTTTTTTTTAAATTTTAAATTTTCATTGCGGCAAGTTAAAAATAAAAAATAAAAAATGGATAAGTAAGTAAATTTAAAAGCTATACCTAGGTATGTAAGTGAGCTTAAAGACTATCCGAATGTTGGCTATGGAGTTAAAGTTAGCTCGCCTCTTGCAGAAGCTGGGCATCTTAATCTTGAATTTGCCAGATGACGTCCTCCCACAGGGCTTGGTGTACATTTTGTTAGCTACAGCATGTCGCTACACTTTCGAAGCTCTATTTTCACTCTGCTTACATTCACACATATGTCTCTATGTGTTTGTGTACGTATACATGTATGTATGTATGTAAGAGGTGGTATGGGTGGTATGGGTGGTTGCAAGAGGAAACACCGCGTGGGATTTCTAAATTCTAACGTAAATCGATATCTTGTCTATCAAGTGGAAGAAATAAGATACATATACCCTGGACATATGATTATGTATGTAGTGTGCAAACATATAGAGAAGACTTTTTAACTTTACCCATGTGATCCTAAATGTGAAGTGTTTCAATGAAAAATTGGAATTGGATGATTTATAGTTTTGACATTTCAAAAAAAAAAAAACACACAAAAAAACACAAAAAAAAATATCGCCAGGGGGAAATTGAGACAGTATCAAATTGCTTTAAATTTCTACGCCGGAAATTTTTCTGCTTTTTTGTAGATGCCCCGTTTTACTGTTTTTTTTTCTTCTCATTTTTAGTGCCACTCAATTTTTGTCTCACCCTGTAAATTTTTTTTTTTTTTCGCAAATGATTTAATGGCGCTGAATGTTTGAGGGGAATTTTTATTTTTTTTTTTTCTTCGTTTTGATGATAATTATACTCCGGTTTATCTTGTGTATCTCGTAAATCTTTTTTCTGTTAGTTATTACGCGTTTGATACACGAACAGCTGCCTCTGCGAGTTGATATATCCGGTTTTCAGTATTTTAGACATTTCTAAAATCCCCGCATCGTTACGGTTGCGATTTTTAAGTTAATTGAGTCTTTTTTGTTTTTTTTTTTTTTTGCTCTTCAAGTTTTAAACAAAAGTCGAAAACCGGAAAGACGTGGAAAAGTTATCACGTTATTCAACTCTGTAGACATTACAGTATCGTACGTACATATACCTATGCTTGTACGTTTCTACAACGTTGATATTTTTGGCAATCTGCGCCTTTTTTTGTTTTAAGTTTGCGGTTTGTAATATGCGGTTTGATATTCTTTTCAAACTTATACACTTTGCTATATAAGAATCAGATTAGGAAAAACGATAAATCGATCGACTATCAAACCATCTCAAACCTGATCCGGCAAAGACTAAAGAAATTGCGCTTTTCAAAAATTTTTGTAACTATAATTTTTTTTTTAAATGTTTTTTTTTTGATTTTCTGGAGCGATCAGGGTTTTATTTCACATCTTTTGATATCCCATAGTATATTATGCAGTTCAGCGACATCGATCAAAAAATTGAACCAATCCATACCAAAAATTTATACACCAAATGTAATATGAATGAATTTTTTTTCTGTTTTTTTTTTCCAATTGAAATTTCAAATTTCGCAAAACTATATATCACTATAATTTCCTTCTTTCAGACTTTCGTACGTCAAAACGAATTTTATTCATTTTTGAACGCAACGAAAAAATAGCAAAAAAAAAGTAAATTAAAATTTCTAATATCACAGAAAATAATCAAAAAAAAAAAAAAATTCCTTTCTTCAAGCTTGTCCTTGCTAATATTATTTTCTCATCGGGGTTTTTTTTTTTTTTTTCAAGGAGGTTTAATTATTTTTTCAATTTAAGTTTTTGATTCTAGTTTTTTTTTTTTTTTCGTCTTTCTCATCTTTCGGCTTTGTTAAATTTTTATCATTCTCTCCAATAGCAATTAGCAGTTCATAATTAAACACTCTATGTATAATATATGTATGTATATATACATATACCCATATACCATATAGGTATAATAATCTAATCTGAATATCATATGCTGAGCTTTCTATAATACCATGGTGTATATGTATGTAATATATCTAGTTATATAACAAAAGTGTCGAGTTTCGTTATCCCAGATTAATTAAATATAAACAGATAGGTAGTAAATTGACAAAGGTGTGTGCAGACCGGACGATTAGCTATTCATCAATTTGCCCAAAAGCTTACCAAACCCTTTACCTCTCTCCCCTAAAACTTCCACGATCCTTGTTATTGGACCCGTTTCATCAACGTTTGATGATGAAGCAGAGAAAAACCAGTAGTTAGTAAAAGTTAAGGTATATATACCTATAACCTTTGACACAGCCTCTTTCTTTCTCATAATCCTTTTGATTCTTACATGAAATTTTCTCCCTACAAAAAACCCTCTTCGTTTAGGTTTTTGCGCAGGAAAACTTGAAGGTGAAAATTTCAAAAGTCAGTTTCCGACGCAAATGCTTTGTCGCGAAACTAGGTAGGTATAGTAGCGCCATTTTCCGCACGGTGCAGTTGCGGTAGTGTGATTCCTTTGTTCTCATCTTTCCATGCCTCTCGTTCTTTTTGTTTCTTTTTTGTTTTTGTTTTTTTCTTTTTTTTTTTTTCTAGTTTTTCATTCTTTTTTTTGGTTTCATCGCAACAGTATTTCCCGGTATGTTTGTTGTTCTCTCAACCCTATCGTTTGTTTTGAGGCGTTCGTTTAAAAGGAAAAACTTCTTTGACACCGATACATTTTTCTTTTTTTGTTTTTTGATTTTTCACAGTTTTGTTTTACTATACATATTTCGAGGACTATAGGTACAGTGTACTATGTATGTATTTTGAACCTACACAAGTTACTAAACTACCCTGTTTTAGGTGTTGTATTGTTTTTATCGCTCTAGTGTTAGTCTTTTTTTTTTTATTTTTTATTTTTTTTTTTGTGAAAAACCTTCCCTTCTTTATTCCTTCTCACTTATCCTTTTTGCCTTTTCCCAAACGGGTTATATATACCTGCAATGGTTACAGCGGGAAAATCCTGTCTTCAACACCGTCCTTAGGGATCGACTACACAGCAGACCTATACCCAACCTACAGCTACGATATCCTTCTATGTGTACATATATACAATATATATACAGGTATGAGTAAAGGATCTTTCCCATATCCCTCTATACCCTATACGTTATCTTACTAAAACACCACAAGATTCTTAACCACGTGTATTTCGGATATTACACCTGTGAACTTCTCTACAGAATTTCTCAGTGATCTTGACCCCTTTTTTTCTCTCTCTCTCTCTCTCTCTCTCTCTGTTTCGTAATCGTACCTAAAACCGTTCTAACCCCTAAACCTTGTGATATATTCTTCTTCTTAGCCAGATGGGTAGCGTATCTCTGTTTTTATTGGTTTAACAATCTGTTAAAGTATTCAAATATTTGAATATTTGGTCATGGATTTTAGGGAAAAGTGAGGCCACATATGGCCATATCGTGAAAAAATAGTAATGCTACAATGTTTCCCTGCACATTATTATTATTATTATTATTTGTTTTTTCTTATTTAGGATTGAAAAAGACATGCCCATATGTTACATATGTGGATAAATTTGATACAGAAAACAAAATTTAATTAATTGGGGTGAAATGACCCTCCCTTAAAATCGATAACAAAATTTTATGATTCATTTATTGAAATTTTTTTTTTCTAATTTTTGAAGGGGGCCATATTATCCCAGTTTTTTGTATTAAAGCGTCTCGTTTTAGGGCAGTGTAATTATTATTATTATTATTTTTTTTTTTGTCACTCCTACATGAATATTCCTTAGAATAAGATAAAAAGAGAAATCCTCGCGAGGGGATAGTTGCTAAAAACTCATTTTATACGGGAGCTCAATGAATTGTAAGATTTTTTTTGTTTTTTTAGTAACAAATGAATGATGAGTTTTTGTTTTTTTTTAAATTGAGATTACTCAGCCGGGAATTATGACACAAAATTTCACAGCATGTTGTTTTATAGAAAATTGAATCCTCTACAAAAAGTATTGTAAAAAATTATTTTTATAAATCAATAGTTTAGGCGTGAAAAATACCCAAAGTTAACGTTCAAATTTTAAACCGTTGAATTTACAGATTTTATTCTAATAAGGACATTTTTATTTTCTTTGTAGAGAATTTTCAGAGTCTGTGAAATCGCATTTTGCGAAATTATGTATACCCTTAGACTTGACTGTGTAATACCAATTAATAATAAAAAGAAAATCATATATCTTTCCTGAGTTATATAAATAGGAGAATTCTTGTCGTTCATTAATGTGCCTTATAAAATCTTTTCCCAGCGATATCCTTTCACGTGAAATTCTTATTTTGTATTATTCGAAATCAATTTTTAAACGATATTTCACGTAGGAAACAAAAAAAAAAAATAAAATAATAAATTTCCCTTAAACGACACACCTTCTTTATAAAATATAGTGTATAATATGAAAAGTATAACAATTCATGATGATAAGAATAATTTTTATATTCTTCCATTCTTCAGGAGATTATTAACGGCAAAAATCGATACGAAAGATATTATATATATATATACAAAAAAATAAAAAAGATTTTAAATTAACCGGAGATACTTTTCTGTCCTTTGTTGTACTTTTTTTTTTTCTTTTTTTTTCTTTCTTTTTTTAGACGAAGAAGAAGAAGAAGAAGAAGATCTTTGATCTTTGTAGAACGGAAATTTACAGGAATATTCACCTCATGACATTATTTTTACATGTTATTTTATTATTTGAGAAAATACTCAAGGGCTGTGTAAAATATTATTAATTAAAAATTTTGCTGTGTGTTAATTTAATAGACTTTATTATTTGCCTCAAATTGCGAGGATTATTTTCAGTCAAACTACATTTTCAAATTAATGAAAATTCGTGATAAAAACAAACAAACAAACAAACAAAAAAAAATCTCTTTTCTTCATTGCGAACGGTCGAATGAATTAAACACCCTCGAGTTTCTAATTTCCCTAACCATTGAATTAAATTTGAATTTTATGAATTACCTTATTTCGTTTTATTTTTTTTTTTTTTTTTTTTATGTTTTTTATCTGAACATTTTTTATTTTATTTTATTTTTTAACCAACCATTAAAGGCAGTCTTCAATTCAATGCTGAACGAATTAAACTCAAATTTTTGTACCCACTAAGATTTTCCAGTACGAAAAAAAAAAAAAAAAAAAAGAGGTTTCTCTTATGTATAACGTATAGGCATAGCTAGCGGCCTTTTATAAAGCTCTTTAGATTCTCCTCGTTTATTATTTTATAATTTTCATATACATTACCTACCTACCCTGTGCACAAAGATATATATTGTATATCCGATTTATCCGAGCCTTGAGGCTACTGGCTCACGCATATATTTCAATTTTATAAACCTTATACTGGAATACCCAAACGACACAATTCCAAACCGTATAAAAATCGCAAACCAAAACGACAAATTTTCAGTATTAAACCTCAGGCGTTAGGTACACCCCCGGAAAAGATAAATGTATCCCATGTATTATTTTCATTTTTATTTTCAATATCATTATTGTAATCATTTTTATCATCATTCTTATTATTATCATTATTATTATTAGGAAAGAAATATTTGACTAAAGTATGGAAAATTTTCTCCTTATATAGGCAGGTATATAGATATAGGTATTATGTATAAATAGGTATAGCGGTATGATACGGCGCCGATTCGAGGAAAAATGCTTTTAAGTAAATTATTTTATCTCCAAGGAATTTTCAAGATTTTAGATACATTACAAAACATATAGTATATGTATACCTATAAGAGTTCGTATAAGAATATTGCGGAGAGAAAGAAAACGAAGAAGAAGAACCAAAGAAAAAAAAAATAAAAAAAAAAAACAAAGTTCTCAAGATCTACCGTGAAATAATTTTCTTCGCAGATTTCTTACTTAGGAAATTATTTATCACCCGACCTTTCAACGAATAGGGAAATGAAATGATATTATTTATAATAAAATGAAATTTTCAATGATTTTTTACAACTTTTTTCTCTTTTTTTTCTTTCTTTTTTTTCAATTTCAGACCCTCTCTCATATTCTCTACCTTCAAGATTACCCCTCTCGAAAAACTACTATAGAGGTACTATATAGTCAAAGGATTATTTGAGACTCGTGTCGTTCCAAATCTTGGCGTTATAGTTAAAGGGGCATCTTTAAAGACAAAAGTCGTTGATTTCTAACGAGGTGAGAAGAGATGAGAAGAGTAGATAAGACGAAGTTTTTAGCCTTGATGAGAGATTTTTAAGCAGGTTTAAAATTTTAGGGAAAAAAGGGACTTGAGAGCTTGTTGAAGTTTCGAATTTTAAAAGATTCGAAAGGTCAAAATTTTGAATTTTAATATTACGACAGTTTCAAAAGTTTTTCGAAAGTATATTTTCCCGAGTCGATTTATAAAACTTCCAATTGAAAAATACTGCAAAAGGTTCAAAATTCCGAAAAGTCTAAACTCTGGAACTTGAAATTTACGAACGACGTTCCCCTCTATTAAATTTTCGAAATTTTTAGACTTGCATTACGATCTTTCCGAATTTTAATATTCATACTCTTAACGTTTCTAAAAATTTAAAATCGTCTAAAATAAATTCTTAATTTTAACCGTTTGGAAATTTAAAAATACCAAACTTGAACCCAATCCCATGGAAAAATTCTAACGTGAAATAGCCGCGGTCTGATAGAGTAAGAAAATTTAACTTACACATACATGGAAGATTCTCATCTCGATCTCTATATGTAAACTGAAGAGTTATGGGTACATAGAGTTCAGTTTGCAGCTTGAAACGAGTTATTTAGTTTCACATAGACTTACTACACACAGATTTACTTCCAAATGTACCAGATGCAGCCTTGTGTCTGATAATATCTTTGAAACAACCAGATCAACCTTTGCTACTGGTACTATACCTACGAGATATACCTACTATACACCTACCATACTGTTCTAGACATTACAGAGAGTCGAGCATGAAGGCAATCGATAAGTGACCCATATTGTATCCCTCTCCTTGTCTCATCCTCCCTTTTCCTTCTTTTATTTAAATTTTTTTTATTTTTATATATTTTTTTGTTAAACCCCTCTTTTCTTCTTTTTAACTTCCCGCAATGAAAATTGAAAATTTTCATAAAAAAGGGAAGTTATTGGTTTCGCACCGATTTTCGAAAATCGAGTTTTTATCAGATCTCGACGTTTTGGGATCGTAGGAAGCTATTCTGACTATTTTTGGATGGACGTCCGTATGCCTGTGTGTGTGTGTGTGTGTGTAAACAAATTTTTGTCGTACGATATCTTTAGAACGAATCGACCGATTGGAATGGTTCTTATGGGGATCGAAAGGGTTTATCAAGACTTAGATCTGATTAAATTTTGGAGTCGATCGGTCGAGTAGTTTCAAAGTTATTTGAGAAATAAAAATTAAAATACAATTTTTTTAAATGTTTTTAGCGCATAACTCCTAAACTGTTCGTGCGATTAGTCTTAAAACTTGATCAGACTTAGGTCTTGGATAGCCCTTTCGATCGCCGTAAGATTCATCAAACTCGAACGATTGCTTTAAAAGATATTGCACGACAAAAATTTCTCTTTTTGTCGTACGATACCTTTGGAACGAATTAACCGATTTGAATGATTGTTGCGGCGATCGAAAGAGTTCATCAAGACTTAGATCTGATTAGAATTTGGAATCGATCGGTCGAGTAGTTTCAAAGTTATTCGAAGAATAGAAATTGAAGAAAAAAATATTTGTATACGTAAAACTAATTATACTTATAACCTTCTTTAATTTATTATAAACACAATAGTATCAATTAATTGTAACGTATTTAACACAGCGGGAAGTTTTACGGTTGGCCCACAGGTCAACCGGTTTTCTGATTTTTTTCTCTATTTTTCCCCAATGTACATAATAACATACACAGACATGTGCAGCTTTTCATACAGAAGTACCAATTTTGCTTAATAAATCAATGAAAAGTATAAAAACAAGAAAATAAAATAAAATAAAAAAGTAAAATATTTAACGTTACCTCTTGATTTTGATATTCTTTTTTCATGAAAGAAAAAGAAAATTTTTTTTTCATCCCCCTTCGTCGACATAAACTTAGCAGATGTCAACGTTTGTAATGCTGGTCAGGATTTCTTGTGCCGGTAAATTAATCCGTGCCACTCGCAGGAAATTTCACGTACCTATATGGTATACATATACCTATACATGTATATCTATATACGTATAATAAGTATATTGTAGAAAATGAGTGGTACTTGTTCATGGTAGATATATATTCGCTTAAAGTTGACCCCGAGATACTCTACGCTTTTCGAGGGATGAGTTATTGTCACGTTTTTTGTTTAAACGAGGTGAGAGAGGTATACATGGAACCAGGAAACGTCAAGTTTCATTAAAAATAGCAAAAGTTAACACATTTACACAGCTGTTTTGTTACTGCCGTTTTATCCTACTAAATTTAATTTCTCAATACATATTTTGCTTTTCTAATAACCACATCTCTCACAAAAACAGTTCGATACATCGTTAGTTCAGAAATTTTCACAACTACGTATTTGACAAAAAAAAAAAAAAAAAAAAATTCCCCCATTTATCCAGAAATTTATTTATTGCACGGAATTGGAACAGTGACCGTACTTTTTTCATAAATAAAAAAAGCTATTCAACAGATTGGGCTCTAAATTGTCCATATCCATTCGTTTCGTGAAAATGCAACGTTTTGATGAATTTATAAATAAAATGTTGAGTTTCAATACTGTGTAATTTTTTTTTCTTTTTTCTTTTTCAACGATAATCACCCTTGAAAAAATTGCAATTTAGTATTACATAGATTTAAAAAATTTTATAAACCCCAACAAGATTTTTGCGTGTAAAAATTTTTACCTCAGAGATCGTTAATAATCGTTATTAGCCTCCTTCTTTTTCGTTTTGTGTGTTTTTTTTTAACTGTTTTTTTTTTTTTTTTTTTTTTTTTTTTTTTTTATCAAAGGTATCAAAGCGGCTGGCTTTGTCGGTTGAATTATTTTTTTTTTTATTAATGAAAAATTGCTCAACAGTTCGCTCTGTCATTATACCAATTAATTATCATTTTGCGAATCTGCGGTTTATTTGCATAAATTATATACCCTGCATAGTACCTACCTACCCACCTACCCACCTACCTACCTACCTTCCTACCTTCCTTCCTTTCTACCTACTTACTGCAAAGTGATTGATGAAACGAAACGAGCTACTCGATTTATTCGCAGTTCGCGAACTACGAGGGTTCCATTCCTCTCATATACGTATTAATCAACCTCAAACATTTGAACCGGGTATTTAGGTACTTATATATACCTGTGATGTATGTACAGAGTAAATTTATGCAGGATTACAACGCGGAAAAGAAGTTTCCAAATTTTCTAAATTTTATTTAATTTTTTCAGAGCATCGTAGATATTTATATAAAATGTACGAATAGTATATAGGAATTGAGATAAACTTTGAAAAGCTTCTGTATATCATGTGTGTACAGTATATAAAGTAGAGTAAGAAGAAAAAAGTAAAAATACGTTAGGTAAACGATCAGAGTCATCGATAATTGCGTTTTCTAACCGAGAGAGCAACTCCAGGTTCTCCTGGTTGTTTGTGAGTGCCGTTCAAGTGAGTTCAACTCGAGTGGGTCAAGTGCGTCGGTTACGTTGAACGACTGAAGTTACTCTCTCTGCCGCGTGTATAAAACAACGTGATATATAAAGTGAAAAAAGAAATATGAAATAAAAAAATAGAAATCCACCGCTTCGAAAAAGAAATAAAAATTAAAAAAAAAAAAAAAAAAACGAAAAAAAGAAGAATTTTTCCTCTCTTTAAATGGTCAATTAAAATCGTGAATATCTGAATACCACAATATCTAGTGACAGCGGTGGGATGTGATTTTTTGCTGAACAGCTCAAACGTCTCTTGTATGAACAGATTAAAATCAACGACCCAGATCTCTTTGGCTCTACCAGGGGGTCGTGGCGGGTCGTTTGCCGTAGATAGAGGCGCGGACTCTCCCTCCCCGCTACCGTTTTTCGAGAGGAACTTCTCGAAGCTTCGCGCTCGCGGCTTGGCTTGGCTTGACTTGGGTCGGGTTGGGTTGGGTTGGAGAAGGGGGAGGGTTAACCGGATGGGTTTGGGTTTGGGTTCGTAACACAAGGCACATCGAAGACTTGGCTGTATCTCGGCCATCTCTGCAAGCCTGGCAACCGACTCGCAGTCATCGAGTACCCTCAAAACTCTGTAATATTATATTACGTACCAGCCACAGTCGAGCTCCTACCTACTACTCTCCACACTTTGCACTCTCTGTCGTCCCTTTCCTATTCCTATCTCACATTTCTGTATCCTACCACCACCACCGTCATCACCAACATCGCTGGTCTCTACTCTATATGTATGTACTATACCGAACGGGGGAACCGTACAAACCCCTCCGCACCTACATTCTACGTTACATTATATTAAATTCTGCAGATATCGCTGGATTTCATTTCATTTCAACCAACGAGCACGGCGATAGGTTAAGCGGTGCAGAGGTCATTGAAGGTTACTGGTACTGCCCGTTGACTAAACTGCATTATTGGATTCTTGTGGAGGCCGTTGATGTTCTATTTTTTTAGTATTTTATTTTTTTTTTAATTAATTCTTTTTTTTTAAGCGCCATTACACGTATAGTTATTATATTGGACCATATAATATGTATATCCCCCTCGTTGCTTTTAATTAAACTGATCAGAAATAGAATTTGTCGATTTTAATATCGTGGCGTTTTTTTTTTTTTTTTTTTTTTTGGATTTTGTGCTTATTATTATTATTTTTTTTTTATCGATACTAGATACAAAAATAACGAAATGAAATACGTGTACATACATGTAGGTACAGGTAATCTAATATAAAATATGAAAATTTCGAACAAGTATGAATAAAAATTTTTGATTATTCTTAGTTTTTTTTTTTTTTTTTTTTGTTTATACAATTTTATGCTGTTTATAGACACGAGGTTTAATAATGCTTTTTCAATTTCGCTACTAAGGAATTTTCGCTATTTTTCTATTCAGTTGTGAATTTCGTTGCGAATTTCGTTGCGAATATTTTTCGATTCGACGATCCGAATGGAATACGCAAACAAATCTTTATATATATAGGTATATATACCTACTACGTACACACGCGTTATGTTCAGAGGAGGCAAAAGCAAACCCCTCTGAAGAATCCATAAAAGGATTCTCTGCTTTTAGCATCCCTTGGGCAAGACTCATGTTACGTAAATAACCTAAATTATGTGTATATATACATATATTTTTTTTTCTTATTTATAAGTACTGCTAAAGGCTACTGATTCGCATTCAGTGATGTAATTTATTCTACTATGCCCCCCCCCCCCCCCCCCCCCCCCCCCTCCACCGCCACCCTAATTCGGCACATTGACGTGAAAATAATTTCTGAAGTTTTTTTCATTTTCAGTTTTGTTTTGTTTTCTTTTTTTTCATATTTTATTCAGTTCGGGGTTCAACGCATATTTTTAAAAATGATTCAGTTAAAAAATTCTCTAATGTTTAGTGCAAAAAAAATATGTATATATATATATCTGAGTCATACATATACTAGATCAAATTTGAGCGAAATAGGTTTTTTTTTCTTCACAGATTTTCAGGGCAATGCAGAACTAACTGACTTGCATCACAGTTTGTATAAAATGTAAAATAACAAAAATACCCTGTTTTTTCGAATTCTTAAATTCTACACATGCAGTTTGAACGTTTCATACAAATTCTATCATAAGCTGTTTTTTTTTTTTTTTTTTGTTTTATCGCGATTTGTACATTTCAAGCGTAAAATGGAATATCAGTGATTTGTGAAATTGAAACAATGCGAGTTTTCTCTCCTATAATTTTATAATTGTTTTTTTTTTTTTTTTTTGTATTTTATTTTCTTTTGTTTTATTTATCCAAAAAAAAGAAACCCTTTTTATCATACATATGGGATTTTCCAGGTCAACTTGACCAATGATGTTTTCTTATCATTTTTGTTTCACTTCATGATTTTTTATACGATTCTCCTATCTTAAAAACGGAATCTGGAATTTTCCAGACTTCTTTCTCCAACCGTTAATATTTTATGAATATTCAAACCCGTCTAAAAATTAACCATTCTTAACCCTCGCATGCCCCACTGGGGTCTGAGAAACCCGAACAAAAAATGTAAAATCAAAATTTCTTCGCTTTTCTCGAGAGAAAATATTTTTTAAACGAGTATATCTCAAAAGTTTTTCAACTTTTACGATTCGGTCAATGCGTAGACAGATTCCTCGACTAATTGGCTATCGATTAAAGAAAAAAAAAGCCATCGAAATACGAGTATTTTTCTCGGAGTTATAATTGAAAATCTGAACGCGGTCCCACAAACCCGAGTGTGGCAAGTATGTCCCAAAAAAATAAGTGTGGCACGCTGGGGTTAAAAATCTCAAAAATTTCTCAAAAATTTTATCTTTCATTCCAATCAATATGACATCCTGATCCGTTCGACTTTTATTTCAATTTCTTTTAGCACTTCAAACATTTTGAACGAACAAAAAACCATGTCTTAATGTTCCTGAGATTCTCAAAAAATTCTCAAAAATTTTGTGTTCTGTTCTGAATCTTTTGACGTAAGACTCATGAAATACAGAATTTTTTTTGAGAATTTTTTAGGAACTTTCGAAACGTTGAAACACAGTGTTTTGTTTATTCAACATGTTTAAAGAGCCAAGCAGAAAAAAAAAAATAAAATAAAATAGAAATAAAATCAACCCATCATGAATTGGGTGTCAAAATAATCGGAATGAAAACTAAAATTTAGGAGATTTTTTTGAGATTTTCATGAAATGGTCAATTTGTGGATGGGTTTGAATATTCAAAAAAAAAACCAAAAAAAAAAAAAAAATCTAACGGTTATAGAAGAAAAATTTGAAAAAAATTCAAGTGTTTTTTTTTTTTTTTTTTTTGAGATAAAAGAATCGTGTGAGAAATCATGAAACGAATTAAAAATGATGAGGTAAAATCATTGTTCGAGAATTCATATGGAATGCCCCATTTATACCTTAATCAGTCTTTTTAAATACCATAATTATTATGAATGTAACGTTTTGAATGTATGTTACGTATATATTCATAATTATAATATGTATACGTTTCCATGGTAATGATTGGTGCATGTGTGAAAAATTTGATAAAGATTAAAAAAATAAAATAAAATAAAAAATGAAACAAAATAAAAGATAAAAAACAGAAAAAAATGAAATAAAATGAAAATCGTTGAAAAAAAAAAACATATTTGCACAATGCACCTAATGTTCATGTTATCTGGTTGAAAAAATAAATAAAAAAATTGATAAATAAATAAAGAAAAAATAAAGAAAAACTCATGGTAATTATTGTGATGTTGTTGTGTTGGTAGGAATTGGACTAATGTTGAGGCGACTGGGCGACCATCAATGCCGACTAAAAGCAGTAGGGCTTAAGTACATTATCTCTCTTTTTCTATTTTTCTATTTTTATCTTAATTTGCCCGTTTATTATTCTCTCTATCCTCTTTTGCTCATCCTTATTCTTCTTTGAAAACTATTTTTACTTATTCTACTACTACTACTACTTTTTACTATTCCTAATTATCTTCTCATCTCTTCAGTTTCTTCGGTTTTTTTTTTCTATTCACGATTTCGATTTTTTCAATCCACATTTATTCATCGCACAGAGGTTTTTGTAAAAATATAGATTTTGGTAAAAACGTTTAATATTTCGGAATGCTATAATGTGTAGAAAATCAAAATTCACCTAACTTTTGAAAATTGTTCATAAATTTTTTTTTTTTTTTTTTTATATAGGTAAAATTTATTTTTCATTTATCAAAATATTTGAAATTTTCATTTTTTTTTGTCATCACAGATGAAAGAGACAAAAGAAAAAGAGAAGAACATAAAAAAAACAAAGAACAAATCAAAATAATTTTCCCTGGTACATAAGAATATTGAAAAAAACAACAAACAAACAACAAAGACTGTTCGCGATAGAAGAATCGTGTCTTCTCTAATAAAACTGAAGGAAAAAAAAACATCGGAATATACATATACATATATATGTATGTATATGTATACATATATCTAGTTGATATTTGTTCTTCTTGCCTCCTGTACTAAGAAAATTGGTTTTCTATAAATCTTTTACGATTTTCTTAATACTGTTTAATTTCCTGTCTCGAAAGAAAAAAATTCAAATCCATTAATAATAATCATAATAACAAGAAAAATTTATTGCATTACAAATATGTAGCGTGCATATCGATAAATGGGGACGCTATAAGATATATAAATGATTTCTTTTTTTTTTTCTAAATATATTTCTAATCATTTTCTTACATCCATACCTAACTATATTATATATATATACCTATAATTATATATATTTTTTTATATCTTTGCTATAATAATTCTTTATATTATCTTATAATATACACATCACGATGTTTGCATGTTTCATTTTTCTCACATTTTATTATTATTATTATTGTTATTATTATTATTATTATTATTATTATTATTATTATACCTATTATACATAATATATATATATATATATATATATATATATATACCTATATACATTAAAGGTATATACAAGCTTTGCATCTATTGAATTTATCATCTTTTTCTTTTTTCTTTCTCTCTCTCTCTCTCTCTCTTTCTCTACTTTATGATAGATAAATTATTATCTTAATAAGTAATAAGATAAAAATTCATTTCGCGTATATCTCTTTTATTTTTTTTTTTTTTCATTTTTATACTACTGAAAAATTTCCATGTATGTATGTATGTACATACATACGTATTGTAGGAAGACGGTAAGTTCGATTGTTTTTCAATAGATTTTGATAACTGGAATTTTTTAAAAAGCAAAAAAAAAAATAAAAAATTTTTTAAAAGGTATTTATTCTAGCTAGCACATTTGGACTTTAAATAATACCTAAGCTTTTAAGAGTACCTACCTAATTAGGGTGGTATTTTATTTAGTCATATTTGAATTTTAATGCTCCCATAAGCTGAAATGTCCTCTGGTAATATATACGAAAAAAAATGTAGTCATCGATGCTCCAGTTTTCTATCTCAATTCTCTGAGTACTGGCCCAAAGTCAGATAATTGACCAATTTTAATATCACACGATTTTTTCAGTTAACTTTTTTCTTTGTTTTATTTCATGTTACAGAATTTTTTAATATTTTTTTCGTAACTATAACTTGACGAATAAATTTTATTTCTTAGTACTCTGTAATTTCGAAAATTATATCGTTGAAAATCTATAGAATTTTCATAGATTAGCTACTACTATTGGTAAGAAGTGTGCCAAGCTTTAGATTTCTCAGACCGATACTGCATCAATAAACAAAAAAAAAAAATGAACTTTGAAAATTTTTTTGACTTTGGGTCACCACTTAGAATTGAGGTAAGGACCTGGGGCTTCGGCTAAAATTTTTTCAATGTATTTTGCGACGTTTTGGTCCATATGGGAGCATTAAAATTCAAATACAACTAAACTAAGGAGCATCCTAATATATACCTGAATTATCTAAAATAATATCTGTGTTATATTTTATGATTAGGTAGGTAGGTAGGTGTATTTTTATTTTACATTATTATATTTGAATATATATCTGCCTGATATTATACGTGTTGTTTCTTCATCGAAAATACTTAATCTATTTAGATATAGATAAATTTTTTAATTGATTTAAGGATATATCGAGGTGAGTTTTTCGATAATTGCAGTATCTACCTTACCTTGTAAATAATTTTTTAATCCTTATTCAGATGGAGTGAATTTAATTTATTTATTTATTTATTTTTAATATATTTTATCTGTTTCCTTTACCTGTAAGGCTACCTTAAATTCTAGGTATAATCCCCTTGGGATTATCCGCGGAAAAAGGTTTTCCATTTAGAATAATTAAGAATCGTTACTTCAAACGTCAAACCCCGTTTCTATCTGTTAGCGAATTATTTCTGCACACTTTCGAAATCATTTTTGATTCTGTATTTTTCTTTTCTTTTTTCTTTTTATTTTTCCGACGTCATATCCAATCGATCGTCAAGCCTTATAAATAAACTACTACTTAGATACGAATGAGAAGGCTACAGGTTGCTAATCTAACGTAGATAAAAAAAGAAACAAAATAATAATAAAATACACGAAAGAGTTTTTTTTTTTGTTTCTTTTGAGTTTCGTCGGAATATATAAAACAGATTAAAATGAATAAAAAATTAGGATGGTAGAAGAAAAAAAAATATCAGGGTAGTTCGTAATTTGGTCTTATTCGAACTTTAATTCTCCCATGGGCCAAAATGTCTCCAAAAACGTACAAAAAAATCAGGAAAGCGGTTGACCTGTGGGCCAACCCTAAAATTTCCCGCTGTGTTAAATACGTTACAATTAATTGATACTATTGTGTTTGTAATAAATTAAAGAAGGTTATAAGTATAATTAGTTTTTCCTATACAAATCTTTTTTTCTTCAATTTCTATTCTTCGAATAACTTTGAAACTACTCGACCGATCGATTCCAAAATCTAATCAGATCTAAGTCTTGATGAACCCTTTAGATCGCTGCAACAATCATTCAAATCGGTTAATTCGTTCCAAAGGTATCGTACGACAAAAAGAGAAATTTTTGTCGTGCGATATCTTTTAAACCAATCGTTCGATTTTGATGAATCTTGCGGCGATCGAAAGGGTTATCTAAGAGCTAAGTCTGATCAAGTTTTGAGACTAATCGCACGAACAGTTTAGGAGTTATGAGCTAAAAACATGAAAAAAAATTGTTTTCTAATTTTTATTTCTCAAATAACTTTGAAACTACTCGACCGATCGACTCCAAAATCTAATCAGATCTAAGTCTTGATGAACCCTTTCGATCGTCATTAGAACCATTCCAATCGGTCGATTCGTTGTAAAGATATCGTACGACAAAAATTTGTTTACACACACACACAGACATACGGACGTCCATCCAAAAATAGTCAGAATATCTTCCTAGGACCCCAAAACGTCGAGATCTGATTAAAACTCGATTTTCGAAAATCGGATCGAAACCAATAACTTCTCTTTTTTATGAAAATTTTCAATATTCATTGCGGGAAGTTTAAAAAACACTCCAATAATTTCTACACAACGAGTTTTTCCGTTTCTTACCATTTTCGAACAGTCACGTCATATCAGAGTCTCCTTTCTCGCGTGGTTATACTCCTATAGTTCAAGTCGAACTATTTCACTCTAAATCACACATTCATCTCGCTCACCTGTAAGCTGAAGTACTTTGCGCAGTACTGCAGTGTTGCTAGTCCACGCCCTGCAGGTGTTTCCTCGTTGGTAAGAGACTCCATTACTGATAATGGCCGTACGGTTTGGTTCGGTTCGATTCGGTTCGATTTGGTTCGATTTGGTTTGGTTTCGTTCGATCCTGTTCGATTCGATTCGATCGGGGTTTGCCCTGGCGACGCGTATAGCTATAAAATAAATTTTATCATTCTACTTTAGGTAGGTATGTACATACATACATACATACATACATATACAATACATAAATACTCTATAAAGGTATTTTCCCTCTGCTAAAGAATTTAACTCTAGGAGGTATAAAATGGGTTTGTTGATGCGAAAAAATTCATTTATTTTACTTATTTTATCCTTTTTCACATTCTCGATTGTGTTTTTTTTTTTTTCATTTTTATCTTTTTTTGTTTATAATCTTTTCCTTTTCTTTTCCTTTCCTTTCCTTTCTTTTCTTTTTGTTTGTTTCCTTGTCGAGCGTACGGACATCGATGTATAGCCTCAACTGTTATTAAATCGAATATCTGCACGCTGTAAAGAAACGATAAAAAAGAAGCGAAAAATTTTTATATATCTTATATATATTTTCTCTTTTCTCTTTTATATATTTTTATATATAAATACGCGATTCGAGACTGATGAGTAAAAGAGAAGAAAAGAAAAATAAATAAATAAATAAATAAATAAATAAAACACCACACGAAATCTTCTTCGATGTGTTTTATTTACACACCTGAGAAAATTTCACCCCATAAAATTTTCGGCCAGGTATAGTGAGCTTTTCGTATTTTCTGAATGAAATCACGTCCTCCTTATATAACGTTAGGCTACAGCCTATACATATACGGGGAAAAATCGTTCAAGCGATAAAACGGTAATCATAAAATAAATCAAACTGTTAAAATCACGACTGGAAGTAATCAACGATTTAAATATTTAAAATAAATATCATACTTAACACGTTTCAGATATACATATAGTTAAATTTTCTGTGGCTTAAACTCTTCCAGTTTTTCATGATTAATAAAACATCTTGATTTTTTTTTTTTTTTTTTTTTTTTCTTCACGCTTATACGTGAAAAATTAATTTTCTTCCGATACGTAAAAATTATTAATCAAATTTGCCTTATTTTTGTTTTTCTTTATCTTTCTCTTTATTCAATTTTACTACATAGTCGATCGAATTTTATACAGGGGGAGGAGATGGATTCACTTCAGGTACGAACTAACGCGATGTCGAGATCCTTAATTATACTAATATCCTTCTCGTTATGATGAAAAGGATATCTGAAATGCAAGACTTGGTTCATCGTTTCGTTGCTTCATCGATTCCTGCTAACGAGGGAACCCCGGTTTGATTCAGCTCTTTTCCAGCCGTTTTCTTTCTCTCTTTCTCTTTTCTCTCTCTCTCTCTCTTTTCTCTTCCTCTTTCACTACCAACTTCGCTTCGTATAGCCTTAATTCCGTTTAACCGATTTTCTTTACCCGATACAAATGAAAAGTCGACCGTAATCGGTTGAACTATACACAAAAATAGAAATCGAAGAATGAAAAATTTATTAATTCTAAACAAATATTGTCTTGCGGTAAATGGAGAAAATTCAATATTTAGAAATTTTTTTTTTTTGATTTGTTTTAGCCCAAAGTGAATAACGGCTCGTATTTTAGTGAATTTCTGTTTCACAGTTTACACACTTATAGATATAGGTACACTTTGATCTTTTTTTAAACAAAGTTTTTTTTACTCTCTTTCTAAAATAACGAGTAAGTATATACAGGTGTAGGTAATATATAGGCCAGTATGTATAATGTTCCTAGTTTAATGTTGAATAGTTTAAATTTCTGTTGTTTTTTTTATTTTTTTTTTGAAATTAGTTGCTTATCTCTGTTCAATCGTGAGGGAAAATTTCTCGCGGTAATACTGGTGCAAGATTTTAAACCGTATGTAATATTTCAAAAAAAAAAACAAAAAAAAAAAAAAACAGAGAAAACAAAAAGACAGACAAACAAATAAAAAAAAGCAAAATTTCAAAGAATACCATGTTTACCTTATTATCTCGGTAGTAACTTTTTTAGCTTACCGTCTGCCTTACGTGTACCACAAACACGTATACACTTAGATTTTGACGTCCTTATAATACGAAATGGTAAAAAGAGGGCGAAGGTCGTGGTCCAAAGATGAAACGAAACGAAACTAAATGAAACGAAACGAAAGGAAAAAGCTGGAACAAAAAAAAAAAAAAAAGGATGAGTGGGTGAAGTAAAGGAAGGAAAAAAGAAAAATGAAAGAAAAAAAAAAAAAAATGTGGAAATGAGAAAAACACAGACAGGAAAAATAAATCAATGAATTTATAACAAGGATGGGGGATCATGTACAGAATATGTTTGACCTCGCAAATCGCTCTATGATATTCTATACATATATTTATGTGTAGTTCAAATATCGAAATTTCTTATCCGTAGGTATTATATAAGTCATATCATTTCGAGATTCTTTCCTCTCTCTTTTTTTTTTTTTTTCAATACAGTTACCATAGTAGTTCTAATAAATTTCTATCTCCGATGGATATAAAAATGTTATACCATAGCTATATACCTATACCGAAAGGTATTACACTTATGTACTTACACCACATCTCTTTTTATATACTACATAGTTGGCATTTTTACTCTATATGGAAAATAAGCCGGTATCCGAAGCCAGTCATGTCTTTAAGTTATATTATCTCTACGTGTAACACACATGTCTACTCGTATACAAATAAAAAAAAAAAAAAAAAAAGAAGAAAATACTAGTAGGCAACCTTAAATCATGTCTGGGTAGTTGTATAAGACGATATAAGTGATGAACAGAGCGAACGACTACAGTATAAAATTGACATGAAAATTTTCTATGATTTAACTTTTAATTTTTTCAATTTATGTACGTTTTTACCGAGCGAAGGGATTTAAAATTTTTTGGACGAGTTAAAAAATGGGAAGGAAAAAACAAAAAAAAAAAAAATTAATCAAAAAAGAAAGAAAGGAAAAAGACGGGATAAGATAAAATGCGGGATTGGGAGCTTTTGAAGTGACGGTTTTTTTTTTTTATTATACTTTTATATTCATCTCGGGACGTACATTCAGAGAGTTAAAAAAATAAAAAAATCAAAAGAAAAAAAAATAAAATAACTGTAATGTCTTTTCACGTATGACAGGTGAAATTTTTTTGTAGATATATAAACGTATGTATGTATGTATGTATATATATGTGGCTCATATATGCCCTCAGTCCACACGTTTTACCGCAGTGTAGCCGCAGGCAAGTAATACTTGTCTCTAGTCAACGGTAAGTACGCTTCGCCACTCAAAACTGAGAACCTTTGTGCGTTTTGAGTTTACTAAAACGTCTTTTTTTTTTGTTTTTTGTTTCGGGAAAGTTTCAAGAGGCTTGAGAAGTAACGAGTAATGAAACTGACAGGCGGTGAAACGAAACTAAACGAAACGAAACGTGCCTTTGAAATGGCGTTTGGCACAAAACTGAACGGAATTAAAACTCCCAAATATTATTTTTGTCGATTTTATTATTTTTTTAACGTTTCCTTTTACTTTTCATCAACAAAATGCTATAAACTTTTGCTAATTTCAAACAATCTTTACGCTTTACGGACTTTATTATCCAAAAGATTTCAGAAACGGCGACATCAAGAAAAAAAAAAAAGACTGAAATCACAAGATTTTACACTTTAAAGAAAATTTCAGAAAATAATTCAACTTTCAATTATTCGATAAAAAAACGCAAATTTTTTTGCATACTTGATAGTATTTACGGTAATTTTGAATGAATTTTTGCGACGATGAAAAGTTTTTACGTAGAAAATTTCAAATCGACAAAATAAGAGAATTTTTTTTTTATGTTTGAAGAATCTTGTTGCAAAAAAAAAAAAAATAAAAAAATAAAACAGCCAAACGAAAAAAAAAAAAAAAATTAAGGATATCATTTTGTTTGAAAAGACGAAATTAGTCGGACATTTAGAGGAACCCTTTTCGTTCCTTTATCTGAAAATAGGAAAGACGAACGAGGATGAATAATGAAAAAGTCCGAGTTTGAATTTTTAAATATTTGGGAAATAATTTATTTGCTAATCGGTCTGGGTCATTGTCTGACTGTTGAGGATCCGTAAGGATTTCATGAGGGTTTATTTTTTGTTATTTTTTCTTTTTTTCTTTGAAGATGATTGCTCGAAAGAGAAAAAAAGGCCCCTTAATCTCTTATAAAAAAAAAAAATGAAAATAAATAAAAATAAATAAAATAAAGTCTAACTAGCCCTTTTCACATGTATAGTATACATAAACATATAGCCCTTGTGTAATATACCCTAGGATTATTTTCAACGCTCGCCAACAGAGCTTACAGGCCTTAATTCAAGTTCAAACATAGGAGGAATTCGCCTTCCCTTGTATACCTCAAACAACGTTTATTCGAGTGAAATAACCGTGATTTGGGGAAACCCCGAAAGTACTACCTTAGTCAGGAATACACATATTACATACCTACACACTATACATCTAGTATAGTAATACGTTTCTGTACAGGTCGACTCAAAATTTATCACCTCGAAACGAAAAGGTTTTTTTTATTTATTTATTTTTATTTTTATTTTTGTTGTTGTTGTTTCTTTTTTGGGGTGGAAAAGAGCGACTATTCAGATTACCGAAATAATATCGCAAGCAATTATGCGGGATAATTTGATAAGTGTTCGACGAAGAAATCTTTAAGGCTGGCGCATTAAAATTGCAAAATAATTAATACTGTGGAGCTTTTGAATTGAAAATAAAAAAGATGCGTGAATGAATCTGTTTGAATTACGTCTTCAATAATGAGCTAGCAAAAAATTGAATTGAAAAACTCGATATCTGTGATGAATGGAGCATTTTTTAAAATTATATTTCGAATATCGAGGTGATGTTCAAAAAGCTTCTGCGTTACTAAAGTTGAATTCTTTGATTGGAAATTTTTCATCTGGCTTGTGGGTATAATTTAGGGGCGAGGTTGAAGTTTCGTACGGTTCCAAAATTTTGGATTTTAATATTATGGACTCACAGTTTTTGGAAAGAGTGTTTCTTCGAAAGTTTGCATAGTCGATTTGAGAAACTTCAAATCGAAAAACACCGAAGGATCAAAATTCCAAAAGCTAAAGATCCGGAAGAGCGAAACTCCGAAACTTGAAATTCACGCATGGGGCGTCGTGCCTCTCCATTAAATTTTCAGGTTCTTTGACTTTCGGAGTTTTGGACTTTGCGAGTTTTTAGCTATCCGCATTCCGATCTTACCCAATTTCAATATTCCTCCCTTCAACGTTTTCGAAAATTCGAAATCGTCTCAAATGAATTCATCATTTTGACCGTTCGGAACTCTCAAAAATTTGGAACTTAAACTCGGCCCCTAAAATTGTACAAGATTTACACAGCTTTTTAAAATCAGTCCACCCTTTCTCCGTGATAAAAATTGGTTTACAGTATTGAACCCTTTTTTAAAGCTAGAAAAAAAAAAAAAAAAAAAACTAAAAATGAAATAAAACAAAAAGCCAGAAAAAGAACGAATCGATCCTACATTACCCTCGTCTACGTAGTTTTCGAAAGAGATACGTGTATATGTTTATAAAGACTTTGAAACTTTATTTATTTTATTTTTTCTACGTATTAAAATATTGCTTTTATATTATAAAGCGCTGAGTCGGGCGTGGTGATGAGAAGAAAAAGTTTGGAAATTAAAAAAGAAAAAATGGTTAAAAAAAATAAAAAGGGAAAAAACAAAAAAGGATGCGGGATCCTGCTGCAGTGGTTGGTCGTATCAAAAATATTATCTTAATTTCTGGAACGTTTCGAGGAGATTGTGGACTGCTTGGAACGAAGTAACAAAGAATAGGGAAGAAAAAAAAAAAAAACAAAAAAAGAATTGTCGGTGAAAATATAACCGAGATAGAGAGAAAGAGAAAAAGAAAGAGAGAGAGAGAGAGAGAAAGAGAGAATGAAGAGGCTGAGAGATGTGCTTATTAAGAGCTAGTCAAGCTACCTTAGTCAGCAAAGAAACTTCCTTATGTTTCGTCGTTCAGTTCCAGCCGCTTTAAAGATAAATGTTTCTTTTTGTCTTTTCTTTCGTGTAATGACTCATGGAAAAGTTACCACACGTCGTTAGCAGGCTACAAGTAAAAGCACTATACAGCTACTATATATATATGTGTGTATATATATGTGTGTGTGTATCTCACTATACTATACTTAATACTAGACCCGGACTCTTATCCTTAAATTAGACTTTGACGAATCCAATAAACTCTTGAAAACTTATAGTCTCATATAGTAAGCATAAAAACTTATGTACGTTATACTCGACTGCAGATACTCTTTTAGAATTTGTCATTTACTTGCTTTTAATTTTTCTTTTGCTATTTCTTGCTGTTCTATTCATTTGATAAACAAGAATTTTGAAGAATAAAAATTGCAGTAAAATACATAGACGTGAAATTTGCGAATTTTTGGGGGTTGATATAAGGTAGAAGGCAAGATGTAGTATACTTCATCTTTATATAAATATATAGGTTTATAATATAGGTATGACCTATTCCTATCGGTATAAATACAAAGGTATGCGTATATTAGACCGCATCAAAAAATCGACTATTTTTCATTTTCAAAGAGAAAGTCAAATATATTGTTCCAAATGACGAAAAAAAAAAAATTCTGTCAAAGTTTGAGCTCTTAATATTAATATTAAGAGGTGCCTCATCGCGATTTTCTATTTCCCATCTAAATAACATGGGAAATGGTCTTGTGGAACTTTTCGATTTTTATATCTTGAAAATTAATCTACTTAGAAATATTCTGCATGAGTACTGATGTTCAAAACTTTACGCTCTAAAAAAAAGGTCTTCTGGTCATTATCGATGAATCCAACTGTTACCAAGTTAGTCATGATTAATTATGATTAATAACGAATACACCAACTTGGAAATAGCTAGATTTATCGAAAAAGACCAAGAGACCTTTTTTATAGAGCGTTCAATTCACTACTAAAATATGTTCTGGTCTTATCAGTACACTGATGCGTTAACGAGTTATAAAATTCCAAAGTTTCTAAAAAAAATTTCCCGTGTTATTTAGACGAGAAATAGAAAATCGCGATGAGGAACCTCTTAATATTAATATTAAAAGCTCAAACTTTGACAGCATTTTTTTTTTTCGTCATTTGAAAGAATATTTTTGACTTACTCTTTGAAAATGACAAATAGTCGATTTTTTGATGCGGTCTAACGTATATACTTATATACATAAAAAATATTTATATATGTAGGTACATGTAGATATTCCGATATATGTATAAAATATTTATGGAAAGGGATATATATATATATATATATATATATATATATATATATATATATATATATATATATATATATATATATATATATATATATATATATATATATATATATATATATATATATATATATATATATATATATATATATATATATATATATATATACGTTGTCTGTATCTTGTAAACAAATTTTGTATACCAAACAGATTTCGTGATATTTTTGATCCAAAAAACCATCCACTCAATTCCTTATACCTATACATTATATAGGTATATCATTATCCTTTTTCGACGTTGTTTGCGTCTTTGCCTATATAGCAACGAGTCGATACCCTGCATCGGTTTGTACAGTTTATACCTATAGGACGTTACAAAATTGATAGTTTCACCGATTCAAATCGATCAATGAATTTCATCCTCATCAAATAGGGAAATGATTAATTATTATCTAAATATTGTTGAATCCTTGTTCCATTTTTTATTTTTTTTTATTTTTTCTTTTTTAAATATGTACACCAGGTTTGAGATGTTGAATTAATTTTCATTCTATAAATGAAAAACAAACCAAATAACGTAAATTAAATTAAAAAAAAAAAAAACATAGACGTTTGATAAACAACGAATAAATTTTTTTAAATATTTTTTTCCACTAAGCTGTAGGAATATTAATTTACTTATTCCATATAGTAGTACATTGCGACATAAAAAGAAATTTAAAAAAAAAAAAAAAAAAACTTTAAAACCTCTCCAGTAACGAAAAATATATAAACAGCGCGACGTAAATTTCTGCTATTTTATTGTGAGGCAAGCGAGTTTTAATTAATTCCCAACAATTCTGACAAGGGCGTAAAACGGTAAACTGGAGTTCATGGTAACGTCAAAACACGTCATTAGTAGTTCTGAAAAAGAAATTTTTATGTCGTTATAATATTTATATTTTAAAACGAGTCTGCACATCCGTGTCTCGAAAAAAATCAAAAATCAAAAATCCCTTCCTCCCAAGAAAAAAAAAAAACTAAATAAATGAAACTGAAACTTCAGACAATTTGGGAAAAAAAAAAAAAAAACTGAGAAAACTATTTCATTTGCAATTAATTAATTTTATCTTTAACATCGAACTTGAAAATTGAACGTGGAACGAGTCACGCACACTATTACCCTAATATGGTTTTCAAAAATTAACATGGAAATCCCAGTGGCTCCCCTTGGTCCACGTAAATTTCCTGCACCCTTTATATTTCCCTGAAGAATTTTATTCCCGAGTAGGTATATGTACCTATGTACGTATATGTATGTATATGTATGTACATACATACATACATAGATATAGACCTATCCATAGCCGTCGCAATTAGGTACAGTCTCTCCTCTACCTCGTCTGTTTTTAGCAACGAGACCCCCCGCAGACACTTGTAGGATATGCTCGGAACACCCTGGTGCTCGTAAAAACGGTTATTGGAAGTCCTGTGTTTAGTTAATTAATCCAAGTGATTTACTGGCCGGTTTTTCGGAACGACGACAGCTTTTCAAAGCCGTTAACAAGCCCTTTGATAATTATTTATGTTACTGCTGTATAGGCACCGCCATCTATTATAACTACGTACATATAATATCGTCGGAATTTGTATCGTAATTCATTAAAAATTTGACCTTTTAGAATTTGAGTTTTGAAAAGTGAAAAAATAATAATAATAATAATAAATAAAAGGGTTAAGAATTTGGGAATAATCTGCGACTATATTCATACACCAAAGTAAAAGAAGTAGAGAATGAATATAAAAAAAAAATAATCACTGAGTGCGAGTACCTGGGTACTTCTCAAAAAAAAAAAAAAAAAAAAAGAAAAAATGTACTCAGTGACCTAAAAATTGAAACGGCACTTCAAGTCTCTGGTAAATTATTCAGCCGGATTCTTCAGGTTATACGCCTCCACGTTTCTGGACAGTCGAAAGGATCCGTGGCGTACCAACTGCAGGAATGGTTCTCTCTTTTGAAAGGAAATGAACGCTTTACAGAGAGCGAGATAAAGAGAGAAAGAAAGAGAAAAAGAGCGCAGATCACGAATGGTAAAAATTTCTCCCTTCGTGTTTAATTAATACATTCTTTTTTTTTTTTTTTTTTTGTTTTTACGTAGACGCTAATTACTTCGATACCTGCCCCGTGATTTTATTTTTGAATTTTTTTTGTTTCTCTCTTTTTTTTTCTGCTTCATGTTTTTTTTTGTAGCAGACCTACTAGCTTTGATGATCCAAATGATCTATGTGATAATTAACGGAAGGTAATAAAAAGTGAATTTTGTATGTGTATTTTTTTTTTTTTTTTTTTCGTTTTTTCATTTCTCAAGCGTACTAAAATTTATACGTGGTTTTAATTCATTCGAAAAAAAAGCTAAACAGTCTAATCGGTTATTCCCATCTTATATTAATACAGGACGCACGTTTCTTTGGGGTGAAATTAATCAAGGATCAAATGCTCACTTTCCTAACTAATTTGGAAAGATGAATAATAACCGATTTAACCACTTCGAATTAATATATTAGACACAATTCATTAGAGCGAAGCAATGAGTTTTCGGAGTTGGGTATATATATATATATATATATATATATATATATATATATATATATATATATATATATATATATATATATATATACATCTCTTCCCTTCTCTTTCGCTCTTTTTATTATTACGATCATCCCTTCACCCCAATCGCGTGAATTTGAAATTGACCTAGCCGAGGGTCGAATAAGAAATTACACTCTGCATTTCTACACCCGGATCTCTGATCGGTATGGATCATCGACCAAAGGGCTCACAAATTTGCAAGTATTGGTCCTCCCGAATCGTGTAAGGACTTCATCGGCAACACCCTCGACACGCGCCACCAACGCGCTGTCCGGGAGGTCGTTCAAATATCCCTTTAATATCCGAGGTAGCTAATCGCACGTCAAAGCATGTCACACAGATCCATTAACCCGTTTAACACGATGACGTGGATCGTTCTTATACTACTAGTATATACCTACTCTATGTATGTATGTATGTATGTATGTATGTACATACATGCCCAACGATTAATATACGAAAAGCGTAGGCTGCAGATAGGTAGGTGAGTGGTTGATAGATCAAGAGATCCTGAGGGAGACAAGTGAGATTAAACAAACAAAATTTTTTTTTTTTTTTTTATCATTATTTGACGTTAAATAATTGCCACATTTATTACGACGCCTGTGGGTGCTTTTGCAGCTAGTTTTATTCGCTGCTGTATAGTTTTTGGCCAATTTTGAATAGATGTATTATATGGGGTATTTCATGTCACCTCGACCAACGTTTGACCCTTACATTTTTTGTTTTCTCTTAAATTAATTCATGTAATTGTAGTACTCAAAAAATACCCATCTTTGTTTTTTTCGACGTATACTTTATCAGTTATGGTAGTTCGAAAAATTTTCAATTTCGACCCATTTGTAAAATCTGAAAAAATTACCAAAAATTCTATATTTTATTTAGAATTTTTTGGTGCAAGAGCCATAATGGGACGAGACCTTTTTCTAGACCTTTTTGGGCTTGAAATATCTATAATTCACTCCAATCGTGTAGATCTCTGAGGAGAATATCTTATCGTTATATTTGGCAAGTTTTTGGGTTGGGAGGATTTTCTTATCGTAGAAACTAAGAAAAAAAAAATAATAATAATCATACCATCTTTTGGGTTTTTGAAAATACTTTTCAGCACTCAAAGAATTCAATCTCAGAAAATATATAGAAATTGACTATTCGGGTGGTTCTATAAGAATATCTGTCATATGGAAATTATTTAGGAAGTCTATAATAAGCAAGGTAAGAGATCTACACGGTTGGAGTAAATTATAGATGTTTTAAGCCCAAAACAACCTAGAAGGAGGTCTCGTCCCATTATGGCTATTGCACCAAAAAATTCTAAATAAAATATAGAATTTTTGATAATTTTTTCAGATTTTACAAACGGGTCGAAATTGAAAATTTTTTGAACCGCCATAACTGATAAAGTATGCTTCGAACAAAAAAAAAAAAAAAAAAAGTTGGACATTTTTTGAGTACTACTGTTACATGAATTAATTTGAGAAAAAACAAAAAATGTGAGGGTCAAACGTTGGCCGAGGTGACACGGAATACCCCATATGTATATATGTATATGTGAAATTTATTGTGTGTTTGTGTGTGTGTGTGTTATTCGTCAGCGTAGGTGGGTATATATAGTGTGTTTCGGCAAATGGGGACGGAAGAGAGAAAAAAGAGTGCAGCAATTAGTCCCAGGGCTTAAAAATAAAATAAATAAGTAACGAAAAGCAAAGTTGAAAAAAACAGTGTAAAAAAATTCCTATATACAAAAAGGAAACAAAAAATAAAAAGAACTACCAAAACACGGAGTATATAAACGAGTTTTACACCACCGAGTGTTTAAAGGTCCTGATATATAAATATATTTTTTTTCTTTATCGACCTTCGAATTTTGCTACAAATTGAATTGTTACTGGGTATTTGACGATCGCCATAGTATTCTACGATGACAACGACGACCGTACTAAAATAAAGGAAAAGAAAAAAGAAATAAAAATAGTCCCATAAATCTGGGGCTAGAGTGAAAACGAGAAAAAAAAATTATTGGTTGTTAATGAAAATATGACCGAAGGAAATGTGAAATTTTTGGCAAAATCGTTTACATTGGTTTTGTGTTAAAAATTTCAGAAGTGGAAAATTTGTCTTTCGCCGTTTAAAATTTTTTATTTTTTATTTTTTGAAAACGATGTATTTCCGCGTTTCAGTTTATTTTTAGCCTCTGAAAATGCTGATGGGACATTTCCTACATCCCACGTTTAAGCTCTGATCCATAAAACTAAAAATCGTAATAATAACAAGTAACTCTGTTCAAACATGAGTATATAGACCCGCAAATGTATGATACGTGACTTTAAGCTTATGTAAATAGCCGAGTGTGCAGAGCAAGCTAAATAAACTTGAGTAGAGAAGGGACCAGATTCGGATATGGTTAAATAAAATTTTTACTGTAGGGTAAGAATATTTTCGTTAAACGATTTTCTCCCTTTTCGTCAATGTTTTTTTCGAAATTTAAAATATATAAGTATCGAAAAATTCTATGCCCTCGATCGGCGAGAGAAAGAGTAAGAAGTCAATGTACACAGTGAGGTAGAAAAGGGCGGGCGAATGACACAGACGAATCTCGAGGGTTTAGGAAAACGGCCTTAAGTTTTTGTTACGACTCGAAACCTTAACTTTATTCATCATTTTTCGGTTTAAAAATGAGAAAATCACATCGCGTTTTCACCTTTTTTTTTTGTTAAAACAGAAAATTAAACTGATAAAAAAATGTTATAATTGTTATCTGAAATTCTTATATCGTTCCTAATCGAAGGTCAAACTTTTGTCCAAATATCCAGAGGCTTTAACCGCGACCTAACCCGAGGCTACCAGGCTATAAGGGTACTGGGGCGTATTCTTACGTGCGTAGGGTCGATATCTTAGCCTTTAATATCCTGAAAGTTAGAAGCATTTCTGGCTGGTCTAGGGTACGCGAATGTTATTCAAAAATTTTCAGCTTTTAGTTACGGTCGTTCATTTACGATTAGTATAATTATTGGAAAAATAGGGAAAGGCAATTCTTTATCGATCATCATGTAATGTATCATATTTTAAATGAGAATTATTACGTCATGATTTTATAGAGTACGTTTAGGGTAATTATGAAAAATATTTTCGGTCAGACTTACGTCGTTTTAAAAATCGACAAAATGACAGAAGAAAAAATGAAAATTGAAAAGAAATACTATTCGTGAACTGAAAGAGATTTTATTCAATTAAAAACTGCACAAGGTTTCATTTTACTATTTGAAGAGACAGAAAGTAGTCGTTCAATGTTTGATATTCAAATCTGCAGAGAGTCTATCTTCCAGAAATCTTCAATATTTGCTTCTAGAATTGTAGATTGCAGTCAAATGGTCCAATGCATGGAAATTTACTAGATCAACATTATTATTATTTTTTTTTCTTCTTTCTTAATTTATAATTGAACATGAAGAAATGAAGGACGAAACTTGTGTTAAAATTTGTATAAAATAGAAGAAACGATTTTTATAATTTATTTTTATTGAAAAATCGTTATTTTTTTTAATCTCCGGTTTATCCTTCGGGAAAAACGGGCTCAAGTTACTTTTATAATTACTTTCGAGTACTTTTTCATGATAATTAAGGACGCAGACTTGTCACTTCTTAGCGTACTCGTCTTCGATGTCTCAAATTCGTCGCCTCTTTTAGAATTTTCACTAAAGTTTGAAATTCCGGAATCCTTAATGAGGTTGGCTAGTCAAAAATCAATACTTTTTTTAAAATTTATCAGGGGATGGTCAAGACATTGGGTATTCGTATGATTGTTATATTTGTGATCTAAGGATGTCCCTAAAAATAGAATTAAAAAAAAAAAAAAAAAAATACCAAAATTATGAACAAACGGTAAGATATCGATTTTTTTATTTCAAATCGGTTTTAAATATTGAATAATCTAGTACATTGGTTCGATTTCACTCTTCGAAGAAAAGTATTCTCCACAATACCACTGGGTCACTATTTTTTCATCGCTTTGGTGACGTTGAATATTCAATTTTACAAGATTGGACCCCGGTCAATTTCGATCAACAAATAACGACATAGAATCGCTTATTGACAAACAAAAATAATTTGTTACAGTGAATTTGTGAAAAATACTTGTCTGAACAAAATAAATCATCTAAGAGTGAAATCGAACCAGTCTACTAGATTTTTTACTATTTGAAAGCGATTTAGAATGAAAAATCGATATGTAACCGTTTGTTCATAATTTTGGTATTTTTTTTTTATTGAATTTTTAGGGACATCCTCAGATCACAAATATAATAATCATACAAATACCCAACGTCTTGACTTTCCCCTGATAAATTTAACAAAAAGTATTGAATTTGGAGTAGACAACCTCCTTCAATTTCAAGCCCACTCGTATAATACTCACCTGTATAATTAACGACGTAGATCACTTTACGAATAGTCAAACGTACTCACATACGTATATGATGAAAATTTGTTGTAGTTATACCTACGCCCAGAGGAAGTAAATCCTTTGAAATTTAGGTGCTCGTCAAGTGAGGTATATGTACCGTAAATACCTACCATTTCTAAGGTCATTTGTGAATTCTATCTATGAACCACCTACGCTCTTCCCACGTTATAACCACGCGTGCCCACGCACGTTATATACAATTGAAGCGGAACACGCGTGGGTTGAAAAATAGTAGCGTGAAGTAGCTAGCTACGGTTATACTTGGGAAAATTTTGCACCGGAAAATTGGCTAACCGCAAACCCTTTCTGCGGCTAGCAGCTTACAACCTTAATAATCGCTTTGCCGAGTAAAAGTTTTGAGTAGTAGTCTCACTGTTAGAGATTTTATCTCATATATGATGAGGAACGTATGAATTATCTTTACCCTGATACTCATTAATATTTTTGATTAGAACGCGTTGGGCAATGATTTGTCCTTTTTTATTTTTACTGACCATCGCCAATTCGTGAAAGAGAAAAATAGGTTTTGCTAATTTTAATCTAATTACGTTTTAAAGCGTCCAGTATCCGAAAAACAGTTCGAAAGAAAGGCGGAAGGTCTGTCCAAAAAATTTGATAAATTATTTCCGAAATTGCGAGATTAAAGAAAGATGAAATTTACAAATTTTTACACTCAGATAATAGGTATGGAAAATTTTGATAATACTTGACAGTATTTTTGGGATTTATGTAGAATTCCAAGATTACAAAAATTGCCGTGAAAAATACTGTCTTTTTTTTCTACATCTCGTTTTCCAATATTACACATAAAAAGTAAGACCCTAAAATCGTAACTCATGTTTTTATCGTTACACTGTGACTAACAATGAGGGTAAATCGAGGGAAAGTGGACGAAGCCTTTGGTCAACACATGTAACAAATCATTGACCTGGAAATTACTGATAGGCCAACAAACGTCGTTAGTTCAATGCGCGTGGTTTGTCAGGTCAAGAAAGGATCACCCTAGGGTAATCTTTTCACCTTTTCTTTTTTTTTTTTTTTTCTTTTTTTTGTTACTCTCTCTCTATCTTATTGAACGGTTTTGAATAATCCTACACTCCTCCCTATATGTCAACGAACACATATAGAACCTCTACATATATGCAAAATGTTTAATTAGTAACAAATCCGTCCAAGCGAACTAAAAGAAAAAAACAACAAAAAAAAAGTGTGTATGTAGCGTATTACGCACGCTAGAAGTGAAACTTAAGACTTAAGAATTGAGACTTAAGAGTTAAGAGTTAAGAGTTAAGAATTAAGAGTTAAGAGTTAAGAGTTAAGAGTTAAGAGTTAAGAGTTAAGAGTTAAGAGTTAAGATTGAAGATTGAAGACTGAAGACTTAAGACTTAAGACTTAAGACTTAAGACTTAAAACTTGGGACTTAAGACTTGAGACTTGAGACTTGAGACTTGAGACTTGAGACTTGAGACTTGAGACTTGAGACTTGAGACTTGAGATGTAAGACTTGAGACTTCGGACTTAAGACTTGAAACTTAAGACTTAAGACTTACTTGCATATGTTTATTTTATACAGACATATGTCAATCTTACACTTTTCGTTGCACTTGAAAATTTTCTTTACCCTACCAGAAGAAGTTTGACTTAAAAAAATTTATGAAAGGATGAAAAAATTTCTTTTTCTTTCGTTGAGAATTTTGACTAAAGTAAAAGCGAGGATTTATCTTCAAGAAAATGTCTTCGGTATAAATATACGCGGCTATACCAATCTTGTTCTGTCAACTCTTGAGCGATTGGTACCTGGACCTCCTGACACAGAATCGGTTGCGATCCATACGGTAAATCTGAAGTTCTTCATTGTCTGGAGTAAAGGATGCTTGACCTTCTCCCACATATCGAGTGGGAGTTTTCAACCTCACCCTATTTCTGAACGAAACCTCTGCATGGATGCCGGCTTTATCATTTCACCGCAAACTGCATCTGTAGCCTACATAAAAAAAAGAAAAAGAAAAAGAAAAAAAAAAAAAAACTTGCTTACAATACAACCCTCTGTGGCCTGCAGGGCAGCCGGAAGGCAAGCAGCAGGCAGGTATTATCTTTTGTTGGCAAGGTGTCTGACAAACGGCTCTTCATATTTATCTCAGAATATTCATTCTCTAGATTTCCTTTCAAGAATTCACAACTGCAAGGCTACTTGCTGATGCCCATGTCACGCCCTTCGATCTAAGTCGATATAATACTCGAGAAGGTAGTACGAATTGTCGATAAACTGAGAAATTATAATTCCGTTAATAACTATTCGAAAAATTTTTTGATAATTATCCGATATTTTATGATTTCGAGTTTTATAAAATATGGTAAAATTCAGAAAGTCCAAAACTCTGAGAACCTAAAAATTTAATAGACGGCTCATAACACTAGCTGCGTGAATTTCAAGTATCGGCCTTTCGGATCTTTAGCTTTGAAAATTTTGAAGCTTCGGTGTTTATCGATTTGAAGTTTTACAAATATAGACTTTCGAGGAAATACGTTTTCTATAAACTATTACCGTTTAAAATTTGGTCTCTGCAGCGATATCCTAGTTCACTGTATCTCATCAGATCTTCGTAAGCTTAAATAGTAACGATCGAAATATTTCATTATACTTTTTTTTTTTTTTTTCATTTTTCACAAATCATCAAATGTCAGAACAAAAATAAGTCTGTTAGTAATTCGATTAGCCGAAATCAGAGCTAGATAATTCCGCTGAGTCTAGGTATAAGGACTATAATAGCTTTGTTTAAAAAAAAAAAGGACAGTAAAATTTTAAGCGACTTTCCTGAATTAATAATACAAGATAATTACTCTAAAAGGTTTCATATAAAGAAACGAAATAAAAAAAGAAAGAAAGTAAATTAAATTTTTCTTTCACGCGGTTGATATAAACGAAATTAAACGAATTGTGGTCTTCGCGGTGAAGAGGTAAATCGTAATCTTGATTAAAATTCTGAATAACTGACCATTACTAATTATAAAACCCCTTAAACACGCGATTCTCACAGTGTCCTGACCTCACTTAACGAGGATCAATCTTCTCTCACCAATTTCGAGGGCTTTAATATTCGGTATACTTTATACTATACATACTTCATATACATATAGTATAGATATAAGTTCGGGTCACTTACTCAGTTGATACTTTGTTAATTGTTAATTACCAGACGCTCGTTATAATTATACATACACCTAGATACATTCTCGCACCGATTACTATCAATTTGATTATCACTCTTTACATGATTTTGTTTCTTCGATTAAAATTCTTATCATAAACTAGGTACAGGTACAGATATATAATATACATATATCTATGTAAAACATCCGTGACATTTGACATTCCAAATTCGTATATCTGATTTAAAAATACATACCTAGATCGCGTGTCTGTGTACCTACTACATAACTTTCCGTCAATACTCTCGATACTTTGAATTCTTTTTTGGTTTTCTTTTTTGTTTTCTTTTTTTTTTTTTTCTTTTATATACTAACATGAAGGTATGTATGTATAGTTTGAATATGGTTAACCCAATGTGTATGTGTGTGTGTGTGTGTGTAGATGACTCACGAATTTCCGTGACTCAAGATTTTTAGATTCTCATAATACCTTTTGATAGTAAAATAGAAAAGCTCTTCTGAATCAATGAATAGACAATGAAATGATATATAGCTAAGAGAGGAAAAATATATATATATATATTTTTAGAATATGAAGATTTATTTTCTTCAAATATGACGTCAGCGATCAGCAAGCTCCAATTTATTATAGCAGCTTAGACCATATCGTGTAAAAATGATTCTTTTTTTTCCTTCTATTTTTTTTTTTTTTTTTTTTTGTTTCTTACCTTGCGTAATATAATATGATCGATCGATTTTGGCATCTCGTTCTAAATAGATGAAAGAAAGATAGCAAAAAAAAAAATTGAATAGAAAAGATGAGAGAAAATAAAAAAAAAAAAATAAAAGAAAAGAAAAATGACGCAGAACGTGAGTGGAACTTTTTTTTTTATCACGATAGTTTGAAATATTTTGAAGGATCGTAGTCGGTTAATCTGGGTCATTGGAATCATTTGGAATCACCTCATTCCGGTATTATTACAAAGAATAAACAACTGAATTATGAGATATAACAATGAGGAACAATGAATCATGTTTTCGGTCAACGAGTCTCATATTCTCATTCTTCAGATTTTTTTTTTTTTTTTTTCTTTTTTTCTGGCAAATAAAAAGATTGATATATCATACAGCGAAATACTGCAGACGTATTTACGCGATAAAGTTATTGACAGTAGGTATGTATGTACATAGTAGCTCTGAGTATATGTATATATATTAGGGTGCTTCGTTTTAGGCGAGTTTTTTTTTTTTTTTTGTTTTAGTCCATTCACGGAATAATATTCTAAACATATAAAAACAAATTCTTACCAAATATGAGCTCTTAATTTTAATTCTAAGAACTCGCGAAATGAATTTGAAATTTTCCCATTTGATTAACACGTAAAATTTAATTTTTTATTTTCAATTATCTATAGTTTCGTGGCATTTCATGATATTTAATCGGTAGTAGGTGAAAATGACAGAGGAATCTTTCCTCTTCAAAAGTGTATGTAGCCAATCTATATTTTGTATCCGACCTCGCCCGGTAAAACATCTTGAAGCCAATTTTCTCTCAAATTTCATGGTATTTTTAATTTTTCTCGTAAACCACTAACTTTACAACAAAATTGTATCGGACTTTCTTATAGGAAATTCAATTTACTACAAAAAAAGTCATGTAAGCCATGACCGTAGAGCTAGTAGTTTTCGAGATAAATCCAATTAAGCATTTCAAAATTTGAAAAATCGCTGTTCTATCCGAGATTTTAGTACTTTTTAATGGTTACAAAACATATATTGGCTACGTACACTTTTAAAGAGGAAAGATTCCTCTGTCATTTCCACCGATTGCCGATTAAATGTCATGAAATTCCACGAAGCTATAGATAATTGAAAAAAAAAAAAAAAAAAATTAAAATTCACGTGTTAATCAAATGGGAAAATTTCAAATTCATTTCGCCAATTCTTAGAATTAAAATTAAGAGCTCACATTTGATGAGAATTTGTTTTTATATGTTTAGAACATTATTCCGTGAATGGACCAAAAAAAAAAAAAACAAAACTCGTCTAAAACGAAGCACCCTAATATATATAATTGATCGATTATCCTAATCCGAAGTATAATATATGAATTTTTGAAAAAATTGTTGTTACCAATTTATTTTTTTAATTTAATTTTTTTGATTTTAGCACGTTATAATTACCTAGCACTCGATATCTATATACATACGTAATCCATGTATGCATATAATAGACTACATACTATTAAACGTTGAGTATTACGGTGACGTGTTCCATTAAAAGTACATTAATCAAGCGATAAGCTTTCGCTAAGAAATCTAATTTTCTGTAAAATTCTTATACCCCGCATCCGTCTGATCCTTATCCTGATCCTCTTTATCCCAAACCGTTACTTCTTTGAATACTTCCGTTTATAAACTCGGTTATATAATTTATGGCTCTTATCGTTGCCTTCAGCTTGTTTGTCTTTCTTTTATTTTTCGTTTTTTTTTTCTTTTGATTTTTCGTTTTTCTTTTTTCAACTCTCGATTTTTAATCCCACAGCTAATAAAGATATTTTTCAATTTTTTTACCAAAATAATTGATTTCCCTTTCCTTTTTTATTTTCGGTCATTTCAACAGACAGATAGACAATTTTTATCGCGTTTAGATGGTTTCGCTATATTTTGTACTGTAAGAAATTGGAAAATAAAATCAATTACGAAATTAATTTCTTTGATCGGTTTTATCTCTAATTATAACGACCATTTTCCACAGTTTTTCTTTCATTTCGTGACAGATCTACCTTATATCCCGTGTTCAATATATAGATATTATGGTTCGAATCGCGAAGTCTGATTTTTATTGAAAAATTTCTTATATCATGAAAAGAAAAATTTTTCGATTGATGGGGGGGGGGGATGGATGGGGGTTGAAAGTAAATTAATAATTACGTTAATGTCATTTTATTATTATTTAAAATCTCTCGATTAATTTGATTTTTCTTTTTTTTTTTTAACAGTTGCCACGGAATTGAGAATCCCCATTCAGCAAAGCATGAGAATACCCAGTCTCAGTCGCTTGAAACTTCATGGCCATTTTCGTTGTAAGTTACACTTTATTATACACTACAAAAAATAAAAGAACAAAATGAAGAATATAAATAAATAAATAAATAAATAACTGAAAAAAAAAAATTGTTTCCACACACCTTATCATTTTTCACAATCTATATAAACTTTGACCCGATTTACCTATATTTATATATGACCGATTTAGGTATAAGTTCAACTGGGCGCGAAATTTGCACAGACTTCGCTTGTCAAACTATATACACATATAATATATATTATTTATAAGTATAGTATATAAGATAAGTATATACCTACGCATATATTATTTATTTAATTGAAGATCGACAGAAATTCCAATTTTTAAAACTTTTATGAAATTAATGCAACTGGTTAATTTATAAAATAATTATTGAATATTTTTTGACTGAAAATTTAAGACAAAATCGTTTTTTTTTTTTGTATCTAATCCTTTCTCACGTTACATTCTGTACTCTAAAGCTTATGGCTAACATCACGTTAATTTCTAAATCAAATATGATAATCCTTATAGGATTAGCCACCTGTGGCGTGTCTTAAAATCAATGCATAACGTACGTAGAGAGAGAGACAGAGATATGTATAAAATATTATTATAATTATACCGTTACTCATTCATATACCGAATTTGAATATAATAATCCGCATGTATATGCGTCCATCTAATAAAAGAAACCAAAAAAGAAGAAAAAGAAATAAAAATCTGTCCAAGCTCATATTTAAAAAAAAAAATAATAATAATAATAATCATAATAAAATATTGCGTAACAATCATTCAAAAACCAAAATATATACATATATGTATTTCTATTCAATTTTGTTTCGGAAGAAATTTGAAGAAAAAGCTTCATTATTAACACGCATTTGAAAATTTCGCGGGAAATATTAATTTAGTAAAGTTTTGATCAATAAGTTAGTTGTGAAGCTTCTCGGTAGATGGTGGCGTTTGCAACGAGCTTTGCAAGCTCTACGAAAGCTTGAAAATGTTGGCTAAATTTCCGCCAGAGAACGCCAGAAGTCGAAAGCAGCTACACCCTACGAAATCGGTCGAACTATAATTCGGAGTTTCCATCTCTGTCTATCGATGGCAATATGGCAGACTAGATTTGTAGCACGTGACACCCACGCCATAAGAGTTTGGTGGGAGAAAATGAAAAATCGATTAATGGTTATCAGCAGTCCGGAACCACTAAAAACTGCAGTCTGCAGAATTCCATTTTCCTAGTAATCGGAGGCACCTGAATTACCAGAGGCAATCCTATTCCCAGCTGCACTATTACAAAGTCACAAAGCTTTAGCTTTTTTTTTCTTCCTTTTTTGGTACTAGGTACACGTTTCATTTTACAGAAAATGTAATCAATAAATTTTCACTTGTTTTTTTTTCTTATTTTTTACTCTAACCGTTACAGAAAATTACTTTTTACTCATTTTTAACAAATCTTCAAGATTTTGGGCTTCCATAGTTTCCAAAAAAAACTGGTATAAAGAAAGATGAAGATATATGTCCAAAAAAAATACTCGAAAATTTATGGAACTTTACATTCAAATGAACAGCCTCAAAAAAAAGAAAAAAAAAAAAAAAAAAAATTACCAATTTTAAAAGTTTGATTCTACATATTGAAAAAAAATAAAAATTGAAAAATTTACTTTTAGGTTTTGAAAAAACTTTTCGTTACATAAGTGAAAAATCTTCGTTTTTATGTCTAGTTTTACATTTTTTTTTTTTTTTTTTCTGATGGTTAATCTTTGACCTTAATATTTTACGACAAGGATTATTAAAAATTTTCTTCTTTACGTCTTTACTGAATTACCATATGTAGTTCGTCGTTCGTATAATAGACAAAAAGTTCTGTTAAATTGACTTTTCTTCTGTCCTCAAGTGCTAGTCGTAAAATATTTAATAATATACCTACAAAATTACTTAAGTTTTTCCTTATTGAGGTAATGCTGCTCGTTCGACTCACGAGCTTTTCAAAAATTATTCACATACCTACATAGACGTAGTAAAATTTTCCAATAAATACGGACTTCGATATTATCGAAATTCGAAATGAAAATTTTCGGAATTTAAACAAGAAAAATAAAAAATCAGAACAAAGATTATTAAAATATTGGAAAATGGAGAAAAAACGATCACAGTTTTTTCTACTCATTAATTAAATAATATTGTGTCTATTATACGTCTACTACGTATCTCCTTTTGATCTGGTTTTATAAAATAAAAAAATAAAAAAATAAAATTTTCAACGTCTCTATATACTATATAGAGATCGTTTCTCCTTTTTCGGTTCGCTGAACGAGCAATGTAACAACTTTGGCGAAATAACTTGTGCGTAAAATTGGACGTTTATTGTTTGTTTATCACTGGGGCGTTTCTTGTCCCTACCAATTCGTAAAACACACAGATTCTACCTAATTTCATTTCACATATATACATTCATAAAAAATCAATTAAATTATAATATATACGAGTTTTAAATTTCGAATCGTGATACGAAAATTACCAACAAAAAATAGTAATCGAAAGAAAAACTGCGATATTAATTCTTATCGTCGAATCTCTTTCAAACGTTTTGTGTTAAACGGTCATTTTATTTCTGCCCTTAAGTATAAGTGTTTCAAAATATTTTCAATTTTTTGATATTAAATCTACCAATTTTCATTTTGTTTAATTTAAAAAAAAAAAAAATTTTTACGATTTTTCTCCCCTTCAAAATGCAAAAAAAAAAAAAATCATTAAAAATTAAAACTAAACTTATCATCGATATTACATCCAACTTAGGACTACCCTGTATACATATACGAGGCAAAACTCTGTATGGTTACATATAGCGGTGTAGGTCGAGGACGTATCGATGTCGAGGGCGGGTTGTTTGCAGAGTGTTTTCGGTGTCTGATTCCGTTCGTGGTTGTTCTACTGTGACTGATTATTTTATTTTTTGCCTTTTTACCTTTTTTTTTTCTAATTTATTTCACTCATATATGTATATATATGTATATACATACAAACGATGGGTGTAGGCATATATATGTACGTAGGTTTAGGTTTAGGCTACGTGAATAAATAGGTTAGCTATCTAGGTGTAGGTATATAAACACATTTCTGTGTATATACGTACATATACATATGTAATATACGTACATACATACATACATACGTACACGTCGATCTAATTTTATTGATTTAACGTACCGTCGCGTCGTCGGGCTCAGAGCCAATTTAAAAAACGATTTTTGACGATCACATACTCTACCTTTTTTTTTTTGTATTTTATTTTTATTTTCTATTTTTTTGATTTTTAGAGAGAAAAAGAAAATTAATTAAAAATTTTAGGCAATGAAAAAAAATGGAGTGAATTTCATCCTTCAAAAAAATGAAAAACAAAATTTTCTTCTTCTCATTTTTAATTCTTTATAGAAGAATAGAAACTGAGCTTTTTATTTACTACCCTCAGGTAAAGTTTTCGCATTTAGAGAATAAGACCTGCGGCTCTTATACCCATTTCGAAGCAATAAAATAATAAAAATGATAAATATACATGCCATATATATATATATATAGCTTGGAGAAAGAAGGGGATGAAAAATTGAATAAAAAGGTTCTCGACCAATAAAGGCGCGGCTGGATGACGAACCGATTACGTAACTCTGTTGAAGGCTACTTATACCTCACTTAAAGTCCATTTTAAAGAATTCTTGAGCCTCTTTATTCCCCCGGCGTCCTAGACGACTCGTATATATTTCTATAAAATCTAGGAGACGGTATTTACCAATTTGTACATATGTAGATAGAGTAGGTATATAGCTACGTAGCCTGTATATGGATGTGTAATGAAGAGCAAACGGCTGTATAGCAAGCACTCCCGTCCGGTGGTGGGATTTATAAATAAGTTTTCTACTATCAGATCGAGTGGCTCGACTATTTTGAGACATCGACCAACTAGAAATGCTTGTGGGTAAGGTCACACGATTTTCACGCTGTCTATTTTATTACAAAAGTAGCTATTATATTCATTTGAATTTTAAACATTTTTTACATTCATATCCTATACAGTAGGTACGTACTATAACAAATTCAGGGATTTAGAATTTAGGGTAGATGAAAATACCCCCAAGGATTGAGGTGAGGCGAGGTATGGGTACGAGTTCCCGAGGGAACTCTGAACAAAAAAAAAAAAAAGTCTCTTTCAGAGTTTTGACTAAATATTCAGCTCAGGTAGAAGCCTTGTTGTGCGAAAGCTAGTCGCGGGGAAATAGTTAGAATAACAATTTCTCTTTCACGCTTTTTTCGTTTCTTTTTTTTTTTTTTATAAAAATCTCATCAAATTCTGCTTCAGAAATTCTTTCAAAAATAATTCAGAGATACATTTTATCTGTTTGTTTTTTAATTATGACAAAGATAATTTTCCGAATACTAGTTAAGATGGAAATAATCGGAATTCTATCTTACTTGTATTTTTCTATAAAGAAAAAACAAAAAAAAATAAAAATTTTGTCAAATCAGAATCCAAAATTTTTAACTGGGTAGTGGACAATAAATCCGTGCAGTATATCGTTAAATTATAATTCATGATGTTTACCGTTTAGAACCTGTATCTGTTTGTCGATTATAAAGACCCCTGGGCTATAATATGTACAATCGTGTTATACCTCTTCTGAGTAATGATATTAGTACTGCGCAAGGTGTACTGGGAGTTAGTTAATTAGTTAGTTCAGTGATACCTTGTATTTGTTGATGTTAACGAGGCGTCAATGTGAAATGTGTATAGATATAAAATCGTCCATATATGCAGGTTGAATTACAGTTGATGAAGCGATAGCAAAAATAAAAAACGATCTTCAAAACTATCCTATCCTATAATTTATTTACTTTTTTATTTATTTAACATATAGGCAAAGATTTGAATCCTGAATAAATTCATGTACAAAAACAAATAAATAAATAAAAAATAATAAAACTATTAAATAAAAATAAAAATGGTCTAAAGTGAAATCGTCTGGTTTTGAACGGTGAATGTTAATTTAGTCCGGGTTTAATTACTGACCGGTAGCACGAGAACTGGTCGTTTACAATTGAAATTAGACCCTTGACGAAATTGTAGTGTAAATATAGACTAAGGCACTGTCTATTCTATTTATAAATGAAAAAAAAAAAAAAAAATTTTTGAAAATCTTTTATCAAACACTTTTTCAGACAATTTTCTAGGGTAAGAAAAACACTCTTTCCACTGATCCTGGACTGATCGTCATTTTACTACTCCACGTCTGACCGTAGGCGTCTGTTACTACTGATTCTGAAATTGATGCGTCTCGTCGCCTAATATACCTACTCCTAGCTTTCGGAATATAAAGGAGATTTCTTCTCTTTCAAATCGTAAATTGCATTTCATGTAGGTCCTAAGACTTAAAGCTGAAGATGTTCGAGCGAAAAGTTAGATAGTTACTTTTTTTTTTTTTTGTATCGTATGATATTAGATTGTCTACCGTCTCGAATGTGGGATCTCATTTTTCTCAATTTCACGTCTACTTCAGTTATATTTTGTGTATTCAATTTTTTGTTAGTTTTGTTTTGTTTTTTTGTTTTATGTTTCCCCACATGATCGTGCCTCGAATTTCCCTTGTGTGAGGATAATGTAAAGTTGTTCACAATATCGTCAGTGAAAAATTTTTATTTATTTATTTATTTTTTCTTCTCTCTCTCTTTCTCTATGGTCTATGGAAAATCTACATGTATAGGAATAAGACGGCAAAAGGGATCAAACCGGCTCGAAGAAATATTAAATTTAATAAAAACACAATTTTGACTAGACGGATTTTTTTCAATTTTGACGATTTAGATACGAAGAAAGATTTTAAATACACACAGAATCTTTTTTTGTTTCTTTTTTCAGTACAAATGAAATTGAAAAAAAAAATCATGTACAGAATAAAAGAAAAAAAAAACAAAAAGAAAAAATACAAATAATCTTAAATTCAACAGTACCTAGACGTTTTTTAATTCAAGTGATCTTGTCCTTGTCCCAGATTTCGGAACTTGTATATGTAAGAAAGTAGAGAGTAAATCCGATAATAATCATAACAGTAAAGATGCTACGACTTGAGATAACGACATGTGTGTATTTTAATTATATTCGTAAATCCATAGGGAAAAAGTAGGGTGATATGTCCCACCCTACCCCTAAAAAAAAAAAAAAACCAATACTACAACGTTCCCTACGTCATTATTCTCTTTTTAGGATCGAAAAAGGCAAGTCATATGTTTCATATGGCAAAACTTTGATAAACAACAACAACAACAACAACAAAAAAACCAAATTTAATTAAATGGGGTGAAACGGCCCTCCCTTAAATTCGATAAAAGAATTTGTTAATCCATTTATTGAATCGAATGCACATACATTATTGTTGTATCATAAAATATGATATTAAATTTGCTTTTTTTAATTTTTTTTTTTTGTTTTTCAATTTTTGAAGAGGCCATGTCACCCCAAATTTTCTCTTTTCTGAACGGGAAACATACTACCCTATTTTCTTTTAGACCTATGTAAGTCTTTGAATAATAAATTAAGTCTATAACAACAATAAGGGTAAGTTACACGTCACCTTTGTTGCTTAAAGATGTCGATGGAGCCGACGAGGGTCTATAGAATACTGAGGTAGTTTTCCCCAAGGTTCGCCAAAGTTTCTCTTGTAATCATACAATCCCCATCAACCCCTTCTCTAACCTCTAAACCAAAGGCGAACAGGGCAAACTATATACCATTGACTTAATATTCTCCAATTAATAAGAAACCAACATCTATACCCTATACATAATATAACAGTGGCATATTCTTGATATTGACTTGAGCGATGTCTCCACCAACCTTCGTGCAAGCTAAAGGTTAATTGGGGTCTCGATTTTATGGTTGAAATTTCACTTGAAAATCAGTAAATTATTTTAATAGATTTCAGATTCAAAAATAGAATATGTGAAATTGAAAATAAGAAATAAAAAAAAATGAAAAGGGTATTATCGGTTATCTTATACCCCGATCCGAGAAACTTGACGTATAGATAAAGATTCTGAGAAGTTAAATATCTCGTTATAAAAGTTTAATTTTTTTTTTTTTTTTTTTTGCGTCGAGTGGATTAATAAGAAAACCTTAAGAAGAAAAGTAAAGAAAAAAAAAACCGTAAATTAAAACGAGAAAACGAATTCTCATATTATAGATAATCTACTCATTTATCGAAACGAAATTTTCATATTTTGGAAAGTTTTTGTCTTGACGGAAATAATACTGTGAAGAAAAAAAAATTCAACAACCCTCCACTATCAATATTTTATAATCTTAGCTTAAGCGGTGTAGCAACCCCCGTTAAAACAAATAAAAAAAAAAAAGATAAATAGAATTTCTTATACTCTGCAGACAATTTTCGAAATCTTTGCTGCATGTCTCACGCAAAGAGTTATAAAAAAAATTATAATAAAGCTGCTTTAACTCCGAATAAAGTTATGCAAATAATTCAATAATATCGATTATCTGATTTTCCATACCTACCACTACGTTCAACGTATCAGATGCATGTCTACCGTCTGTATTGTCATGCTGCATTTCTGAAGACAGTTTAATTCATACTTTGATACGAACTTTCGTTTTTGGTTTTTGGTTAAAAAATTCTGTTGATTTTTGATTCTAATTAATAAATTATTTTAAAATTATTTTAAAACAGATAACAGCATGACTGTAACTTAATTCAATTTCAAATTATAATCTGCTGATCATGAGTTTAAACTTTACAGTTAACTAATAGTAATTTGTTTTAATTTAAATTACTTTTAAGCAATTATTTTGATCAAGCATTGCGGTTAGGTAATTAATTAAATCAGTCAGTTAGTAATTGTGCTTTATTTAATTATCCGTAATTTATATTGTTTCACTGTTTTTACAACTAAATAGAAAATACAAAAAATAAAACAAAAATCACATCAAGCTGCCCATCCGTTCTCGGACAAAATATAGTTCCGGTTGTTTGGTGCTTCGAGCGCTGTGGCAGATCGTTGGCGCCGCTTCTCGGCGAGCTTTCGAACTGTTTCATTCAGCAAGAGGTGGTAAAGGAAAAGCCGTGAAAAGCTTGGAAAACGGCGAAGAGAAATTTTGCTGGAATAAAATATTTTACAAAATTAAAGACTAGACGAACGGATAAAAATTTGGGGATAAAAGAAAAATTTATTAAAACAGTGCGCGTTCGAAACGTGTATCGATAAAAAAAAAACGTCGGATAAATTGGTGAAAGGGTGGAATGGGGGGATGGATATAGTGTGTTTTAGGGAAAAACTGTTTTTCCGATTATTTTATCGTTGTTATCCGTCCCGGGAACAGGATCTGATATATTAAAGAATAAAATAATTAAAAAAAAAAAATTGTCACTTCTTTACGTTAATTTGTCGATGTTTTGTGATTAGTTTTTATTTTTACCTGAACCGTGTACAGTATACGATAAGGAAGTATCACTGGATTCTCGACATAACTGCGCATGCGTTTTAATGGATTCAATATCACACGAAAGTGACATGTCCAATCTATAGGAGTGCTAAACAAAAAGTTTTCTTCTTACTTATATTCTATTTCTATTTCTATTTCTAATAATTTTATTGCCTATTAAAAAAAAAAATTTCCTATTTAATTATAATTATAATCGATAAATATATTATGTACCGTTTCGTGTATCAATTTTAGAGATAAATAATTAAAATATGAGCTTTAAATAATGATGTTGTAATTATTGTAATTTGTTATTAAATAATTGTTGTCTAATTGTATAATAGAAGACTGCAGCCGGTGATAAGAATAAAATTAAAACAAAAAAAAAAACATCCATACATGTACAAAATTTTAGATACGTAAATCAACAAAAAAAAAAAAAACGAATTAATGAATAAATATTGTTGTTAAAATTTGCAACAAAAAAAAAAAATAATAAATAAATAGATAAATAAAATAAAAGGACTATGAAAATTTTCTTAAAATTTTTTTAAATATTGAACAATACGGCCTAATAATTCGTGATTTAAAATTAAAATTTCTATATGTAATAAATAGTTGATAAATTTTTTTTTTTTTGTTTCTTCTTCTTTTTTTGTTTAAAAATTATTTTAAAAAAATGATTAATAATATAAATATCAAATGGCTTGATGTATCGCGTAAAAAAAAAAAAAACGAAAGATGAATCGTCGTTTCCCATTTTACACTAATAATAATAACGTAATAAATTTATCAGGGAAAGTTTATTTTTACGTAAATAAAAAAGAAAAAAAATCGTAAAGTTTAACTTATGGTTATAATATAAAATAATCGTAATTATAACGTGTGGGGGATTGCAGATTGTTCGCGAATTGCGAGACTGAGGTTATGCGTGTCAAGTCAACCTCGAAATATATTAAACATTATAACCATAGGCATGGCCTTAAAAGCTTGTATAATAATTGTTGAGATTTCTTTGCTGATTGGTAAATTTTTAAGGTCTTTCCTTCGTACGCCTGCGCGCTGCCTTGACGACGGGACGACGCTTGACGTCGCAAAACCTGCAGCTACGAGACATATCAAAGTTTTGTCGTGTGTTAGCACTATAAGAGGAAATAAATATCCTTATTCTATCGAATATCGTTAATATCGTTCGTCAAGAATATAATTTTGATGTTATAAGAAAAAAAAAAACAAAAAAAAAAAAAAGAAAAAAATTAATAATATTGATAATCAACAAAAAAAAAAAAAAAAGGAAAAAATTTAAAATTAAAAAAAACTTCAACGAAATCAGTGATAATATTATTAATATATTATTATAAATAAATTTTTGGCTGTGCTTTATATATATATTATATAAACGTGTACGAGGATAAATTATTAGGATTTTATTTTAAATAATTAAAAAATACGGAATAAAAAAGAAATTCAATTAAATCAAAAATTAAAGAAGAATAGAAATAAAAAAATCCGAAAGAAAGTAAGAGTTTCGTACTGCTGTTACAAATTTTTTGCGACAATCGGTTAATTCTTTCGTAAAAAAGAAAAAACTATAAAAAATAAAAACTGAAAAAATAATAATAGTAATAATAATAATAATAATAATAATAATAAGAATTTGAATATATTATAGTATTAATATTTTTGCTATATGCACCCATCCGCGCGCTTCGGCACCTGGTGCATTTATTTTTCAAGCTTTTTCTAAGGGACTGTTCTTTTTATTTACGGGATGAAAACTGATTAGGATTAATTTTATGTATATATCTATAATATTGACGTGGTTTAGAAATTAATTAATTTTCAACGGTAATAATAGTAAGTTCAATTAAATTAAATAATAATAATAATATCTAAAGCTTATAATAAATCAATCAAGCTCTCTATATATATAATCTAATAATAAAATACGTCATATCAGAGATAAATAAATAAAGAAAAAAAATAAAAAATATATAAATTTGCTCGTGTGATAATTTAATTAAAAGAAAGTTTTTGAAACAAAAAAAAAAAAATAAAAAATAACGTATCGAGGGTAAAAAAAAAACAACAAAAAAAATATATAAGCTACGTTACATACATACATACGTACATACATACATATAGGCGAAAGAAATAAATAATAATTAGCGCTTTTTTTTTTTAATTGTAAAACTAATTAAATATATAATTAAAGAGATGTCATTTCGTTCGATACTTCGTAAATGTATTAATAAAACACGACGAATTATAAGCAATTTTTTAAACGGTTGATAACGCAATATGTGTCGAGGGTTGAAAAAAAATTTCTTTATTAATTATCAATAACCAATAATATCGATATTCAAATTGTGACGTAATTATGTTCCGGTACGGTTCATTCGCTGGATCACGATCATGATAATGACTTGAATAAATATCAAAAAATCGATAATATATCTATTCAAAAAAAAAAAAAAAAAAAATTATTTTTTCGTTAATGAGGGAAGATTTTTTCCTTTTCCCTTATTTTTATTTCTATACTTGGATAATAGAAAATAATAATAAAAAAAAAAAAACATAAATAAATAAATAAAAACCACCTCGTCATGACGAAATATGGATTCGCCAGATGGGCGCTGTGGCGTTCACGGCGCTCACCTTCATCTCAACCACCCAGCAACCAGGAAAACAACCCTCTAATGTATGAAATATTTCGATTGTTACGCTACGTACAAAAGTGACCATTAAATCGATCCATTCTATTTATAAATTTTATCGGACTTTTTCATATTGAATATAAATGAATTTTTCTATTCCTTTCATTTTTTTATCTTATATATACCTACAATTATATTCAGAACTGATTTATGGTCACCCTTGTCAGCATTGTGGCAATTGATAATTATTGTGATATTTATAAAAAAAAAAAAAAAAAAAGAGAAAAATCATTATTACGTATATTTATGTATTAATATACAGAGCGTTTCGGGTGAAAAAATTTTCAAAATATATACAATAATAATAAATTATACCTACCTACTGTATAAAATTGTAGCTAAAAATCTATGATTCGAAATTCGGACATAGATCATAAAAAATTCGTATCTTTTTATTTTTCAATTATTTGAGAGAGAGAAATAGAGGGAGAGAAATATCTTGATCTTGTTCACTTTTTGAATTTCCGGCTTAACTTTACGGCCAATAAAGATCTTGTTAAGAATTTTTTGATATTAAGGTGAAACAAAAGTAATGAAAACATTTCTAATTGTGCGAAGGATCGTATCTTTGATATTTTCGAGTCAGATTAACGTCCTGATATAATGATAATAATAATAATAATAATAATAATAATAAATATGGTTTAAATGTTACTGTACACACGTAACACTCTGTAAATTATACGTATATATGAATGTAAAGATAATATTTGTATGTACATGAAAAAGCTTTAAGTGTGTTTTTGCTAAAAAAATATATATCTGTATGTATATATATATACATACATATATATTAAAGAAAAAGATATATGTATATATTTTTACACCGTTCACTTGTGCACCAAACGCTTTTGTCTCGCATTACGTTTAAATTTGCTTATTTAATTTACGCATTATATATCTATATGCTATAGTGTATAATTTGCGGCCATGCACTGCAGCATACCGAAAATTGTATACTAAAAATTATGCAATTATCACAAAAACAAAAAAGATATAATTTTAAAGCAACACAAAACTGTCATTTATTGAAGCTAAATTATTCATAAAAGTGTTTGGTGTATTCTTATTTTGTGTTGGGCGCCAAATGTTACCGCAATAAAAATTTCTTATTCAAATTACGCATTCGATGTTTGATGTATTCCCCGTTATTACAGTTTTCTTACTTTTTTAAATATATTTATACAAAATATCTCTTAATTAGTTGATCAATTTTTTTCTTTTTTTTTTTCTTTCCATTTACAATTCTTAATTATTCATATGTCTTGTCGTTGTTGCTTGTGCAGTGCTTCAGCAATAATAATAATAACAATAAATTCATAGTTTTTTAAAATCTTTTTTAAACACAATTAAATTACTTTTTATAGTATCTATAATAAAGTATATCTTATATGCTCTTTTCCAATCGACCATATAAATATCAAAGGTCGTTGACCGTATAGGAAAAGTTTACGCAACATAAGTTGGTATACAATACATATTGGCAAAGAATCCGATCGATACATCGGCAATCAGTAAAAGAAATTAATTCATGATATCGTAAGCCGTTGGCGATATGGAACTAGGTGAACGGAATAATTTTGAATTTAAAATCGCGGTGCAGCAGTCTTAGATATTTTTTTCTTTCGCTTTTTTTTTTAGACTTTTTTTTTTTTTATTTCTTGCAAAAGTTTGAACACTTAGAGCTATCGCATTTTTTTTATATTTATTCAATGTCTGCGCTTATGTCAGCCATACGTATACTTAGAATCGAGCTTTTGCTTTTAAAATTTTTTACTGACTGGAGTGAAAATTCCTTTAAAATTATTGAATCTTGAAACTGATTTTGGAAAATGACAATCCAAAGAAATTCCTCTTTTCATACGGTACCAAAACGGTACCGATACATTAAAACGAATTCTAAAAGCTTGCGATTTGAACCCGAAAAATATCAGTAAGAACATTTTCTATATGGTTAATTGTTCGGGTAATTTAAAGTCTATAGAAATCTATCGCCTTCACGGTTATTCTCTATCGATATAGGTACATACATACTTTTCAAAGTTATATACTAACTTTAGACTTGCACGTGAAACGTGACTTTAGAAATGAACGTGGTTTTATACCAAGGCAGATAACGGTCTGTACGTGATGTGCTTTAAATTGCAGGTTACCAGCTGATGTCAATCGATATTCACACACGACCTACTCTATTCTATACTATTCTATGACAATTCAAAGTTCCTACAGGTATGAAGCGATTTGAGTGCATAATTAATGAATTGAATACCTGACCTGTGATGATGCACTTATTAATTATTACGCCTCTTATCATTTTGATTAAAATTTACTGCACTTGGTATGTTTCGAGTATCGCATCCATTCATGCGAGTAAAATATATAGATACTGAATCGGAAATACAATGCTTATACTTAAGAGGGTATATATACCTTGGAGACAATCCATTTTTTTTCTTTTCTTTCGCATCACTGCTACGCTGTGAAAAAATATTCTATTGACTCAGTTTTTTTCACAACTGATTACTAACATTCTCAAATATATATTTCAGAATTATTATTAAGTTTATGAAGCTTTGCTTTGCATAGATATTGGTTTGTCCCGAAATGAAATTATTTTAGAATATCCCTTCGAAAATTTGAAAAAGTTTTTATTTAAATCTGAAATAATTCTTAATTATATCTAAAAATGCGATTAATTAAGTGTGAAAAAATTCATTCAAAAATTCTTATCACGATCCAGGCATTTCCTAACGCTACGAATATTGAATCTTTTCAAGATTTATCTTGAGAGAGACAAAAACGAAGGAATCTTTACCGGCTCTAAATAATTGAAAAATTGTTTAACATCATCGCAAGCTTGAGGTCAAATTTTACGAACTTTATGGCCAGTGTTTTATGATCAAGAATTTGACACAGTAACGTGTCTCTCATTGTAGTTAAAATAACGGCAGTAGTAAATTTCTATTTGTTGTATAAAATTTATATAGAAATTGTCAACACCAATTATAAAGCGCAACAGTCGCTTTAAATTTATATATCGATCGGTTATACATATCCTGTAACTTAACCTTTCACGACACTAGTTTACAGCCCCCACTTATGAATATATTTCAGGTAAGAAATCCTTTAGCATTACAGAACTACTTTTCATTTTTATTTTATTATTATTTTTTGGATCTTCTTTTTACCAAATAAAAAAAAAATAAGGGACTTGAAATTTGATCAAATGGTGATCGAGCTTTGGTAAAAGATTGATGTATGTATGTACATATACATACCTCTCTAGTTGAAGAAATTTTCTTTTATTTTTACAATGTCTGTTCAGGGAGTTACTCTTAGGGAATGCGTAACACGAGCCAATTTTCTAGCTACTCAACAGTCAAGTCGTGTTCTTGGAAGTTGGATCGATTTGTTGCGTGTATATATATGTATACATTCTCGACTTATTTTTTTTAACACTTTTTTTCCTTTCTCCCTTATTGTGAAAATCTTGGTTATTTATTTTATTTTTTGTTTTCGATTCTTGCGGACAAGGGTCAAATACTGATGCTGATAGCTAAGGGTCAAAAACGATTAACGGATCTACCCACTTCAGGTTAAATTTTTTTTTTTTTTTGTTTTTTTTTTTTGTTCAGTGATTTCCCAATAAGTTTGGGATCAAAAATACTCTGTGGAATATAAAATTATTTCCAAAAATTATATTTTCGAATTTATAAATACGAACAGCTGGTAACTTCATTTCATTATTTTATTCAACCTGAACTCAATTCTGGGACGGTATATACATTTACCTATATATACATATATACCTAGGGATATGTTTGACTTAGCCTTTGAGGCTTAACACAATAGTTCCTAGTACGATGAGCGCGATGAGGTCGGTCACGGGCTGCCGACCATGTACGTGAACGCCGTATTGATCTGACTTCACCCAGAGCTCGCTGTTCTGCCTCGACATCCCCTGTTACTAAACCCAACCCAGCCCCTGGCTACCCACGCGATACCCAAAAATATATAGATCTACAAGTATACAGAGTCAGGACGAATTTTAAGGACTTAAGGATTTATTCCAGTTTTGCTTTTTAAGGAAAAACCGAACGCTGTAAAAAATTTTATTCTTGTTTTTTTTTTTTTTTTTTGTTTTAAATATTCATTTTTTTCATTTTTATGAATCAGAGATGAAAAGTCTGGCCGACAAACTCCTCGAATTATTTCCGAAATTGCGAGATAAAAAAATTTAAGATTTATAGAATTTTGCGACAGAATAATAGGCATAAAAAAAAATTGCCAAATTTCATTGAATTTGAAAGCTCGTTTTGTATGTACCTCAAAAAAATTCGATCCTCGATTTTTGACTGACAATTTGAATTCTGATCGAACTTTGGAGTATTTTCAATAATTAAAAAAAATTTCTAAGGCGATGAAAAGTTTGATGATAAAAAAAAATCTGATTTTATGTTTTGGATTAGCCGTGTTTTTTTTTTTTTTTTTTTTTTGAAGATGAAGAAGAAGAAGAAGAAATTTTGTTATTTTTTGGAATCCAGAAAAATTGAATTTTATCAAAGAATTGAAAATATTTTACGTATTAAAAGACTGCTATCATTTTTTATGACAGTTAATTTTCTTTTTTGTTAGGTATTAACCCGAATTATAATATAGAAGACAAAATAATGATGTTTGTTAAAATTAATGTCCTCTGCTAATTTTATTGTTATTAGCAAGCACCGGGAAGTTTCCGAGTGGGTGTGTCACGAATTAATGAAAAGTTGTGGTTCGTACTAATAGCAGGTTTAGTAGAACCTATAATTACATATCTTAACGTCTATAATCGCTACACACCGTTTCTCGAATGTGTAATCCGAAGGAAAGACGATTTTTATAATTTTTATTTTTTATTTTTTTGATTCCTTTATTTTTTTACTTTCTTTTTTTTTTCTTTTTAGAAACTTTTAGCCATTGAACCAAAGTTTTTACATACCTATATCTTGTTAAAAATTGTTCATTTTTAGTCTAGCTAACGGGAAAGTTTTTGAATAATTAATTAATTGCAGAAAGCTGTCGGCTTTCCGGACTGATCTAATCCAATAAAAACAATTCTAGAAATGGAATAACCTGACCTGACCTGACCTGACCTGACCTAACCTTTTCGTAACATTACCGTGACCTCTGATCCGATCTAGTTTGAATACCGATCGTTTAAAAATGATTATTTCTTTGAACTTACAAATTGTATCTATTCAATCTCACTCAGTCGAGTATTTCGTGATAAAATCTTGACATTTAACTTCTTCTCTATTTATCCTATAACGAATTATCAAAATCGGATCTAAATTTCAGAGAAAAAGATTTCGATATGCTGTAAGGATCAAATTATTTTCCCCTTTTTTCTTGTCTATAAAACTGTGATTATTTTTTATTCTTTTTCTCTCTGGCACATCTAAAATTAGTTTTGTTTCTTTGAAAATTGGAAAATCAATATTCCACTCAGATTAACTAGTACTATTAAAATTCCTTCAACGAAAATCCCCTAATTCCGAAGATTTTTTTTTATTTATTATTTCCTTTTATTTCTCCCCCTTTTTTTTTTTGGTTTACTTTTTCACTAAAATTCTATACCCTTTAAAGCCTCGGTCCATTTCCACCTGCGACCCCCATGATTTAAAGCTCTGAAAGGATCAGCCGAAAGAAACGTTCTAAACGCGTGTTGTAGTACAACCCCTGCGAGCTTTGCGGGTGAAAATCGATCCCTTCCACAGCAGACGTTCAAAGTCACTTTTGTCCATGTCGCGTTACCTGGGCAGGTATAGATCAGGACTAAAAAAAAATTTTCTTTTCTTTTTCTCACTCTCTTTTTTGCTTCTTTTGCATCGAAACTCATCAATCAAACGTACAGTTTTTACCTATTCATTTTATAACTAAAAACATCATATGGGAACGTACGAAAATAGTATAATAGAAATTCTCCGTTTACTCGTATCATTAGTAATTACGTAATTGTATCAACGGTAATTAACATAACCGTCAGTAACGTTTATTGTAGTAATTAGCTCGATAGTTAATTACGATCGATTGGCGGTTTAAAATGGTGAAATAATTTCGAGTAGGTATGTACATTAAATCTGCGTCTGGTATATATCCAAAAAAACAAAATTACCAAAAAAATTGAATTTTTCGTAGCTATCTATTTTCGATCCCTCTTGAAAAATTACCCCCCTTTTTTTCGTTTTTAACTGTAGGCCACTTCCGGGCACATAAATGTGTGATAAAGTCTAAGTGAGAAATTGGATTTGAAATAAAATGACAAAAAAAATTGTGGTTTTGTGTTCCGGTAACCTAGATCCCTTGAAACTAAAACTACGCAATATGTAGGACTGGGGGTGTGAAAGCCACACTTTACTGCAAAAGTACATACAATAGTTATATACTTGTCTGTCTATAGATAGAGTTTGAGTTTATGTACAAGTTTATAGATTTATAACAGAACTGTAAAACGCAATCGATAGTTTAGGAATTTTAAGAGGGTCCGGTATAAGGTGGATAGACTATAGAGTAATGTGAGGCAAAATAAGACACCATATATCTCGTAGTTCTGCGGGCAAAACTAAAACACTGAATTTTTGATCCAAAAACAATGTTTTTTTTTTTTTTATCTTCAAAAAAATGGTTAGTTACGGTTTGTAGAAAAGGAAAAGTTGGGGCAAGTTGTTCAGCCCGGGCATTTAATTATTTTTTTATCTCTTTTTTTAACAAAAAAGTTTTTCTTATCTGGGATTATTTTATTGAAAACTATAACAGGAATTAGATATAGGGGAGAGCGGGGCAAAGTGGCCACCTCGACGTTTTTTTTTTTCTCCAAAACGATTTTTTTACAATTTATCGACGTTCCTGATCGGATCAAAAAGTTCAGTAAATCCGTCAAAATTGTTCATTTGAAGAAAAAAAATAATATAAATAATTTTTACAGTCGATGCAATTTTTTTTTTTTTCGAAATATGATTTTCAGCCAAAGTGGCCACTTTGGCCCACTCTCCCCTATATTTTTTTAAATGAATTATTTTCACTGATTTTCCGAACTTTTTAGTCTTAAGAACGTCGATAAACTGTAAAAAGTCATTTTCGCAAAAAAAATAAATAAAAAATTTCGCTCGATTTTCAACCGAAGTGGCCACTTTGCCCCACTCTCCCGCATACGTATGTAATATTAGAACGAAAATAACTTGATGATTTTAAATCAGTGTACATTGATGGTTACTCATAGTCTCTGACCTCCTTATGTCAAGGTGTTTGTCCGTGCTCTTAAACCGTATACCTACAATCATCATTAACCCACATATTTTGATCCCGTAAAATCTTAACGTTGGTCCTTAGAGAAATGAAATGTCTAATTCGGTGCAAAAATACGTATGGTATGAATAATTTGAAAAGCGATTTCTCTTTCCTCAAAAAAGGATTAAAACAAATTAAAGAATGGAAACAGAAAAAAAAAGAAAAAACTGGTTTTACATGTCCGGCAAAAATCTATGAAAGAAATGTTCGTTTTTAAGCGTTTTTTTTTTTTCTTCTATTCTTCGTCGTATGTATAGCTTCTTTAAATATTATACCTAGCAGCTTAAACAATTCTGGGAAGAATATATACATATATCTATAGATATAACGGTTAGCTGTGGCCAACTTTTCAATATTATTCAAGAACTCGAGTAGTTGAAGCTGTCTTCCGTATATTCTACTGCTACTGCTGCTGCTACTTCTACTGCTGCTGCTACTGCTGCTGCTGCTCGTGGTTTTCTGTAGGTATTGATCTACATTCTCTCTACTATCTGCGTTTTCTTTATACACACATATACATACATGGAACGCGCTGTTCTGACAATATTATGTGTGTACGTATGTATGTATGTATGTATGTACTTACTCGTATAATCTATTTTATATGAAAAACGAAGTTGTAGATTCAGCTTTGTAAAATATATCGTCTATAAGGTATATACGTATAACCGAATGTAGGGAATTTTAGAAATATCTATTCAACCGTCTCTTTAACGATATTTTTATGCATGTATATACATACGTCTATACATGCGTCTATCTTATCGCTATATTGTGAGTGAAAATAAAAATCGATATCTCTTGATCCCATAGAAAATAAGAAAAAAAATGTACAATCTGTAGACTAAAAAGTTCGTCGATTCAAAAAACAAAAAAAAAATACGACGAACTTTGGCCCCGAAATTCAAGTTTTAATACATCGAAACTAATTCATCGAGTATTATAGACTTTTCAATATTAAGGAGGAACGAAATGTGCGAAAAATAGGCTTTAGAGATATTTTAAAATCCGGGACTTCCCCGGAGGGAGCCGGTAAGAGGATTCCAACATTAGCTTAGCTGATGCTGCCCTCTAACGTACAACGGTTGAACATATTGCCGGCAATTAGTAACTGCAGAATGTGTGTAATAATTTGTACGTAAAATCGATCGGTAGAACAGGTTTTTTGATTTATTATCATTTTTTTTTTTGAATATTTTTCTATTTTTTTTTTTTTGTTTAATAATTTTTATAAAACAAGTAATTAAAAATCTGTTTAAATTTAGACATTGCACAGTCATCGTACTTGTATAATCGACGGTTTGCTTTTACCGGATTTCAATGTCGCGCGTGTTTTCAATTTTACGTTAATTATATTTTAAAAATAAAAATAAATAAATAAATAAAAATTACAGTATTAAATAAAAACTAGAACAGAATCTGGCGTATGCGGTCAAGGCTAAATAAAATAAAATAATAAATAAATACATAAATATAATATTATATATTATTCTTCGAAATCTATTTTCATATACATTTTTTATATATATGGGGCATTCCATATCATTTCGACCTGGGTCTCCCCACTCTGGTTCTAAGCTTAAAAATTTTTATATCTGACACACGATTTTTTAGAATTTTTTATGCAGATTTTTAAATTGTGTCGATCAATATATCGTCGTTTTCAAAAATTGTAGAAAATTTCATTCGATTTAAAAAAATCTCAAAAAAAAAACAAACAAACAAACTGACTGCCTGCCTTTCGAAGTGAGAAAAATCATATAAAAAATCGCCAGCCCAAACCGAGAGGTCAAGGGTCAGACCCAGGTCGAAATAACATGGAATGCCCCATATATAGTATCGCAACTTTTTATTGCGGCCCAATTATGTGGTATAAGTGACTTTCAGCGATCGCCATTGATTTTTCTATATATTAGTTTTTTTTTTTTTTTTTGTTTCATGGGTGGGGGGGAGTGAGGGGGTAAAGATTATTGATCGGGTAGGATCTCTCTGGCGATTTTGTTAATAAAGGTGAGGGGAAGGGGGGGGGGAAAAAAATGAAGAGAAAAAGGCCGTAAAGAACGATCCTTGACCGTTTACTCATTCCGGCACTTGGTTTTTCGCGAGATGCATTGACCCAATTTTGTACAGAACTGCCAAAGCGATCTGTGATACGAAAAAGTGCTGTTGACGTAGTCCGTGAATAATGGGATTTATTTTTATGGGTACTATACATTAATAAAGAAGAAAGAGAAAAAATGAAAGAAACAAAAAAAAAAAAAAAACACAAGAAAACAAAAACTAAGAATGAAAAATAAAAAGAAGCAAAAAATGAAGAAAAAAAAATTATTATATATACACTAATTACTGTGTCTGAATGATAGTCGTTCGCCGATTACGCACGCTGCTTCGCTCGTGCACGCGCGTGAAATTCGTTTTTATCAAAATGTTATTGAAAAGTTAATGTAGATGTAGGTGTAGGTATAGGTTTTACATATTATATCTTATACTGTAGACGTTATACGTTTACTTACTGACTACGTACTGCTATATCGTAAATCGAAAGGTTTTATGGACGCCCTTCGTATATATATTTGATTTACTTTTGTTTTATCACGTTCTGCGGTTGACTGAAAACGATTTACGTTTTAGAATTACAGAAACAGACAACGACGACGACGACGACGACGACGACCGGGACGAGGACGAGGACGAGGACACGATCAAAAGCTCTGAGAACGTGTCTGCGAAAAATGTTCTATTTTTTTTTTTTTTCTTTTTTGTTTTTCTTTTCTAAATCGTGATATATGACTAAAGAAATAAACTCTGAAGATTTTATGCGTTAGATGCTGTTGCCAAGAAATCGGTACCTACCCGTTTTTTCTACATCTTTTTTTATTTTGCTTTTTTCTTTTACTTTGCATCCCTAATGTCTGTTGTTTTTGGTCTAACATCGAAAGCTTTCAAAATTACATATACAAGCCAAGTTTGAATCGATTTATCGTTTTTTTCATTTAAATATCCCTTGAATCACGGTCCTTTTACTTTTTTCATTTCACATAAATTTGCGACAATAAAAATAAAAGTGGTAAAGATATTCCGAAGAAAGCTTAAAAGCTGAAAAGAGCTTACGCATTCGATTCAAAAATACTTGTTTTAAAATTGTTTTTTAAATAACTTAATAAAACTAACAAACTCACCCGACTTCAAATATTTTTACATAAACTCTTGAAGGTTTTTTTTTTTAAATATATATATTAAAAAAAAAGTATAATAACAGCTTTCTCGAGACCAATTTCAAAGCTTGACAATACCTTTTTGTGTTTTTTCAAGTATATCAACGATTTTTTTATTTTTTTTATTTTTTTTATTTGTAACGTAATTTGGAAAAGGAATAGTTAAATATAACTAACTTTCAAACCTTTCTTACAAACCTCTTCAACAAAATCAAAATTGATAAAAAAAACACCTTTTTTAACACCGTGATTTCGATACTCGATACTCGAAACTCGAAACTCGAAATTCTATAATATCACATGTACTTTACCGTTCCAATAGATCGTTACGCTAATCAACAACAATTATAATGGCGTAGTTACTACAGAATGCAAAGAACAAACTTTAACTAACAAATAGTTAACATAGAAGATAACGAGTTATCACGATGCACAGTATATTATCTTGTAATCAAATTGAGAACGATAATAAAGGGATGAATTATGTTTCTCAATTAAGTTCTGCTCTTCTTACTATAATACAACTTCAAAGTTTTTCTAATTAATTAATTAATTATTTATTTAATTAGTTAATTAATTAAATATTCTAAAAATGAACAAGTAATTTAGTTAGAAATTTCTCAATCCATGACACGAGTGATCAGACGTAAAAAACAAGCAGGTAAATCGGCTGACCACGATTGACCAGATCTAAAACTTCCCGCCCAAATCTTTCAAGTTAAAAAGAAAAAAAAAAAAAAACACATGTATAGAGATTTCCAAAAATAATTATTGGTATAGTCAATTTTCAGATGAGAGGGGGTGAAAAAAATCTGGCCTTGTATTCGTGATCAACGATTCGAAAAATCTTGAGATACCAATTTTTATTCGAATTTGTCGATTCTTTCACGAGATGTCGTCGATTAGATAATTTTTTTTTTTTAATTTTGTTCTTTGAATATCTCGGAAACTACTGGACCGATCAAATCCAGAATCTAATCAGTTCTAAGTTTGGAGAATCCACGTCGATTGATACCAAATTCATCAAAATCTGATCATTCGTTCTCCAGATATCGAAGGATAAAAAAACTGATCACACACATTCATCCGCGGTACATACATGCATACACACACACACACACTATAAATTATAAGAACAAAAGATGAGCAAAGTTAGAGATTATTTACATTCTTTCTTATTAATATATCACTACAATTATCACTTATGTTATAGTATATTAATATGCTGAACTGTTTTATTCCAATCTTTATTCATATATAACAAACTAATGTTGTACACAATTGTAAGAAAACAATTGATTCATCGTCGTAAATTTTCTGCGACGTAATAACTTAATATCCGTAGATATGTTGTACATACATACGTATCATAATTGTATGTCCTGTTACGTTCATCTCTGCATTAACGATCAAGCAATAAAAAAAAAGAGAAAAATTATAAAAAAAAAAAGAAGAAAAAAAAAAAACTGTCTCAAGATTATGAATTGCGTTGAAAAAAATGAACTTATTTATTCTTCGCAGTTAAAAGTTAGAATCGTTGAAGAAACTTGCATCGATATAATTATTATGTATGGTATATATATATATACTGTTCAATGAGATATTGCGTTTTCATGAATTACTTAAGGAAAAAAAACTTCGTAATTGTAATTTGTTGATTCAATAATCTTTTCCTTTATTAATTTATTATTATTATTATTATTATTATTATTGTTTTTTCTTCTTTTGAAATTAACTTTCAACAATTTTCTCCAATTCTGCAGATACATATCCGCTTTCAATTGGGGATTTTACATTAGTCACTAAATAACGTCACGATTTCATAAAACTATGCATGTCATTTTTCGGCCTTTCACTTACTCCGCGACTAATTATGATGAGATGAGATGATGAGAAAAAATAAAATAAATAAATAAAATCAAGTATGTATTTAGTCAATAATATTTCTCTCATTTGTTAATAAATTACATTCTTCATCCTCCGTTTCGCTATAATAATATACGTGTCAGTAATTTTAATAATATATTCAGGAGATTGTTAAATCAATTAGTTCCTTTAAATAAACACGTTGAACTATTGTCCAAGACGTTTCGAGAAGTAACAAAAAAAAAATAGAAATTGACAAGACTGACCTAGACAAGAAAAAAAAAAAAAAAATAAAATAACGTAAACAAGAAGCTTCGAGAGGCTAGAGTTGGATTTTATAAAAGTACCGAATGTATGGTTTTTATGCATCAGTAGTAGTAGTAGTAGTAAACAGTGACGGTGGCAGTGGCGGTAAAAACAATTTAACTAACAAATTAACTAACCGCAAGAAATGTGAAATATTTAAATGATTCAAACAGGGAGAATTAACGTCGATTAAAGAGGACAACAAAATATATATATATACATATTAAACAGCGAGCAAATTGGCGATGGTATAAGAAACATAAGACTTCTTTAAATTAACCGTTATATATATATATATATATATATATATATATATATATATATATATATATATATATATATATATATATATATATATATATACGTATAATGTATCTACATACGTATATGTAGATACATACTTGCGTACTACATATGCATATGTGATGTAAAGAAGTGACGACGTTATGTCTTGCTTACTCGCGTATCACTTTATTATCATCTAACTAACAACGAGACGAGGAGGAATCATCTTTGATTCATCCTGATTCATACGCTACTGTAAAAACGATCAGCATGATATATGTACTCTCTTGTGTAATAGCTTTAACGCAGTTACCCACGCGTTGTATTTCAGCTAATATACATCATGTAAAATAATTACAGTATGTAAAACTTGGTATGAAAATTAGCAAAAAAATTAGACTCGTGCCTCGCAAAGCTTGATTACAGATTCGCTGATTTAGATTTTATGTATTTTTTATTGATTTTTTTTTTTTGTTGTATTGAGAATTTATCAGAATTTACTAAATTTTTGATATCTATGTGGGATATACGTTGTTCAATTTTTTCCTATACGCTGTTAGTTGTTTTTAAGTTTAATTTCTCAACCTGCGAATATATAAGTTTTGTGGCTATTTTTGATATTGATAATATTTTACGACCGGCTGCTGGGCTATATATATTTTATAATACTTGCGTCTGGTCTGCTCGGATCAACTCACGTTCGAAATTTGATTATTGGATATCGACAGAGCTAGGCGACTTAGGTACAGAGACTAATATTATAAAGTATCTTGAATCAGTTATACAATATCGGAATTTATTATGCAACTTTTCAAGCAGCTATTGTCTCGATTTTTAATTTTTCGCTAACTTCTTTTATTTTTCTTTATATTCGTATATTGAAAAACTGCGATATCATAAGAGTATGTCCCTCAAACTCTAAGATACAGAATAATATCTTAGATGATACGATTTAAAAACCGATATAGAATATTTTTTAATTTATTAAATTATCGATAAATTATTTTTGTAACTGTATTCTTGTAATTAATTTTGTAACAGTACCTACAGTAATCCGAGTTTCGGCAATCAACCGCAACAAATCGTCAAATAGCCAAATCGCGAGATTGCGAAATCGTCAACTCTCAATAGTATTCCTGATTACTCGAACGTATAAGGTTAACCTGGCCAATTTGTTTTTTTTTTTTTTTTTTTTTATATACGATTTAATATTTAATAGCGATACGTTCGGGTGAGCGCATATCGCGAAAGAACTCTTGCGATTATTACTTTTCATCACCTACGGTGATATAAGAAAAGTATTGGTTTCGGTCGAAAAGTAGGTTTTGTTAATTTCAACGAATCTTTACGTTTTCGACCCTCTAGAATCCGAAAAACAGGTTTTTAGAAAGATTTCGGTCTGTCTGTCGATCTGTTCGACAAACTCGCGCGGTAATCTCGGAAACGGATCGATGAAAAAATCTGAAATTCACAGGACTTTACAACCAAATGATGGGCATGAAAAATTGCCATGTCTCGTTTAATTTGAACATCCGGTTATATCGGAAATGAATTGATTTTCGCTGTTTTACTGATTAACCTATACTTTTTTCTCTGTATTACCTTTCTAAATGAAAGAATATATTCTTCCGAGTTGAGAATTTCATATATATAGGGCATTCCTTGCCAATGACACGAAAAAAATTGTGAATATACCCAGATCGAATTAGAATAAAATGCACTGTATAAAATTGTTGTTTGTCAATATATAGGGCGATCCTTGCCAATGACAAGAAGAAATTGTAAGTGTCCCAGATCAAATTGGGATTAAACGCACTGTATGAAATTGTTGTTTGTCAATATAGAGCAATTTTTTTTTTTATGTGAAATTTTCAATTTTGATCTTTTTTTTTTAGCTTTTTCATTACTTTTTATATACTTTTTCTTCCTCTGGAAAACCGATACTTTTTTCTTTTTCGATGGAAATTACCCCGAAAAAAACTGTTCTTACGGTATGTTTTTTCTATTTATAAGTATAGACCCGTATGTACTCGTATACACCTACTTTCTATAAGAAATAATCACAATTTACATCTTCGTATAACTAAACTCAAAGTTTCGCCTTATAGAGCTAACGGTATCATATATGTCTATATATCTCTTGTAGCAATCACTTGCATTCAGAGATTCTAATCACCGATAAACTATTACCGTTTCAATTTCTCTCGCTCATTCGCTCTCGTTTTATATTAGCTTCTCAAACGGTCAGGAAATTGTTATTTACAAAATTCATACGGTCATATAAAATAGTTGAATGAATTTGAAAATTGGAAATAAATTTTGTGTATAATAATTTATTTATTAATTATCTATCACTGTATGTAATATATTTATATTAATACGCCTCATCCGCGGTTTTATTTCGGCTATAATCAATTTTCAGATAGGCGGGGGTGTAACCTGGCAGTAAAATCCTTCAAAATGATCGATTGAAAATTTATTACCTAATCTTGCATAATCGGAGATATTCGGAATATATATATGGAATTTTTCAAAATTGTATGAATTTCGACGATTTTTTTAAAATCCATTTTATGAATTTATTTAACAACTAGGATATACAAGTTTTTTTTTTATTCTTTAGTATTTTTACGATTGAAAAAATGAAAATAGACAAATTTTGGATACAGAAAGTGAAGTTTTGTCGCATAATCTATATGCAGCTGTTAGAGACGTAGAGATAAAAGATTTGGTAGAAATTTGAATTTTTACATACTCGTATATACCTACATACGTATTTACATAGGTACGTACATAGCTGAATTTAAATCATCTTTTGGTATCAGCGAGCATAACGCTATTGAGATGAAAAACGAATGTGAAATGTAGACAAATGGTTTGAACTTTTCTATATAATAAATTTGAGTCGAGCGAGGCTGCACATCTTTGCGTCAGTATGTGGAAAACTATACGTAAATGTAGGCAATTGTTGAACCGAGTGGAAAATATTTATTCAACTTTTATCTGCCCGGGTCTAGGTTGATATTCCGAATTTTTAAAGATCCGAACAGTAAAAATTAAGAAATTCATTTGAAACGAATTTTCGAATTTTTGGAAACGTTAAATTTGAGAATATTAAAATTCTGAAAGATCGTAATGCGGACAGTTAAAAACTCTGAAAGTTCAAGACTCCGAAAGTCGAAAAATCCGAAAATTTTAATACGCGCGGGTCACGACACTCCATGCGTGAATTTTAAGTTCTGAAGTTTCGGCCCTTGGGATTCTTTAGCTTTGGAAATTTTGAACTTCCGGTGTTTTTACGATTTGAAATTTTTTTAATCAACTATGCAAATATCCGGGGAAATACAATTTCCAAAAACCGTAAGTCTCTAATATTAAAGTTCGTAATTTTTTACCCTTCCGGTTATTTTAAAATTCCAAACTTAAATCCAGCCCCGAAATTTTCGGAATATTTTCTCTTGCAATCCAACAACAGATTATATTATTAACAAAATCTAAAAAAGCAAAAACAAGCTTTGATTTACCTATAAAAAAAAATAAAACCATGGGAATAACGTTTTGTTTTACGTTTATTTTTTTAAATTTCACTAACATGTATATTTGCTGGTATTGTGCGATTACACTGAACCAACGATACAGATATAACTTCTCATTTTTCAGTTTGATGAAACGCGTTGTTTCCCCAATAAAAAACAAAAATAAAAACGAACCCAAAAAAAAAAAACAGAAAATTAAAAAAGGAATGAACAAAAAAAAAATCCGACAAACAAATGAGTTTTCCGTTTTACTGTGGGGAGTATATGTATATATATGTACAGTAGTGTTGATTAATTCTCGATACATCATACGGTTCATTCCATCGAGTATTTAACCCCTCTTATGCTATAAAAGTTTTAGGGCAATAAATAACCGATGACACCGATTGACCGTTACGTCAATTTTTCAGATAAATGAACCGGGAAAATTTTTCAGACACAAGTTGACCGATATACGACGATATAGGTATATGAGGTCACCAGAGTTTCAAGGGTTCTGTGTATTATGCGATATATACCTGAGCCATATAATCTTTGATAATGTTTCATATTTGATTTTTGATTCTCGTTTCTATTGTATGTTATTGTTATTTTTTTTCTCTTTTTTTTTTCAATTTTCATCCCTTCGGCAGCTCGGTGCGTTTACAATTACGATTGCCATTACGTAGAGATGTATAATTAATCAATGGTTAATACTTCATTATTATATATAGGGTGCTCGTTCTAACTGGTTGAAAAACCCGTTTAAATTTGTTCTGTAAATTATAGAATTCGAGTTTTGGCCTTGTATTAAAATATCAAATGAATTGACCTCGTTGGCCCTACGCCTGCTGAGCCCATAGCCTAATCATATTGTTATCGCACAAATCATCTTAATACCAGTCTACAGCAGTAACTGTGTGCGGTATAAGCCGAACCTATTTAGTATTATAAGTACATATATAACTGCCTACTGTGTAAATCGAGAACGGACTGATTCATAATCGCAGACTGACCTTAAATTACCTTTATGTACATACCTGTTTAACTTTTTTTTTTTACTTTTCATCACCTACGGTGATGTAAGAAAAGTATTGGTTTCGGTAGAAAAGTGACTTTTTCTAATTTCAACGAATCTTTACGTTTTCGACCCTCCAGAATCCGAAAAACAGGTTTTTTGAAAGATTTCGGTCTGTCTGTCGGTCTGTTCGACAAACTCGCGCGGTGATCTCGGAAACGGATCGATGAAAAAATCTGAAATTCACAGGACTTTACAACCAAACGATGGGCATGAAAAATTTCCATGTCTCGTTTAATTTGAACTTCCGGTTATACCGGAAATTAATCGATTTTCAATGTTTTACCGACAAACCTATACTTTTTTCTCTCCATTACCTTTTCTAAATGAAAGATTATGTTCTTCCGAGTTGAGTTATTCATTTTATATATGTATATAGGGCATTCCTTGCCAATGACAACAAAAAAATTATTCATATACTTAGATCGAATTGGAATGAAATGCACTGTATAAAATTATTGTTTGTCAATATATAGGGTGTTTTTTTTTTAATGTAAAATTTTTAATTTTAATTATTTTTATTTTTTTTTTGGTTTTTCATTAGTTTTTTATACTCCTTCCCCTGTCAAACCTATACTATTTTCTTTTTAATGAAAAGTACCCCGAAAAATTGCTTTTCCGGTTTGTTTTTTTATTTTTATTTTCTCGTCATCTTAGACACGTATACCTACTTCGATCACTGTTTACAGTTAATTAACATATTCGTTAATAGTCACTTGAGACATTCAATGTCCTATGCATTTAAGAGTATATCTACTGCATTACTAATCAGTTAATTACATTTTCATATCAGGTACACATATCGTGTATAGTGTTAGATGTACTCGAGATTAGTTAAATACATATACAAACGTGTGTAGAGCGTTTTACACCGCGATCATGTTTATTCATTTTTTTTTTTAATTTTATTTTACTTACTATTTTTTTCATTTATTTGTATAATAATTTACGATCTGTGAAATTACGTCACATTAATGTAGTATATAATTATACCTATCGTCTGGAATTTTAATGAGTATGTTACTCTCGAACTTATTATAATGCCATACGTGAAATAAGATTCTTCACAAGAATGACATAAATGAATGACAAAAATGAACTTATTTTCTTCTTTTTTTGGAGGGGGGGGGGGGGGGCTAGGCTACTTAAAAAAGCGAAATTTTATGCAAATAAAAAGATTCAAATGTTATATTGGTGCGAATTGATTTATAATACTTTGGCAAAACTTAAGAGATGCTTTAATCGAATAGATAAACTCTGTATATTATGATAAATCGTATATACCTATGTTACATATGTATGTTATTTCGCACGTGTAAAACGTGTCAATTATTATTTACCTTTCCATTTGACTTTATATTTCTCGGTAATGATCCGGCAGTAGTTGCAGGTTAACTGTGACTTTGCAGGGCACGTGACGGTATTGCGGAAATTATAAATATACCTTTCTAAATGAACGTGATGATGATAATAATAATTATATTGTCTGATTAAATTTGTGACGATTTCTAATTGTTCGGAAAAATATATATATATATATATTTTTTTTTTCTTTTTACTTTTTTTATTTTTACTTTTCGTTCTTATATTATATCAGATGAAATGAATAATAACAATTTTACTTATTGCTCAGTAATAAAATACTTTACGGATTATGTTATAATGTTTTATATATATATACTAGATTGAGCTGATTCACGATCAGTTATTTATTTTCTTTAACTATACAACGAGGTCTTTAAACTCGATATAGTTACGAAATCAATGACCGATAAATTTGTAGAAATCACGATTTTGTTTCATTTATTTAAATAGTAAAATTTCATTAGTCAAACTGTGAGAGTTTTATGTCGTTTTGCTTTTTTTTTTTTTTTTTCTTTTTTCAAAAATGGTATAAGTAAAAGTCGAAATACTACGATATAACGAATTATTAAAAAAAAATCTTTTGCAGATTTTTTGCCAAATATAACGAATTTAAATTTCGTTTTTTTGATAATAAAAATCGAGTAATTAATTAATTAATTAATTAATTAAGCAATTCTAATTGGTTTGTGTTATTTTTTCGGAAAATTAAAACTCCGATAAAGATGAACATCATAATTGAACATGCCTAATTGTCTTTATGTTTTTTTTTTCACTTAATTTATATAAAAATAAAAAATAAAGTATAGAAAAAAAAAAAAAAATCGGCAAACTTTACACCCAGCGAAACAGAAACTGAATTCTGATGACGTTGCTGACTATTATGCAGCGATCGTTTAAAAAAAAGAAGAAAAATAAAAAATAAAAAAATTGGAATTCTGATTCAGCGGTTTAACATTTCCGTTTCACACATAGGAATATAATGTACGAAATCCTTGACAAAAATAATAAATATGAAGTATATTATAAAATAAGGTGAAATTTTGGTTTCTTTTTTTTTTTTTTTTTTGTTTTTTGTTTTTTGCAAATATGACTGCAGGTGAGAAATAGAAATAATAAAAATAAGAATAAGACTTAAAAATAGGTATAGAAACGTAAGAATTGCACGGCGGCAGGTTAATTGCCCTCAGTACGGAACATATATACACATAAATGTATATATGTATATATATTTATAATACAGCAACCGTTGCATACTCTTAAAGTTTTCCTTTATATTCACAATAATTGTAGAATAAGGCCCTGAGGGGGTGGTGAGGGTATTGTTGAGTGAAATTACAAAGTTTCGAAACATTTGTCAGAGACAAAACATTTTCTGCAATTTATTTCAATTGTATTATACGTATATATACGTATGTTATATACATACATATATACATAGGTATAAACCTGAATTATATTATCTATAATTGTACTTTCTCTCAAAAACTATACGAAAAACTACGAAAATTGTAAAAAATTTCAAGTACAAGAAAAATTTCGTCATTTTTCTTTTATTTAGAATTACAAAAAGAGACGTCGTATGTTTCATATGGCAAAATTTAATAAACAAAAAAAAAAAAAAAATTAAGTAGGGTTGAAATGCTCTTACCTTAAAATCGTGAAAAAAAAAAAAATTTTGATAATGCACACACATTATTGTTGTATCATAAAATATTATATGACATTTTTTTTTTTCATTTTTTAGGAGGCTATGTTACCCCACATTCCCGCATTTTAAAAGGGAACCACATTACCCCACTTTCACCTATAGGTATACATAGATTTTTTACAATTTTTGAAACTCGCATATATATTTCATTTTTGCAATGCATATATGCTGTAATCTATATTCGCGAGGAGAAAGATGTACAGGTTTATGAATAGATTACGATCCTATATCTATACAACAACGTAGATGCTATAATTTTATACAATATATATATATATTTTGTGATATGTATATCTATATACCTATATATGTATATATATCGCGTATCACATATTACTTGTATGTACATCGTCGCCGGTTTTTTTTTTTTTTTTTTTGTATGTATATATATATAACAATATTTACTCAAAATTTCGCCTATCTATACATAATATTTATATCCAGATATAGATTATGTTTACTAAACGGTATGGGGTGGTTAAAAAAAAAAAGTCGTGATTATTTTTTTTTTTTTTGTTTTTCCCATTAAGTGGAGAAATGTTAATACATGGTAAAAAAAAAAAAAAAGAAAAATAGTTTCCAAAATTGAAATAAAACAAAAAATTTTCAAATAAAAATAAATATTTTTCAACACATTATACATATATATATATATATATATATATATAATTCTTTTGATTGAAAATTTGAAAGAAATCATGATATTTTCTGTAAAAATTAGAAATTGCTTGAGTTACTTTTTTTTTTTTTTATATCTTCCAAATTTTAATTAACATCTACTTTCATACCTAAGTTGGATATTTTTTTATTTTCAATCTGTGATACATTAAGATTAAGAAAATAGAGAAAAATGAAAAATAAAAAAAAATAAAGTTATATTACTCAATTTTGGAATCTAGAGTCGAGAGTAGCTACGTTATACCTACAGCTGTAAGAGCAGGTCAAGTAGTATTGTACGCACGTACTCCTCTGCCAGCTATCCTCCTTCCTTTCCATACGTACTACATACACACCTACATAAAGTTTATATATAGATATATATGAATTTTCGTATTACATTTATGTACATACATTCATAAGTTAGCTCTTATCATATTATTTATGCAGAAACCTTTTGCAAGAGGGGCGGGCGGGGTTGAAAACAGCAAGTGGAGATTGATTTAAAAGTACTGCTACAGTTTCCTCAAATTTTACCTTTTCAGATAGCTTCAAACTAAGGCGAAAAAAAATATATATTTATAATAAACAGTTTTTTCGTCCTCTTCATTTTTTTTTTGTTTCTTTTTTTTTATAAATCTAAGTCAAAATAAAAGATTTTCGTATAGGATCTTGTCCAGAATAACGAATTTTTTTTCTATATTTTGATAAATTTTTGAATTCTCAGACGAAGAATCTATATTATAATTAAATTTAAAAATTAGAAGAATCTAGAATTCAAATTCTCGTCTCAGTATCAAAAAATTACTTTTCTCACTTTTTGTTTTCATTTTTATTTTTTATTTTCACTCAACGGTTTTGTATCCAAAATAAGAGGCTCGCATTTTGTATCTGACACTCGCCACATATGTTATAAAGAAAGAGACTGAAAGAGAGAGAGAGAGAGAGAGAGAGAGAGATACACAGATGGAGTTGAAAAAGTTTCGAAATTTTCTTTTCTCTTTCATCTCACTCTGAAATTTTCAATTTTTTTTTTTTCCATCCTTTACTATCTTATTTTTGTCTTTTATCTGTCTCAATTTTCTACCTCCGCAATCGCACCAATATACTTCAACGTGTAGTACACCAAGAAATTTTACGATCCTTGAAATAATCGATGACCCAGACAGAGAGACACCCTCGTACAAAACTGAACTACATACTTCGCTCTTTCCTTCCTTTCATCCTTCCCTACTCTTTTCCTTATGCATAGCTTCGACTGCAGCTAAAGATTCTAACAGAAAATTGAAATCATAAAAAGCTCCGAGTTTTTTTATATCGAAATTTGCACATTCTGTAAAGATTTTACTGGTTAATTTTATAATTTTCTTGAAATAAAGAAAAAAAAAAAAAAAAAAAAAACAAATGAGAAATTTAAAAAAAAAAACTTTTTCCGTCTCAAAACGTGTTTCGAATTTTCGAATCTTAAATATCGATTTAAAACTCTTATTCTACGTATACTGTATCGATACAGTTCTGTTAGAATATGAACGGAACAGTTCGCATTTAACTGGAACACACGAAGGGGACTCTCGAATCGCTCGAATCGTTCGTACCTACAGCCCGAGTCTCTGTACTGGCTAGCTGCTGCAGGAGGCTTTGAGTTTCCGTCGAGCGCAGTAGTCGGTTTCTCGTCCGTCAGTCGCACGTGTGAACTGGACAAGTGCGGTGGTAGTCGATGTTCGCACAGAGAGGCTTTCTCTTCGTAAATTATACTGTATATAGATACATTAATACATATGTACCTAATTAATTAATTAAATAAATAAATAAATACTTATCTTTCGCGATTAAGTATTACCAAAACTGATCGCAACGATCAAAAACTAATATTTTGTGGTATTAAAAAGAAGAAATAATTTTTAAAAATATTTGAAGAAAAGAAAAAAAAAGTAAATAAATAAAATTCAATATTAATTAAGAATATGAGAAATTGGATAAGATTCTTATAAAAATAAAGTCAAAGGAAGTAGTAAGGATAATAGAAGATGACCAATATTAATAGACATGCATATTGAAAAAGAGAATAAGTTTTTTTTTTTTTCATAGAATATTAATGAGATAATTGAAATTCGGGAGTTTGTCAAATTTTGAAAGAAAAAAAAGAAAAGAAAAGATAAATAAAATCTAGTATATTACGAGCGGTAAATCATTTAATCGTCGAATAATTAACTAATATACATTAAACAAATTGACAATTAATACTGTGTTGTCGTGATTATCAACGATTTTATTATCAATTATTGAACCGCAGTAATATGTATATATGTATATAATTAATAAATATATGAATGTAAATAAAAACTAAAAACTAAAAGGAAGTTAATTAAAATTTAATATTTAGATACACACACATATATATATACATATATACATAAGATATAATATAATAAATTTAATTATCAAGTGTCCCGGAAATATTATACAATATTTATAACATATACCTGCAGCTATAGGATAAGAGAAAGAAATTATAATAAAGAGTTCAGTGAAGGTTTACATAATAATATATTAATAATAATAAAAATAATAATAATTTAGGAGTGTGATTAAAAAAAGGCTTTCTTTTTTGTTTTGTCTTATTATTGGATCTGGTATCTTCATAATCGCGATTTGAACAAATTTTTTTTAAACAAAAATTGTCTAAATTCTGTTTTTTCTTTTTTTTTGATTGTTTTGCCTTTCTATGCTATTTTAGATAAATTCATATACGTACATACATCGAAAGATGAATTAATGCATAATTATTGATTTACTTTATACCTTCTGAGTTTATGTTAACGGTTATGATATACATGTATACATTTATGTATATATAGATGTAATTTAAAACAATATATAATACCTAATAGGTATATATGTATATTAGATTGTATGTATATATATATATATAAATATACATGTATTATATATATATATATAATTTATGTTCGTATCTATCTATCTAGCCAGCAGTGTTATAATGTTTATCAGTATATCTTACGGTGTCATAAAACTTGAGTCCTTGTAAAACTGTGCCGCGTTGAGTGCCGAAAAGTTTTGTTCCGTTAAACTTGAGGGTTTGAAACTTTAAGGATGAGGTGGTGTCGGACCCTTGTGTGACGTAATGAGTTTTCCTCTCGAGTAAAAAGAAAGAAGGAAGGAAAGAAAGAAAGAAAGAAAGAAAGAAGGAAAAGGATAGAAAAGAAACGACGGTCTAAAAATAACGAAAAAAAAAAAAAAAAACTGAAAATAAAAAGAAATTAGAATAAATTAAAAAGGCAAAAACCACAAGTAACGTAAAAATCGTGAAATATAAATAATTGAAATTTCAATTCTACACAATAATAATTACCTATCTTATTTTTCTCTCCGTTACATCAACAGAGGAAATAATAATTTAATAAAGGATCTCTCATTCTCTTATATATTAAGCAGACGCCTCGTTTTTTTTAATTGGACAGCTGACATTGAAGAACTACCACTTCGCTTGCCTCCACAGATTCTCTCGTTCAGGTACATCTCTTTTATTTTTAGTTTACCCTTATATATATTTTTCTTTTTTTTTTTTTTTTTTTATTTCAATTTTTACTTTTTAATTTTCTATGACTTTCCGCATTTCTCTATAATATAGTCCCGGATATTTATACAGAAATTATAGACGAAACGTATACGTTTTCTATCCAAAATAAATTTCTCTCTTTTGCTCTTGTAACTGAGAAACATATTTCCTATACGATCTTAGTTAGATAAATAAATGAATAAATAAATAATAATGATAAAAAATAAAATTAGTTAGATCAAATAATTGATAAGAAAAAAAAAAAAAAAAAACGAGAAAAGAAAAAAGATGAAATTTATTTTATACACTAGAGCGATTATAATGAATAAATAATTAATCGTAATCATAAGGAAGATGAAAGACAAACTAAAAGTATTAATGTACGTTAATTTTATTCAACGATATCCTTCCAATCTCTGTACATATTTCTATAAAAGTTTGATACGTTTTAGACTGTTTAAAAAATTAATATACAATTATATAGAATAATTAATGTGGGTGTAAAATCTTGAGAGAAAATAATTTGTTAGTTTTTAGCTTTGATCATCATACTAAACTATGACTACGGTATTAAAGATCCTAAGGTCTTAAATCTTTCTTGACTACATCTCGTCTCGTCTCGTCTCGTCTCGTCTCGACTCGACGCGCCTCATTTCGTCGACGATGTACAACAGCTGTTGCTTGCTTTTTGTTAGTCTCTTCTCAATAACGGCGACTACTAGTAGTCAGTCTCGCTATAGGATATGGCGAGCTCATGATTTAAAGTAAAGATTCGATTGCAGCTGACAACCTCTCGAATTACTAAACTAGTTTCTAATTATTTTTATTATTATCATACTAATGTCATTTTTTTTTTTTTTTTTTTTTTTTAACCGTTGAAAATCGTATCTTATCGAGTTTTTTTTTTTATTTATAAATATGTATACTATTTATAAAAATTATCTCTATATAATATTATGTGTATTATATATACACACTGTTTCTGGGAAATAAAAACCCCGTTTCATTATTCAATAGTACAAAGTTTACGGTGAACCTTGGCCTCAGGATCCGTCATATCCGTTTTTCCTCAATCTTTTTTTTTTCGTTATTTATTTATTTTTTTTTTCTTTTACTTTTTTTTTTTTGCCTGAGGGGACGTATGTGACATCCGCTTGCGTGGATGTCAGATAGAATTTCTCGGAAGGTTTTTCTCTGTGGTGTAGTTCGTCGCTGTTCGGACAGTTTAGAGAGTTTATAGTTACAGCTGATTGTTTATCAATGTATATATATATATATATATAAAAAAACCTAATTTACTTAGATAACATTGTTCCAGGTAGACAAATAGAAGGAAAGTTAAATTTAGAAATATTGCCTGCTGGGTTTTATTGGTTTTTCATTTTCTCCTCTCTCCTCTTTTCTTCGCTTCGTTTTTTTCCCACCCTTCATCTTTATTTATTTATTTATTTATTTATTATAATAATACATCGCTTAAGAGTTAATGTTCTTCGAATTCAGACCACCGAATGGCAAGTTCAGTGCAGACCTCCCCAACCCAGAGGCATATTAAGCGTTCTATTTAAAGCAGGATCTGGCATATCTTGGTTCTTGCTGTATACGAGAGAGAGAGAGAGACCTCACTCGTCTAAGGTTTCTCAAGGATGTTGAAAAGTATAAAAATAATAATGAAAAACCGAAAAGCAAATAAGAAAAGACAAAAAAAAAATGTAAAGTGAAAAATAGAAGACAAGTTTTTAAGAAAATTAAGACAGTAAATTGTGTATAGGTATAAAAAAAAATAAAAATATATAAAACTACTGCCATTACTCTCTGTAAACTCAGGTGGTAAATATATACCTATATATGTACACATACATATATATATTCTCCGGAACTCCCGCATATAATCGTATAGAAATATAAATGCCAAACTCGGGGACATAAATATTGTAGAGGTCAAGGCCGTTTCTTCCAGTCTTATATATATCCTACTATTTCGTTTAATCTACACGTGTATGATATAATGTACTATGTGCGATTTTCGTAGAAGAAGTCTCTTATTGATATATAGGTCTTATTAATTGTATCAACAACAATTATTATCATTATTATTATTATCCTTGCGATAATTTTACAAAAAATTTTACAATAATAAAAAAATCCAAATTTTTTCTTTTACTTAATCATTTATTTATTTATTGAAAACTATATAAATCTTTGAAAGTCTTGGACAATTTTTTTTGGTTATTAATTTACAAAATAAAGGTTTCTTATTTTTTTCTTTTGTTTTTTTTTTTTGCACATTTCTTTCAAGGTTAACGAATTTTCTTCTGACCTTGTGATTAGAATCGTTTAAAATCGTGGAAAAAAAATAATTAGGTAACGAATTGATATACATATAGGTATATCTAAATGTGTGTGTACATACTTTATGATTTTTTTTTTTTTTTTGAATATATATATTTTTTTACGAAATGAAGTATTATTAAACTTATACATAATATCATATCAGTTCGTTTCGATAAAATGGATGAAAACAATTTTACCAGAGTCTAGTTGTTTATTTTACGATTATTATACGTACAGTAGTAATAACTTTCGTGTATGAACACGTTCTTCATCTTCTTCTGCAGCGACATGAGTTAGGTTATATACCTACATACGTCAGCTTGCACAAAAATAAGAGAAAATTTTTCCAACTTCATATTACGTACCTATACATACATATATAGTATATATTTATATATACCTATATATCTCTCGTTTCTCTCAAGTAATAAGATCTTCCAGACGTTATACATACATATATACATATATACGTATGTTATATTTAACCCAATCTCTAGATTGATTCGTGGAAATAATTTTTAGACGAATTGCTATATTATATCGGTGTGGATCAATTTTCTATTTATCGATAATGGTTTCTTTCTTTTTTTTTTTTTTTTTTTTTTTTTTTTTTTTTTTCGATAGAAAAATTATAATTTAGTAAGTTTCCTAATTTGAGATTTGATTTTTATAAAGAAATTGTATATAACGTTATTTACACGCAAGTATGATTATTATCAGCTTATTTTTAATCCTGATATTGGCACGCGCTTTAAAAAAAAAAAGGAAAAAAAAACGAATCAAAAAAAAAAAAAATATCGTACATATAAGCTTGTAAGGGTTTTTAGAGAGGCTTTTAGTGAGCATAACAGCTTTTACTAATTAACTTCCGTTAGCAAGTATAAATTAACGGAGTGGATGGTTAGAGTACGTTAATCACAGTTGATTTTTATTCTGTTTTTTAATTTTATTGTTTTTTTTTTCTTTTTGTATTTTTGATTTTTGTTTTTTTTTTTTTTTTTTGTAGTTTTTGTAATGCGAAAATCGTCAAGTGTGTTGTAACGTTTTTTTATTTATTAATTTATTTATTTTTTTCTTCTTTAAAGAAAAGAAAAGAAACCCTGTACATAAATACCGAGGGGAAGGTGAGAAGTAATTGCAATTAAAAATTAGTTATTTATTACCGGAAGTAAATAATGGACTTTTTATAAAAAGCGATCTCTTTAATATTCTTTAAATATTTCAAAGCACCCTCCTGCAGTATCCTTTCTTTTTTTTTTTTATCTCCTTGATTAATCTCTTCGTAAACATATATATACCATGTATAATACATCATATATTTCATTATTAGTATAATTGTATTTGTCAAAAAATGTAATCTCTTACCTTTTTCATATACAATTTTGTAATATAAATAATTATTATTCATTATTTTTCAATATTTCATAAAATTCATAAAATTTCGCACGTCATTCTCTTAATGATTTTTTAGTGTATCGATAGTGAATACATATATATTTAACAAATTGACCAGAAATTTGTTCCGGCGAATAGGTCTCAACGCGTTATATGTATATATGCAGTATGATTAATTACTGGGTTAAACCAGATTCTAGTAATTAAAGCATATTTTATTATGTATCTTGATTTAATGATCGAATATACCGAGTGCACTTGACCTCCGAGGCCTTCGATCATGAGTGATGAATAACTGTAATCAGAATAACTTAATTTGTGGTTTTTTTTATTTTTTTTTCTTCTTCTTCTTCTTCTTGTATTTCTTCTTTTTAAAATTAATTATATGAAGAAATCTCGGTGCGAGTGCAAACAAGGTATAGACCTTCAAAAATTTCCATACCTTACCTTGACGTGAGACATACTTTCGACTTTCGACTTTCAACTTCCGAGTTTTAAATCTCTCAGGAAATATCCTTAAAAATGTAAACGAAGGTCTTTACTCGACTTATATACTTCTTATACTATGTACCTACCTCAGTTCTCTTCTTCTTCTTCATCTTCATCTTCTTCATCTTCATCTTCATCTTCTCTCTTACTTTTTTTCTTTTTTTTTTTTTTTTACTACATAGATATACTTGAAATTATTTTCAAGGATCATTAAAACGTCGAAGATCGAAGTACCGACCAATTGATAGCTCACGAATTTTTTTCTTCCCCCGAAAAAAATCTGAGACACTTGTGCTTTTGTCAACGTGCAAATCTTACTTGGCTCATCTCAAGCATCCCTCTCACCTCAAATCACCCAACTTTTAAAATCGACCCCAAAAGACTTTTGGAGATCGAGCCAAGGTTATACTTTACACTTAATGTAAGAACTTTTTTTTTTCTTTCTTTCTTTCTTTCTTTCTATCTTTATTCTCGCACGTTACATACTTTTTCATTCTGTTTTATAATCGACTTATACGATTTGAATCAATGAATTAAAAACAACAAATTAAAATAAAAAAACAGAAAAAAAATGAGAATAACGAAAACGAAAATTCGATTATTTAGGTGTAATAGATAAAATTTATGTAATTTTCATATTCTTTTTGGCAGTTATTTCGCTAGTTTTTTATTTTTTCTTTTCTCTAAATCCACCGCATTTATCATTCGTAAAATTATTCCGATTTTTATTATTACTCCGGGGGGGGGGGGGGGGGGGGATCTATTTCTGCAGACTTCTTGAATCATCGAGCTTTTACTACAATCAGTTATATGTGTATACCTATACCAGCTGCTCTAACCGTGAACTTTTTGTTCGGTATATGAAAGCGTTTAAGCGTTTCGCAGCTGAAACAGCAGTGTTTCATAGTATCATCGTTTCAAAGGAGCCATTGTTTTAGGAATCGTTTCATGTGCGAATAAAAATTTTAGTTTTTTTTTTTTTTTTCTTTTTTACTTTTTTATTTTATTTTTTTTTCAACTTCCCTTTACTTTTTTTAGTCCCTGTTCGCTTTGCTCTACAGAGATTGGAAATATATGAAAATTTTTCGACTCATTATACCCCTCGTTTTATTTATGTATTTTCGTTTTTTTTTTTTTTTTTTTTTAATTTTCTTATTATTATGATTATTATTTTCTTTGACATATATGGACAGTGATTTCACGTCATTTTATCCTCATTGTCGATATATTCATGATCGAGGAGATTTTTTTTTCTTTGTTTTTGTTTCATTTTAACGGGGTCAGAATTTTAATGGGCTGTAGCAGCAGAAAGTTTAACACCATTTTCCATTCCCAACCAACGTGGATGGGTACATGACTTATATATATATATATATATGTAGAATATATTTCGCTATATGGACGTCTATAATAAAAGAATATAAAATTGTCGATTTTGAGATTCAAAAAATATAAAATAAAGTAAAATTTAAAGAACGTATTAATTAATTTTTTAATAAAATGCTGTCCGTTAAATTTTCAAAATTTATAACTTATTCGTTAGTCATTTCAGTTATACCTGCATTTTATTTCACTCGTGGTTTATTAATCCGTCGATCAAGTTTCGTCGAACAAAATTTAGGTCAGAATTTATTAAATCAATATAAATTGCAAGAATTTTCTAATAACGGTTTAATATGACGGTGGTAGTTTACGTGTTAGAATTTGATCACGTGACGTTTTCTAATTCCTGATTAAACTTTATTACATACGTACATACATACATACATACATGTACAGTGGAATAAAAATTTGAATACATCTGTACGTGTATACTTGACAGTCGATATACAATAACCATGATAATAATAATAATAATAATGATGATGATAATAATAATCTTTCCGTATGATCATTTCACGCGACCGTTTCATGCTTATCTCGTCATCATCGGTTTATTGAGCTTTCAATTTGATTTCTATCGGGGTCAGAATATTGAATCAATAAAATGTTACACTGCAGGTTCTGTTAACTCTGATCATCTCCTCGTTGCTCCTCTAATTACGCCGAATAATAGTCCGGCTCTTATCACATTTATTCAGGCTTTAAATTATTGGCTTTAATTTTCTAAAGAGGAATATCAATTCAGGTAGATTATCCGACCTTGGTTTTAAAACTCACCTCGACATCAATGAACTTGAAATTAAAACCTTAGAATATAATCAGTGTTGTATAATTTATTAATTGGTTAATTAAATTAAAAAAAAAAAAAGCGAACAGTTTCTTTTGACTTGAATTTTTTTTTTTTTTTTATAAAGTTAGACATTTTTTGTTTTCTAATGGAATTTCGGGGATATATTATTTTCAAAAAAACTGCAGATTCTGGGATATTAAAATTCGTGATATTTAAGGTTTGGAATTTGAAAAATTTTTTATTCATCAAAACATCCATATTTGAAATTTTTTTTTATACTTAATTTATCCATATTAATTAATTATTTATCAACGAAAAATAATTATCTCACAAATTTTAATTTCAATTTTGTAATTCGACTGATCGTGGACGACGAGCTTAGTTTCCTGACAGTTTGATGAAGTTTCATAATTCCTAGGATGCGGATGAGGATGGTATAGCTTTTATCGATTCTCAATTGACCATGAATAGATTCTAATAAAATTATAAATAGACAAATTGTATAGGTATTGTAATAACCAATACGTAATTTTAGAATTAAACAGTAGTGAAAATTTCTATAAAAGGATAAGACGTAGAATGATCGAGATATATGTATGTATTTACGTGCATACAAATTATTCTGAATGTATGTACATAATTCGATTTAGAAATCACCGATTATTATCTACTTACGCAATCAATTGACCTTTTGAAAATCTCTATTTTAAATACTACTAGAGTTCGACTATATACTGTAGGTTGAACTTTGTTTTAAAATACCCTGATGTACACATACATATGTATGTATATACCTATCTAAGTCCTAAGTCTAGAATAAAAGTTCTAAATGACAATGAGGGATTTTCTATAGATGAAAAATAAAAATAAAAGTAGTTTGAAGGATCTAAATAGGAGAACTTCATCTTTGTCAAGTTTTAATATAAAGAATATTATTTTCTGTTACATCAAAAGACAGAGTTAAATAAGAAATAAAAAAAAACAAAAAATAAAAAAATGCTGGCATGTTCTGGCGTTTCGAAACAAAAGAGGTTCTTTTACTGTTAGATTAAGTTAAGGGGATAGGATGAGAAGGGATAGACTAGGACAGAAAAAAAGACAGACGGGATGGAGCAGACTAGGTTGACTCAGGTCAGTATCACAAGCCACATCTCAACGACTCGTATCATTTAAGACCTAGAGTTAGATAAAGGGAAAGAAAATGAATGGTAAAAAATATTCAAATTTTTCAAATAAATATCAAGGCTTAAATTTCGAGTTAAGATTTTTTGCTGAATGAAAAAGATCGTATATCTAGTAACTTTTTGTGATAATAAACGATTCGTTGTAATCAATTTTAAAGACTAATTTTAAAGTTTCCAAAATTTCCAAAATCTGTTCTGAAATATTTTGTTTTTGACCAAATTTTGAAATTTGGAACTTCGAGCTAGGCCTACGGTTGCTGTTCCCAGATAACAAAAAAAAAAAAAAAAAATTAAATCACTGATAGGACCTTCTCACGATAATTTTCATTTGGTCTTTATATTTTATATATATGGAATTTATCCAGTTTTCATCGTAAATCATTAGGCAATTATTATTATAGAAACCAATTATCAACATTCTTGGTAGATAAAAAATTATGGTCATGATAATTCGAAAGAAACCGCAATAACAAATTTCGTTAATTAAAATGTCTGTTAGTACCGGGGACTATATTCTGACTAAATTATTATTTTTACACAATACCTATTACGTAATGTATATGTATATAAGTACATAATAAATTGGAAGAGGAAAAGTATTTAGAAATCATATTTTGCTTCCCCGAATCGAATTGTTGAATTTTTATTCTCACATGAGACAAAAAACAAAAAAAAAAAAAAAAAAATGACCTCAGATAAAAAAAAAAAAAAGTATATATACTCGGTATAATATAATTAATTACAGTGTACGTACAGTACACAAGTATCGAGAGTTTTAAAGGTCGTAATTTTTCGTCCTTGTCCTACACTGAGGAGATTTATTAATAAGTTTAAAAAATTGGAGGACATATTTTGTCTGATTTTTCAGTCCTAAAGATAGAGAGAGAAAGGTCCCTGGCTTCTCTCACCCTGAGGAGGTGTAAAAGAGAGATTTAAAAAACGGAAAACGAAAAAGAAAAAAAAAAAAAAAAAATGATTCTTTCAAAATTCATCGTCAGCGTATTAAAAATTGTAATAGTTTTTTTTTTTTTTTTTTTATTTTTCGTTTTTATCTGCGCACGTATATTTCGTCGAGTACATACTTGTATGTTATAATATAATATATATATTTAGTAAATCTTATCAAGAAGGTAGAGTTTTCTCTCTCCCCCTCTTGTACGACGCGATATAATCGCATAGAATATCTTCATTAATTTTAGGGAAGGAGAAGGTGGCGGTGGAGGCGGTGGTCGAGTGGCTTCCGGTGGTGGTGGCGGAAGACGTGCACCAAGCCTTCGTTTGGTAAACGGAAGAGCTACTGGCGTTGGTGGTCTACATACGAGTAGTACAGAGTCTGTACGATCGCCGCATCATCATTTGAGCCAACAAAATAATCACAATAATAATCATCCCAGACTCAACAAGGATGACAGTATCAAGATCAGCATCGAAAACACCAATACTTGTACCGACAGCCTCGTCACCGCTTTAGACGACGAGACTTTACTTATCACCGACTTCCTTGGCGATACTGGTCAGTATTATTATTATTATTATTATCATTATTATTATTATTATTATATCCCATTTCATATCACACACCTACACGTAGTAAATACATACATACATACATACATCCTGTGGGTACACATTTTTTGCAATCATATCTTATTATACTGTATTCGTATATGTGTATACGTTTTACCAGAGCTCGTTGCAAACTGCATAATTTTCTTTGTTCCTTTTTCTTAGATTTTTTTTTCTATTTGTTTCAATTTTTCTTGTTGATTTTTCTTATTTTTTTTTTTTTTTCTTATCAATTTTTTAGGATCATTGAGAATTGTTTTTTTTTTTTTTTTTTTTGCAAATAGACATAATTTTGTGACCCGTATAATTAATTCCGAAAAATTGATTCAATCAAAAATTGAAAATTAGAATATATAATTTTCCAAATATGTGCAATTTTTATTTTCTTTTAATTTATTTTCAGTTTTTTGACATTCCAAAACTGTTTTTACATTATTCAACATGTTTTTTATTCGTTCATCAATAATATTGTCGAAATTTTATATATCTACGCGAATTTATATCTCAAACAATTATTTCATCCAAAATTTGCAAGTACGTAGTAGATGAAGAATTTAAAAATTTTTTTTAACTTTTCTTGTATACCAAAAATTTAATTTGCAGAATGTCATTAACATTTCTATTTTTCTTTTTTTTTTTTTAGACTTCTTAACAATAAGTATTTCTGATTTTTGTAGTTATGGTTCCAACACCTTCTTTTTTTCTTTTATTATTTCCGTGAAAATTTTGTAAATCAAAAAATTTAATTCTATACACATTAATGTAATTTAAATTCATCTCCAGATTTCTCATATTTCATATACCCACATAGATATTAAACCGCTTCAAAAAAATAAACTATTTTTCATTTTCAAAGAGTAAGTCAAAAATATTCTTCCAAATGACGAAAAATAAAAATGCTGTCAAAGTTTGAGCTCTTAATATCAATATTAAGAGGTGCCTCATCGCGATTTTCTATTTCCCATCTAAATAACATGGGAAATTTTTTTTTTCAAACTTTGGAATTTTATAACTCGTCAACGCATTAGTGTACTGATAAGACCAGAACATATTTTTGTAGTGAATTGAACGCTCTAAAAAAAAGGTCTCTTGTTCTTTTTCGATAAATCAAGCTATTTCCAAGTTGGTGTATTCGTTATTAATGATAATTAATCATGACTAACTTGGAAACAGTTGGATTCATCGAAAAAGACCAAGAGACCTTTTTTGTAGAGCGTACAATTTTGAACAACAGTAAACATGCAGAATCTTTCTAAGTAGATTAATTTTCAAGATATAAAAATCTAAAAGTTCCACAAGACCATTTCCCATGTTATTTAGATGGGAAATAGAAAATCGCGATGAGACACCTCTTAATATTAATATCAAGAGCTCAAACTTTGACAGCATTTTTTTTTCGTCATTTGGAACAATATTTTTGACTCACTCTTTGAAAATGAAAAATAGTCGATTTCTTTGAAGCGGTCTATTAGATATATATACATATAACACTCGAATCAGTCGCCACTTCCGTTTTGCACTAACTCTCGCCTATTTTAATAAGAATAATTTGACAAGAAAATCTCATATAAGAAAAAAAAATTTTATTGTACAAAAAATTTCATATTCTTATCCATTAGATTTAAAACGTATACAAATTTACGCCATAAGTCATAGAATCTTGTCGATTTAGAATCAGATAATTAACTTAATTATTTGTACAACACAAAACTGTTTTTGTTTTTATTTTGAACTTTTATTTTTCAAATTCAAAATGATTGCCAGTTTACTTATCGTTTATTGAACAGGGTGGGGCATTTACAGTGACCCGGGGAATTTTCTCCCAAACGAAACGAGATATGAAAAAAATATTCTAAACAAATGGTTCCAAGGGGGGCAGAAGACAGTGTTTTCTGAATTTTTTCTAAAGTCAAGGCATCATTGTCATTTTAATAAGTCAACTTTGATTTTTTGAATGGAAACCTATATTTTTGATATTTGTAGATTCGTGTTCTGCATGAGAAAATAAGAAACTTCTGTTTCAAACATTTTTGTTATTTTAAATCACAATTTTTTATGGTACTTTTTTTTTTGAATACTCGAATTTAAATTTCATAAATAATTCGTTTTTCATAAAAACTTTATTATAATATTATTATTTAATTGTTTTGCAGCAATTTTAATTCCAATTCAAATTCAAGTCAGCTACATGTCAAATTTAGAAAGAAAACAAAAAAAAAAACAAAAAATCAAATTGAAAACCATGAAGAGTTAACGATTAAAATAAAAAGTAAAAAAAAAATTGTTTTAGACAAAAGTTTCCTATTTTTTCATGTCGAACACGGTTCTGGAATTGGAAAAATAATCAAATAACGAAAAATTGAAATTGCAAAATAACAAAAATATATAGATTTTCATTCCAAAAACCAAAGTTGACCTTCAAATGTCCTTGACTTTGCTTCGACTTTGAAAAAAGAAAAAATTCCAAAACACTATCTGGTGTCCCTCGTTAAAACGATAATATTAAAACTAATGTTTAGAACATTTTTTTCATATCTCGCTTCGTTTGGAAGAAAATTGCCCGGGTTATTATAAATCCCCCATCCTGTATGTATGTATTATTAAGCCAACTGAAAGCTCGAAAAATGAATAAATTTAGTGTCTCTAATAGGAAACGAGATGAACTACAAGGGTAGCGGTAAGGTTCACTTCGGTGTGGACGATGTCTCGCTCTATGGTACCCCGAAAGAGGAACCTGGACCGGGACTTCCGGGACAGGAAGTCAAGCAGAGTTTTCTCAAGAACCAACTGCAGGCCCTTTTTCAACCAACTGACAACAAACTTGCCATGAAATTATTTGGCAGTAAAAAAGCCCTGATGAAAGAACGTATACGACAAAAAGCAGCCGGTCATTGGGTCATACATCCCTGTTCGAGTTTTCGGTGAGTGTTTCTCTTTTTTTTTTTATTTTTATTATTATTATTATTATTATTATTTTTTGACATTTAAAACGACCTTCGGAGTCCTAAACGCGACCTAAAATCCTCAGCTGGCAGGAGTTCCTCGCGTATCAAATGACCGACATTACGAAGTAGTCGCGCGCCACGAAATGTTATACCAAAAAGCACCGCGTTATGCAATTGAAGCTAATCGTTAAGTTTTCGCATTCAGATTTACGCTAATTGTCAAGAGACTGGGGTTTCGTCCAAAACTGTCACGACATATTTCCTCTACATTGCATATTATATTACTAGTAACAACTTTTCGTAGATTTCAGGCTGTCGGGGGAAATACCTACCAACCTTCAAGACTGTTGAAACTTTAATCATTATAGATGAATAATTTCGCTAATTTCATCATCATCATATATATATATTTACATATTAAACGTGTGTATCTACATACGTACACGTTTTGGAATATGTAATGAATTCGTTATACATATATAGCTGCGGTATAATATCCATACATATTTTATACCCAGCATATACATTAGACCGCTTCATAAAAATCCAATCTGTTTCATTTTCAAAGATTTAGTCAATAATATTATTCCAAATAACGAAACAAAAAAATGCTGTCAAAGTTTGAGCTCTTGATATTAATATTAAGAGGTGTCTCATCGCGATTTTCTATTTCCCATCTAAATAACATTGGAAATGGTCTTGTGGAACTTTGAGATTTTTATATCTTGAAAATTAATCTACTTAGAAAGATTCTGCATGAGTACTGTTGTTCAAAACTGTACGCTCTAAAAAAAAAGTCTTCTGGTCTTTTTCGATGAATCCAACTGTTTTCAAGTTAGTCATGATCAATTATCATCAATAACCAATACACCAACTTGGAAATAGCTAGATTTATCGAAAAAGAACAAGAGACCTTTTTTGTAGAGCGTTCAATTCACTACAAAAATATGTTCTGGTCTTATCAGTACACTGATGCGTAGACGAGTTATAAAATTCCAAAGTTCGAAAAAAAAATTTCCCATGTTATTTAGATGAGGAATAGAAAATCGCGATGAGGCATCTCTTAATATTAATATTAAGAGCTCAAACTTTGACAGCATTTTTATTTTTCGTCATTTGGAAGAATATTTTTGACTTACTCTTTGAAAATGAAAAATAGTCGATTTTTTGAATACATACCTCGATACGTCTTAACTATGTATTTCCAAAAAACGTCCTTCATTAGTTGAAAGACTCATTCTCATAGAATTTTTTTTCTGAAAACTCGATCTAGGTGCAGATTTTTTCAGTTTTTCCTTCTATCTCGTTTTTTATTTATTTTTGTTTTTTCCTATCCCCTGGATACCTTTTGTACCTATACGTATATAACTATAACTATTAACTATACATACTTATACGAGTTCGAATTGGTCTACAAAAGAAACTATCATGTTTAATGTAACTGCAACCAGATAGTAGAGATAGCTATAACTATCTACAATCTGCATACCTACATATGTACGTATACGTACCTACGTACGTACCAGTTCTCCATAAGCTTAATTGCAGAATACAAATTGCTCCACGATTCACTTCCGTACGCAAATGTTACGTGAACAAAATGCGTTATATTGATACTAATTTTATATAGGTATATGTATGTATGTATGTATGTATCTATATACGTGTGGGGCATTCCATGTCATTTTCGACCTCGGTCTGATCCTTGACCTCTCGGATTGGGTCCGCGATTTTTTATATGATTGTTCTCACTTTGAAAGGCGGTAGGATTTTTTTTTTTTTTTTTTTAAGATTTTTTCATATAGATTTGAATTTACTACAATTTTTAACTAAACTACCGTATTGATCGATTTAAAAATCTGAAAAAATTCTGTAAAATCGTGTCTCAGATATGAAAATTTTTAAGCTTATAGTTAGAGCCGGAGTGAGAATATTTTTCCTTTTTACTATTTTCAAGTTTTTTTTTCGTAATAAAAGACGCTGAAAAAATTAGAAGTGGGAGTTATTTTACTATGAATGGTTACTGAAACATTTTCATATGTCACATCAAATTTTTGAACATTTTTTCAGATTTTTCGGAACCATTTTAACATTTGCAATTTTTTATTTTTATTTTTCATTTTTGTTCTTTAATTTGAAAAAATTACAAAAAATCTGAAAAAAAAAATTTCAAAAATCAATTGTGACATATGAAAATGTTTCAGCAATTTTTTCAGATTTTTAAATTGTGTCGATCAATATATGATTTTTTTTAAAAATTGTTAAAAAATTCAAATCGATTTGAAAAAATCGAAAATAAAAAAAAAAAAACAGTGCCTTTCAAAGTGAGAAAAATCATATAATAAATCGTAGACCTAATCCGAGAGGTCAAGGGTCAGACCCAGGTCAAAATGACATGGAATGCCCTGTTTATATACATATGTATACGTATAATGCATGTTATACCTATACTATTGATACAGGACACCGAAAAAAAAATTGTTTTGCTCAAATCTATATATAATGTAGATACTCAAATGTTGGTACATGTACACACAAATGTATATAGGTATGTACATATCATACGCAAAAAAACAAAAAAGAAATTGTCGAAAAAAAAAAACGCGAATTATATCCAACATGTAATCACCGCTATATATACATATATAGTATATATATAGTATATATACATATATACTACCATAATGGTAATTATTAGTTCAGCTAATGTGAATTCACCTCGAAATTGTAAATTTAAATATAAAATCATCGAACTAGTAGTTATATATGTATATATGTATATAACTATCTTACAACTATCGGAAATTTTATCTGACTGTTTATACAGAAAACTTGAATATACAATTCAATTATATATGAATACATATATATCTACAAAACGATCTGCAGGAGTCTAATTTCATACCCAAAAATTGTACGGATTTAATTACTTGTGTATGTATGTATATATGTATGTCCATACGCTTTAATGCAAATATCTTTGTATATGTAATACATACTTACGTATACATACGTACGCAATCTTCGCAATTTTGTTTGTCTCAAAGTTACGGTATATATGTACATACATATATATGTATATTTAAACCCTGTAATCAAAACGAAATTTCACCAAATTTTCGTAGCCGTTATACATTTGCCATTTACCTACATACACAGATGTAATTAGCCCGTTATAACAGATAAGGATTTACTTTACCTTATGACTTTCGGTCTTTGACTTTGGCTTTGGATTTTGGCGACAGCTGTGATTGTTTTCAGTATATATACTAGCTGGTTATATTATAATTACGTATATAGTATTATATACATGGATATCATATACATATATATATATGTATACTATGTAAGTAAACGACGTCGCGACGCGTAATTTGGTTATACGTTAATGGAAAAACTTACTTACTTAGGATTAGTTGCTTATATATGTATATATAACTTATATACTTATGTAGGTAGGTATACTATATAACATTACCCCTTTAAAGGCCTCGATAAGGCCACAACGGCAACGATATACTTGATTTATATTTATAATACGTTATACATATAGACTTGACCTGAAGAATGTATAAAACCTGTATTTTGCACAGGTGAATGGCAGCTCGCGCGATCAAACCACTTAATGTAAATTTAACAATCTGTTATTGGCATAGCGGCTTTCTTTACCATTTGTCAAAGTATTTGATTGACAGTCAGGATGTACAAATCATGAAAAAAAAATAAATAAATAAATAAAACGAAAAGAAAAAAGGAGATGAATAAGGATGAAGCAATATTCAACAAGGTTTACGATCTCGCAATCTTAAATTCTCTTCTGACTTTAGACACCGTTTATTTCGATACCACAAGAGACCCAAAAATATTTTTGGTGTTTTTTTTTTTTTTTGTTTATAGAATTTTGTAATATTCGTAATATTTTTTTTTAAAAACCGATTTATTGTTCGGATGATTTTTATAGTCTCTTGGAACGAGAAAAAAAAAACATAAGGCAAAAACGTAGGCTGTATATTTTCATACAAAAATTTTCCACTCTTTCGAATAAAAATAATTTCATTTTCTTTGTTATTTTTTTTTTTTCATGTAAAATTTTAAATTCTAATCTTTTTTTTTTGTTTGGTTTTTCATTACTTTTTTTTATACTCTTTCTATCCCTGACTAACCTATACTTTTTTCTTTTTGATGAAAAGTACCCCTAAAAACTGTTTCTTCGACTTGTTTCTTCTGTCTTTCGAAAAATCCCAACTTAAATTGTTCTGAGAACTTGTGATTTTTAAATTAGAATCTCGGGCTGGGGGTCAGTCTATACAGTGAATAGGGAATAATTTTTAATTACTCTGATTATAAATGTTATATCGTATATTTATATTGTACACATATGTAAGACGATTTTATTGTCAGTTAAGAAAAAACCGCATGCCAATTGATAGTTGGGAAATATGATCGCGTGTCCGGGTTGCGGAAAAACATACATCGTTGTAATATACTTAAATATATATATATATACATATAGGTATACACTATACTATATACACGGCGTTAACCACGACAGATTTTTCTAATGTGTAATTATCTAATAAAACATGATTTACGACACGGGGGTGGGTGGTTGGTCGTTGGTCGTTGATCGTTGATCATGACGATGACATCTTATATTTGTTTATATACATACCTATACGTATATATATATATTATATGTATATAGATATTGCGTCAATCTCAAATTTTGACTCCAGGCTATGATAATAATCCAACCTGTATATAAATTTGGCTAAAAATATATTTATTATATATATATTTTTTCTCAAAGTTTAGACGCGTTAATAATTAGAATTATTATTTTACACCCTTAATCTCTTCAAACCCGGAGAATTGAAAAGAGGGATATATAGCGCGAAACAAAATTCCGCAGTAATACTGAACATCTAATAAAATAAAATTTTCAAAAATTAGAAAATGGAAAAAGAAAGAAGAAGGGAAAAAAATTGAATCATGTTTTTTTTTTCATTATTATTATTATTTTTTTTTATGTCGTAACAATCTACTTTACTTTACCGTTTGGATGAGATAATAATGATTCGCAATGTCACGACAGCTTATTATACACATATATATATATATATATATATATAAGTATGTGTATGTATATCGTATCGCGGAACAAATGAGAACAAGTTCCGTTTTATTATATTTGCCCGAAGTTAATTTATGATTGTTCAAACTATCAAGTCCAAGCTTCGTAACGGTTCAAAAGTAGAGGAGATTTTTCAAGCTTATTGTCAAAGTGTATGCAGGTATAAATTAATATCCATATTATCATCCCAATAAAGTATATAAAACAAATTGACAAGTAAATATAATAACTACACATCCCTCAAGTTCTAAGTATATATATATGTAATTAAAAAGTTTCGAGGTAATTTATAATAAGGAAATTATTAACTTTCTCTCTTTTTTGATTCTTACTTTATTGATTAATTAATTAATTATTTAATTCAATACAAAAATGTTCAATTTCACTATCTTACGATTTTTCTTCTGTAGTTAAGAAAAGATAAATAAATAAACACAAAATACAGAAAATAAAAGAAACAAACTAAAAACGTTAAATTTATTTGAATTTTTTTTTTTTTTCTTTTGCTTTTGCAAATCGCGGAATAATATTAAAACAACTATAGACTCTACTTTGTTCTGATTTGCAATTTTTTTTTTGTTGTTTCTGTATTTCAAAATGAAACAAAAAAAAAACACAGATTCCAGTTTTTTTTTTTGTTTTCTTTCTCCCCTGGGGAATAAAATGGTAATTTTGTCTCTAAATGTTAATTATTATTATTATATCTATGCGTATGTATTTCTCACTGTACATACATATAATATCTTGGACGGTGGAAGTTGGAAGTAGAATTAACGCGGTTTATGTCTGTAGCGAAGTAGGTAGGTACGTAAGTAAGTACATACAACGTAATATAATTCTCGAAAGATGTATGTTCGGACTGAGAAATAGAGAAATAGAAATAGAGAGAGAGAGAGAGAGAGAGAGAGAGAGAGAGAGAGAGAGAGAGAGAGAGAGAGAGAGAGATAGAGAGAAGCGTTAAAACCGTAACGTTAAAGTAATAATATCCTCGCTGTGGTAGCCGACAAACAGCCTCCTACCCAGTTGGTATAAGAGTGATCTCAGAATAATCATCCGATTAAACTGGAGGCTAGTGTGTCAGTAGGAGATCGCGGGTATAATGTACCTATATACGATGCTTCGATGCGTTATATGCGTTATACGTTGCATTACATATACCTATATGCTTATATCTACTTATACAGATCGGGAACTATACAACTACAACAGCAATATGCATTCTACGTAACTATACTGCCAGTATACGTATATACATTATACACTTCTTCCTTGTTATACCGTCTCAACCTATATATGTATACATATAATAATAGTATAACTATATATATACATGATACTTATACATCATTCGAGCTCGAAACGATAAAGTGGACTCGTTTCAATCTTGGATATTTAGTTACGTTATAAATGGTTTTCAATCTTTTTTTCTTTTCTTTTCTTTTCTTTTTTTTTTTTTTTTTGGACTTGTTTCTCACGATATATATAGTTTATAAAAATTTGGGTTAGAAAATTTGTTTGAGATTTGATCTTGAATCTTAGGTTTTTTATTATCAGAATACGGAAAAAAAGAGAATGTGAAAGAAAAAAAATACAAAAGAGTAAAGAGATTATGCGACAAACGATGCGAGATTTAAATAGCACAGATTAGAGAGCGTTGATTATATTCCCGCAAGTACTAGGGCGTAAAAATTTTCTGAAAGTAGGTGTACGTACGTACGTACTTAGGCAGGGTACGTGCTGTCTACAGTAAGAGTTGAAATTGAAAAAAAAAAAAAAAAACAAACAAAAAAATTGTATAAAGAAAAATAAAAAATAGAGAAAAACAAAGACAAGAAAGGAAGATTAATGATTTAGAAAACAAATAACAAAAAAGAAAAACTTACACATATATCGAGGGGATAATAAGGATAGAGGTTTTTCCACGGCTTACCATGTATGTATACATACATACGTATATCTATGTACATGCCCGCTATATATAAACGGGATTTGGCTGACCACATGCTGAGCGTGAATTGCTACGTTCATGCTAAGATAGAGGCGTATAGTATATCTGAGAAACTAAGAACGATAATCAGAGTTCGTATAGTTGTTATTATTATAAAACAAGATCTTCAAAGCATACTTGACAGTGACGTGACTCGATGTATTGTCTTAATTGATCTATATGGGAACGCATCAACGTTTATAACTTGTACTACTTGTATATCATATATCATATCATATAGATGCGGAGATCAGAAATATGGGACCGCGTTTACAATGAAAATACATATATAGGAGAGATGTGAGCAAAGCGGGACCACTAAGGAAGTAAGATTACAAATGAAGATTTTAATCGATAGATCTTTTAATTTTTGTCGAATATCGATAGTCTAATTGTCGACGAGTGTTGAACGTCTTTACTTCAAAGATCCGAAAGTTACGGGCAAAGTGATACCGCCGATAATTACTCGTACTTTTTCGAAATTCTCAAAAGTAATAAATTTATCTATTTAATTGCCTTATAAAAAAAACTCTGAACATCAAATCGAGTATATATTATAAGAACTAGGGAAGAGGCGGACACAAAGTGAGCACCTCTGAAAATTTCTCGATCTTTGAAAAAAAAAATAAAAAGACGTTATAAATGACCATATTTTCAAAATTTTTAACTAAAAATAATAGCCTGAATGTTGACAGGCGTTGACATCCTTAGTTCAAATGTCCGATATAAATTGCTTCTTTAAAATTTTCTAGGGGCCCACTTTGCCCGCCTCTCCTCTAGTTTTTGTAATATACACTTAATTTGATGTTTAAAGTTTCTGAGGTAAGTAAATAAAGAAAATTTATCACTTTTTTGAATTTTGAAAAAATACGACAAATATTGGAGGGGGGGGGGGGGGGGGGGAGGGGGTACTTTGCCCGATAGGGCCCGGTTTGCCTGTCTCTCTCCTATATGCATGAATATATTATTTTAAATTTTATAACGTTATATGTTACCATTAAATTACATCCAGATCCTGTAAATGGGGTATGTCCTGTCGTTAGTAATTACGTACGTTATAGGTACTTTGCGAATTTAAACAATAGTTTCCTACCAACACGTATCTTCTACTTGTATTTTGTACTTTTATGTGTCTTCTTCTCGTCGAGTATACTCCTTCTTCTTCTTCTTCTTCTTCTTCTTCTTCTTCTTCACGAAGTTATTACATGACTTGATAAGTCGTTTTAAATTCGCCCTATATATATATATATAGGTATATATATATATATATATGTCTTACGAAATATATACTTATGATTATATTTCCTTATTTATAATATATATACGTTATACCTATATAACTTTCGTCAATGATCCTTCATACTTTTTCGATTTTTATTTTTATTCTCAAAATTAATAAATACTTACAATATATTGTCTATATAATAAATAACGGGATAATATTTTAAGCAAAATCTGTTCAGATTTTTTTTTTTTTTTGTTTCTAATTTTTCCAAACATATGATCAAGCGATTACGAGAAAATCTGAGAAAGATAAAATTTTTTGCAAACAGAATTTTTTTTTGTTTTATCTTTATTGAAATTATTGATATAAAATAGTTGAAAAAATAAATGAAAAAAAAAAAAAAACGGGATTTCAGAATTTTCAAAAAGGTTCTTTTGTTAATGAAAAAAAAAAAAAAAAAATTCATAGCTCCGAATGGGTTGATTTAAAAAAACAAATCTAAAAATAATTTGAAACGTTCTCCAGAGATAGAGTAATAATATGAATAATTGAAAATCAAATCTGAAATTGTGAGGTCTGAAGCCGTACCTATATCGAGTTGATGTAGACAGCCCCATATATTAATTTTTTGTTTTTTCACTTTTTCCGTGTTTTTTTATGAGGTGATATAACTATATCACGTACTGAAATATGAATGAAATGTAAAATGGTCAGAGTCACGGGTTGAATGACTTGGCATGGAGTGTTCCATATATATGAGCCTTTTTACACCAAAGTGTATTAATTTATACAAATTTATTAAGAACAAGAGTTAGTTTTTTTTTTTTCTTTTCAACTTTTTTCAAGTTTTAAATTTCAAACTACTCGGTTTACATCTTCGACAAAAATTAAAAAACAAAATAATAATAATAATCGAAAGTATTTATTACTCTTAAGACAAAAAAAAAAAGACGAAGGAGATCGTTACCGCGTAATTAAAAAAAAAAAAAAAGTAAAATGAAGAAAAAAAAAGAGGAAAAGTAAAAAGAAATTTCTGTCTTTTTTTTTTTTTTGTTTTTTAATTTTCTTCTTCTATTTTGAAAGTCAGAAAGAGAGAGATTACATCGACCGATTTAGAACGACGTGATTAAAGACATTCGCTCTGTCGGTTTTCTCGGGACTCAATTTAGGAGTAGGTATAATAATAGGTGTATATAGTATACATTGCAAAAGACGCCCACGACCAAATGAAAATAACAAAAAAACAATAAAAAAAAATAAATAAATAAAACTAAAAACTAAAAACTGAAAGAAAAAAAAAAAAAAATAGAAATCTGTAAGAGAAACGAACAAAGGATATCAATTATCCATAAAATATTATGACGCGAGTCCCGTCTAGTTTCTACATTTTTTTTATATGTACATTAATATATATGTATATATATAATGTATGTAAGTGCACGTATATATATATGTATGTATAAATGATCTTAAAATAGATTCCTTTCGACGGAATTAACCCGCGATTGACTTCCCGCTTTTAGTTTGACGCAAACAGAGAGTTATGGCGAAATACTTACTACGCGGTATTGCAAACTTGACGATGGATAACGATCATCGACGCCTTATCGCATTACTAATACGTACACGACTTGCAAATACAATTAGTGTTTTCTTTTTTTTTTTTTTCTTTTTTTCTTTTCTGTTTTTGTTTTTACATTTTTCGTTTGTTTAATGTATTTTTTATCTTTTATTCAACTAAAAAATTGAACGTTCAAAAGCTTTCCTTATACGGAATCGATTTCGAGATCGAGTACATATTATACCCATATATGTATATAGAATATGCGGATAATTATGCGGTTGCATTATAATATCTGTATATGAAAAATAAAAAAATACAAAATTTACATATATTTATTATTTGATCATTTTTTTTTTAAACATTCGTCATCCTTCAATATATCTTCAGACGTGTAGACGGTTAATAATATTATCGGTAATACGTTGTTTTTTTTTTTTTTCTTCTCATTCAACATTTGTTCTAATTATTTTATCTATCGAAAACAAAAAATTAAAAAAACCGCATGTATTTTTTCTCAGAAATGAATAACCGTATTCGAAGATGAAAGATTTTTTTTTCTATTTTTTTTACTCTTTACACAACAATTTCCTTCTCCACAGTTTGTAAGACCGTAATTATTTTTCATATTAAATACGTATTTATAGTATCAGTTATACTTAATCTTGGATTAAAAATTATCTTCCATGTATTATTAATCTCTCGAATCACAGATCTGTACTTCTCGTAATACATATGTATAGATACATGCAGTGTAATCTTTATTTTTACTTATATCATGATCAGGATTGAATGTTGAAATTCTATTTGTTGAATTCTATTAGCCAATTTATATCTTCTGTAATTATTTTTCACCATCATCAATGTGAAAAAAAAATCAGGAAACCGGTTGACCTGTGGGCCAACCCAAAAACTTCCCGCTGTGTTAAATACGTTACAATTAATTGATACTATTGTGTTTGTAATAAATTAAAGTAGGTTATGAGTATAATTAGTTTTCCAGATACAAATCTTGTTTTCTTCAATTTCTATTCTTCGAATAACTTTGAAACTACTCGACCGATCGATTCCAAAATCTAATCAGATCTAAGTCTTGATGAACCCTTTCGATCGCCGCAACAATCATTCAAATCGGTTAATTTGTTCCCAAGGTATCGTAGGACAAAAAGAGAAATTTTTATCGTGCAATATCTTTGAAACCAATCGTTCGATTTTGATGAATCTTAAGGCGATCGAAAGGGTTATCCAAGACTTAAGTCTGATTAAGTTTTGAGACTTATCGCACGAACAGTTTAGGAGTTATGCGCTAAAAACATGAAAAAAAATTGTTTGTTAATTTTTATTTCTCAAATAACTTTGAAACTACTCGACCGATCGACTCCAAAATCTAATCAGATCTAAGTCTTGATAAACCCTTTCGATCGCCATAAGAACCAATCCAATCGGTCAATTCGTTCTAAAGATATCGTGCGACAAAAATTTGTTTACACACACACACATACGGACGTCCATCGAAAAATAGCCAGAATAGCTTCCCAGGACCCCAAAACGTCGAGATTTGATGAAAACTCGATTTTCGAAAATCGGACCGAACCCAATAACTTCTCTTTTTTATGAAAATTTTCAATTTTTATAATTTTTCCTTATGTAAATCACTTTTTTTGTTGAAGTTTCGATTAATGATACGACCTGTACCCTATACGACGACGACTTTCTTTTCAACGGAATCAATCTATGCAATACGAAGTTCTATAAAATCTCAAATGATGTTGAATCGTGTTTCAAAATATACTAGTAATCAGCTATGAAAAAACTGAGTCAATATAATATCTCTTCTGCACACTGTAGTATATATCGTTGATTGGAAAAAATTAATTTCAAGAGATTAAAATTCTTTACTATGTATTCAATTCTATCGATATCTTAGATCGACTCGAATCAATTCAATCCGCAAACGATATAAATGCATAAAACTAATATTCGTTACGTATTTATGTATGTATATATGGATGTATGTATGTACCTTATACATATATCTATCGATATCTGGTCGAAGTAGTTTACTGGGATAATTTTACAGCTGCACGACCTTGCAGCTTGCCTGATACAATCGATTATGACACAACTTATATTGTAAGCAGGCTGATTCCCGGCCATTATACTGCATATGTGCATATATCGAATTCATATACATACGTAAATCATATCTTTAGATAATATATGGAGCATTCCATACCACTTTGACCTCGGTCTGACCCTTGACCTCTCGGATTGAACCCGCGATTTTTTATATGATTTTGCTCACTTTGAAAGGCACTCAGTTTTTTTTTTTTTGTTTTATTTTTAGATTTTTTCAAATCGATTCGAATTTTTCTACAATTTTTGAAAACGACCATATTGATCGACATAGTTTAAAAATCTGAGAAAAATTCGGAAAAATAGTGTTTCTGATATCAAAATTTTTAAGCTTAGAACTGGAGTGGGGAGATTTTTCTGGCTTACTGTTTTCAAACTTTTTCCAAAAAAAAAAAAAAACGTTAAAAATATTAAAAGCGGGAGTTATTTTACTATGGAAGGTTGCTGAAACACTTTCTTAAGTCTGTTTCTTATTTATTGGAATTTTTTCAGATTTATAAAATCAAAAAGAAAAAATTGCAAGTGGTAAAATGGTTTCGAAAAATCTATTAAAATTTGCAAAAATACGGTGTGGCATATAAAAATATTTCAGCAACCATTCAAAGTAAAATAACTTCCGCTTCTAATTTTTTTTAACCTTTTTTTTTTTTTTTATTCGGAAAAAAGTTTGAAAACAGTAAGAAGGAAAAATCTCCCCCCATTTTTCAGAATTTTTTTTTTCTTCAGATTTTAAAATTGTGTCGATCAATATGGTCGTTTTCAAAAATATTGTAGAAAATTTAAATCGATTTGAAAAAATCTAAAAAAAAAAAAAAAAAATGAGTGCCTTTCAAAGTGAGAACAATCATATAAAAAATCGTGATCTCGACCAATCCGAGAGGTCAAGGGTCAGACCGAGGTCAAAGTGGTATGGAATGCCCCATATAAAATTATATTTTGAAAAACTAATAATTTGCAACGGGGAGGATTATTCTAACCGTTTTTCAAAATTCGGAATAATTATTGAAAAAAAATGGAAACCAAAACTAAATAATGGTATTGGAAAATTGAAACAAGCATTGCCATTGCCTTATATATTGCGTATATATAGACTAACGATACTGGGCCATGGTCGTTTGGAATTATAACAACATACGTTTTGAGTAGTTATACCTATAGCTAGTAAACTTACGATATATTATATCTAGGTGCAGCTATATTTACCGGAAGAAATATTAAGTATATGTTATAGTAAGAAATCGGAAGTATAGATATCGTAGGTTATGTACATATCCTTCCGTTTGGAAGGTCAATACTTTTTTACGTTGCGAGTAACCTTTTTATACTTTTGTTTTTTTTTTCTTTTTTTTCTTTTTTTCTATATCGACCTTGGCAAAAATCGAGGCAAAACCTGTACCTGTAATAAGTCGATGACCTCGTATGATTTCTTGCTTTATAAATGGTCATTGTATTTCACAGGTCATTATATATGTTAGTCGTTCTATTACAGACGCTACGAAATTTTCTTTTTATATATATAAGTTATGTAAATATAAATTTAACGGTGAAAAAAAGGTAAAAACCGCGATTTTAATAAGACACAAGTATCAATTATGAATTTTTACGGTGTATCTAGAAATTTTGTTGAATCATACGAGTTGAAAAAAATTCATTTGACAAAAGAATAATCTTCAGAAATTTTTATAGACATGAAAATTTTTAAAATATGTTCAGATACATACGAAATGACGATTATGCTTGTATATGTATGACTATATATACTTTATAGATATTATATAGGATATATACGTCAGAAACCAAAGACTGGGAATATCCATCAAAACTTTTTTTCTTGAATCTATTAAAAGAACTTACGAAATGCACTTCCTCAATACGAGAAATCTCTATTCCAAGAAAAACTTAAAAGTTTTATACATGTATAGATACATAATATAGGTATACATGTATAAGGTATATAACCGCATATTATACCTCCTGGAGGCTGAATACGGCTGAGCGAACGAGGTATATACAGTCCAACAGAAAATCTAGCGATTCTATTATCGTAATCCCTGAAAACCTGTCAGCTACATCATACGTCTGCGTTGTGTTCGCAAATTTGCATACCTACAATAGAAGAAAAAAAAAGAAAGAAAAAAATATATAACAAAAAAAAAAAAAAATTAATAAATAAAAATCAGATATGAATTTTATTCATGGTTGAAAATTGATCAAATTTTATGCACGGAATGGTCGGAATTAAACTTTGAATGAAGTTATAAATATTGGCAGAAATGGACAAGAAAAAAAAAAAAAAAAAAAAGAAAATAATTTAATTTGCATAGCAAAAATATGTACATGCCACTTTTCATCATTCTCTGAAAACTCGTGTAGGTAATCACAGGAATAATTACTGTCAAGTATAATCATCGAATATGGATATTGACGTTTTAAGAAAATTGAAAGTTAAATTATATATTTCTTTCTCTTAGAAGCAACCGTTGAAATTTGATCGAAATTAGAGAATAGTGTTAAAAAAAATTATAATAATAGAAAATAAAATATATTTCAAATTATTGAAAAAAAAAAAAAAAAAAATTGGTTGTAATATAGTTTTGAACGAGTTTAGCTTGTATAGGTATTATATATATATATATACACATACATATATAGAGGTTATAACATGCTTCTGTAGATTGTACGGTTCAGTCCATGAGTTTAGTCGAGGGAGTGAAAAAGGAAGAGGGAAGCAGAGGGAAGAGGGCAAAAATTGCCGGGTTCAACGTGAATACTGCAAACATGGCGTCCCTAGGCGATGCGTGGGCGTATGTCAAGGCTGCTTGTATAGCGAAACAAGCTGCGGCATAAGGCCGTGTTATAGTGGTATACATATGTATATGTGTATATATATATATAGTAGCCTTGCCTGCAGAGATGAAATAATTAATTAAATGATCTTCTTAATCGTACTTCCACGAGATTCATCTTTGTTAGCGCCCCGACGCCTCGGCACTTAATTGCTGCTCGAGATGTAAAGAAAGAAAAGAACAAAAAAAGAAAAAAAAAAAAAGATAGAGAAAAAAAGTTATTATAATAAATATAATAATATTAATATAATAGTTGCTACTTTACACATCCAACAAACTCCTACTAATACTGCTGATGCTGCTGATGCTGCTGCTGCTGCTGCTCGTATTGCTGATGTGTTCTGCATTGTGCAACTGCCTCAAGCAATATTAATTAAAAACTATGTAGTATAATAATATCGCAAGAAATGCGTAAAAATACTGCAAAATAGTGTGAAAATTACATGGCAATTATAGGTACTAACTATACAAAATGAGACAAAAGAAAAAAGAACTTAAGATATTAAAAAAATTCAAAAAAAGAGGAAAAAGAAGTAAATCAGAAAAGTAATTCTTCTTGTTTTTAATAACCGTTTGTGTGTGATCGATTATTCATGTAGTTATGTTGTTTGCTATTATTTTTATATCGTTTCATTTCTTCTTTTTTCTTTTTTCCTTATCGTGATGCGGAGATACATTTTAGACGCAATTACTTTACATATGGTATATGTGTAGTTTGATAATCGCGGTTATAGATAGATAGGTAAAATAAATTATGTATTGTATAGATTGTCTGATTCTTCAGAATTGTTTGATGAGTTATGCAGCGAGACGAATTATCTATAGATATACATATAGTATAGTATTGTACAGTAAATATATATATACATAATACATATGCAGAAATAGAAATGTTAATCAACGATCGTGATAGACGAGTGTATGTGTGTGTGTGTGTGTGTGTTGAGAATTGCTGCAAATAATAATAAATTGTTTCTCACATCATAAATTTATATATATATATATATAAACATATACATACCATATATGTAATATGTACATATATTTTTAATTGTTTATTACCGATGACTATATTTAAAAATTATTTGAAATATATAATTATCGTCGCAAATGATCGATAATGTATTTAATCATTAATTAAATTTCAATCATAATCACAAACTACGACGTATACGATATGTATTGGATTATATAGATATATATCTACCACGCAGCTATAACATACATCGTTTTTATACTTTATTTTACGAGTTATTTTCTCTTGCACTGCACCTCCAATATTTATCATCGTTGTATTAAATAGCATCGTATTGATGTGATGTAACGACGAATTCCAGTTATTAAATCCACACGATCAGAGATCTAATGAATTTTCATTATTCAAGTATAGACGTATTGGCATAAATACGTATACCTATATATACGTTCATTATTCCCAATCGAATATCGCGAGTACATATTCAGAGACGATTATAGTAGATGTAACGATAATAAATTACGAATTTGAAGAATTTGAATTTCCATTATTAAATAATATTCTATTTATTATTTAAAGAAAAATAATTGATAAGCAGTAATTTTCAAAATTTGGTTTCTCATTTTGTTCTTCTTTTTTTATTTTTTTTTTGATAATAATTCTTTTTATTTTGCGTGTTAGTCTTAATTGCGGATTTATATATTTCTGCGCTTTGCTTTCAATGATTATAGATTAGATATTCGTGGCTATAGTGAAAACAACTTCAATCCAACACTCTGTAGAATTAACGGCTATATGATTATGTCAGCATCCTCTGGCAGACAATAGACAACCCTGCGGTATTGTCTGGGTACCCGATGCCTCGTTGCTAGTTGCTGGTTGCTTGTACTCGCGTTATTACGCGATATATACAACTTACATACATGCATCTATATACATATATACTTGTATTAGCTTGAAAGTAACATAACTATAATATTATATTTGGAATTAGTTAATCGATCCAAATATATTTGACGATTTAAAGAAAAAAGAAAAAAAAAAATTAAATTTTGCAATACTGTTTTAAAAATATGAAATCTCTGTATATTATTGGTTTATCTCGAAATGACAGGATTTTAGTATATTCCTTCAAAATTTTGAAAAGTTTTGATCAATGATGCGATCTGTACCCTACGGCAACTATCTTTTTATTCAGTAGACTCGATCTGTGCAAAATTAAAGTCCGAAAAATTTGTAATAATTCTTAATTATATCTCAAAATGCGAGCAATGAGGTGTGAAAAAATTGAGTCAATAGAATATTTTTTTCAAAGCGGTTCAGTGAGTTGAAAAAAAAAAAAAAAAAAAAAACAAGCAGGTAAATCGGCTGACCACGATGAGCCAGACCTTAAACTACCTGCCCAAATCTTTAAAGTTGAAAATAAAAAACAGAAACACATTTATAGAAATTTCCAAAAATAATTATTGGTATAGTCAATTTTCAGATTAGAGGGGTGAAAAAAATCTGACCTTGTATTCGTGATCAACGATTCAAAAAATCTTGAGATACCAATTTTTATTCGAATTTGTCGATCCTTTCACGAGATGTCGTCGATTAAATAATTTTTGTTTTTTTAATTTTGTTTTTTGAATATCTCGGAAACTACTGGGCCGATCAAATCCAGAATCTAATCAGTTCTAAGTTTGGAGAATCCACGTCGATTGATACCAAATTCATCAAAATCTGATCATTCGTTCTCCAGATATCGATGGACAAAAAAAACTGATCATACTTATCCATCCATACATACACACTCAGAGGTCCATCAGAAAATGGTCGAAGCTGATTCTCTTGACCTTGAAACATGGAGATTTGGTAGAAACTCAACTTTTCATTTTCGGGTTGATTACAATAACTTCTCCCCTTCTTAGAACAGGAAGTTAAAAATTATTTCCAAAGTATGTAGACTATTCCCTCTTAGTCAATTTATTATAAATCTCTTTTTAATCTTCGTCTTATTAATTAAAATGATATAAAAAATTGTCATTTCGGTATATGTATAGTAAAGATTTTTTATTTTTTTATACCTCCTATACAAAATATAGGAGAATTTACTAAGAATCTCATGGGGATATTCAACTGTTTCCATTATACGGGGTTATCCATTACCGATTTCCTCCTCTCTCTCTTTCTTTCTCTTTCACTATAAACTCAAGCCACTTTAACAGACGAACGGTTTTCTCCAACGAACACGACATAATATCGCATATCGATTGGTGTACAGTACTTACTCTCCTAATCTCCTGTAACACATGCTTTGGGCTCTTGCAGGAATTACGTGCTTACCCCTAGGCTGCAATGCATACCTAGGCGAGAATTACCTCGCCATCATCCGTATGTATATCCGCTTTGTTACATGTATATATGTATGTATGTATGTATTTATGTATATAGATAGATACATACGTATTGTATGTACATACATATAACACAATGAGACAAACGTGTCATTCAAGTCAGCGTTTTCATGTCTTCTTGTGTTTTTTTTTCTATTAATCTATCTTTTTGTTCAGAACTAGGGGCAGGGTTAAGTTCCGAATTTCAAAAAATCCAAATTTACGAATTCATTACAGACAATTTCGTATTAGTCAGAAACGTTTAAGTTCGAAATATTAATATTCGAAAAGATCGAAATGCAGGCAACTCGAAAATTCGAAAGTTCAAGAATCCGAAAATTTAATGACGGGGGGACGAAGCTCCATATGTGAATTTCAAGTTTTGAGAAATTCGGCCTTTAGAATCTTTAGCTTCCGGAATTTTAATCCTTCGGTGTTCTTCGATTTGAAGTTTTTTTTTAATTCGACTGTGCAGACTTCGGAATAAACACCATTTCCAAAAACTGTAATCCTTTTCCACATATACTTAGAAAAAATATTTGTTAAATTTTATCTCGTTTTTTTTTTTTTTTTTTTTTGAATCGTTTATCGAATTTTATGATTTTGACATTCCCAATCCCCGTGACTTTAAATCATTTTTTGTTTTCTATGCTCTCATCTACTTCTTTTAATTAACTTCAAATACGATATTGATAAATTTTTTATATTTATATGTATTTTTATTTATTCTTTTTGTTTCTCTCCATTTTTTGAGGAAATATATCCTGGGGTTTAGTGAAGCAGCTGTAAGGCGTGAGCTTTTCAGATCAATACATGATAATATTTACTCTTCAGGACACGGATTACGACATTTGGAAATATATAATATCGACGTTTATTATTTATAACCATATTTTCCTATACATTTGTTGAAAACTTACTCAACCTATCTATGAAGATTAGGATTTCTAAAGACTTTATGACCAGCTTTAAGACGTGCTGCAAGCACAGTAGATACAGACACGCGACACAACGGACGCGCGATACTTCTGCGTGATCTGTGAATATAATATACAATAGAACTTAGAAGAGATAAATATACTATCCGATGAGTTCATCGCGTTTATGGATTTAGGTGGGTATAATATCGACACGATTACGGAAGTTCTGATTTTCTTTGTATTGTTTACACAACATATAATGCCCCGGGATTATGGGTAGATGTCGAGAAAATCCACACATCTAAAGGTAGAAATAAAAAATTAAAGAAATAAGAAATAAAAAAGAAATAAAAAGAAATTAACATAAAAAAATAAGACATCTAATTTTTATAAGTATAAGAAAAATTCTTACGTATTTTTTTTATTCAAGAAATTATATTCGAAATCGAAAAATTTATTTCTTGACACGCCGTGCGCAAAGTTCGATTTTGCGCCCGCTTCGCGTGCACAAAATTCAACTTTCCGCACGTTGTATCGAAAAACAAAGTTCGATACGCGTGCGAAAGATTATTCTCGACTTGTGTGATTGTCACCTTCGCTTCGCTCGGGCAAAAACTTCACACTCGTCCGAAAATCAACACTTTCGCACTAGTATCGAGATGTACTATTCTATATTTTTGAAAAATTTATTGCACATTTTCTTGATCGACAATTAAAATGAACGAGTAAAACAAATGTCATTATAAATATATACAGTATACATGTTTGGTATATGGATAACGTTTTTCCAGATCATATAGAAATTTTCTTATCCCTTCTTTTTTTCTTTCTTCTTCTTATTTTTCTTCTCCTCCAGACTTTGTTCGCTTCGGGTTTCATACCTACCTACACCTGCCTGCATTAATCTCAATTTCCTCGCAGTGATTTACGTCTCTCAGCACCTCAACTTGCCTTTTAGTTTCAACCCTAGCCTCTCCCTGTAGAATACATAATTATACATACATAGATATATATGTATATATATTATGAATATAACGGTACAGTATTTCCACAGACTCAAACCAGAAAATAATCTTGACCTCTCCACGGTTTCGCTGGCTTGAGATAGTAATTTAGCCCACGCGAACCGCGATCTCTTCGAGGATTTACTGCCGGGTTACGTCAGAGAAACGCGTCATCGGACTCACAAACCGCAAGATTGAATATTCTCATATATTATAACCATGGCGACTGGCGCCACAATGATTCTAATCTTTATGGGTGAAAAAAAAAAAAAAAAAAAAAAAACGAAAAATTAGAGAGAAAATACTTTCGCAATGTTACCCTTTTAGAGAGGAATTAGCCCTCCATTACTTTGGGAGACAAAAAAAAAAGAAAAGAAAAATAAAAAATCAAGTAAAAATCGTATAAAATGAAAAAGTCAACCACCGTCGTATCATTTCAAGACTTTCTTTTGAGACACCTGAAGAGAATGAGTAGGTGGCGAGCTGGTAGAACAAAGACTTCTTCTTGTCTCCTTTGCCAAGGCCTCTGAGAGTTTTCTAAATGGAAACGACGGGGTTTCCCCAAGTGGATTACTACGGGAAAAATATCAGCTCAAACTCCTCTGGGCTCTGGCTTTAGCTTTGGCTCTGGATCTGGATCTGGATCTGGATCTGGCTCTAGGTTTGGCTCTGGAAGAGAAGAAGACTGATACATATGCAAGGGAGGAAAAACAAAAGAAACTAACGGTGTATTAAAATGCTTCGTCTGAATAAATTCGGCATTAAGTTAATATCTTTAACACCATATAAAACCCTGGTATTTTTTCTTCAAAGACATATAGGATATCTTTACTTTAACACGGTGAATAAATAGACGCATCAATTACGCTCTTTTTGAAGATAAATATCGTAGGCTTAATTCAAACCGTCGAAAAGCTTAACGAGAAAAATGGTTCACCGTCCTTACTCGGTTAAGACATAAAAAATTTAACCAAGACTCGTAACATATACAAACTCAAAATTGAGAAATGAATTTTGAAAAAATAAAAAATAAAAAAAGATGGAATTTAAAACCATGACATGACTTTACCCAAATTATACCTGTACGCAAAAACAAAGTCCGAAAAATTTGAAATAATTCTTAATAATTATATTTCAAAATGCGAGTAATGAGTTGTGAAAAAACTGAGCCCATAGAATATTTTCTAAACCCTTTTAACCGAGGAGAAATGAAAAATTTTGTCCATTTTATAAAATAAATTTTTAAGGTCAAGCAATGTTGAAATATTATTTCTAGATAGCGAGTCGATCTCAACTATAGTGTATCTTGATTATAGATTTAATAAACCAGCCGCCAGTCAGTCCTGGGTATAATAAAGTTGTTTAGTCACAGTCGGTGTTAATAAGTGCGCCAGTATCTTCTCGTTAGACGTTGACAATCACGACGCATGTCCCTAATCGAATGTTAAGACAATGATGATCGTTCGCTTAAGTCGGGGTCTACGCACTCTGCATGTACCAATAATTTTAAGGTCATGAACCTTGGGCCGAAAAAATTTATACTCAACATATTACTGCAGCAGAGAGATGGGTACAATTCTGTACCATTCTGTCATTTACTTTACTCGAATATATTGTAACGTTTGAAGGACATTTTTTTACTTTTCATCACCTACGGTGACATAGGAAAAGTATTAGTTTTGGTCGAAAAGTGACTTTTGAAAATTTCAACGAATCTTCACGTTTTCGTCCCTCCAGAATCCGAAAAACAAGTTTTTAGAAAGATTTCGGTCTGTCTGTCGGTCTGTTCGACAAACTCGCGCGGTAATCTCGGAAACGGCTCGATGAAAAAATCTGAAATTCACAGGACTTTACAACCAAATGATGGGCATGAAAAATTGCCATGTCTCGTTTAATTTGAACTTCCGGTTATACCGGAAATGAATCGATTTTCGCTGTTTTACTGACTAACCTATACTTTTTTTCTCTGTATTACCTTTCTAAATAAAAGAATATATTCTTCCGAGTTGAGAATTTCATATATATAGGGCATTCCTTGCCAATGACACGAAAAAAATTGGAAATATACCCAGATCGAATTCCAATGAAATGCACTGTATAAAATTGTTGTTTGTCAATATATAGCGCGTTCCTTGCCAATGACAAGAAAAAATTGTTAGTGTACCCAGATCGAATTGGGATTAAATGCACTGTATGAAATTGTTGTTTGTTAATATATAGGGCATTTTTTTTATGTGAAATTTTCAATTTTGATCTTTTTATTTCGCTTTTTCGTTACTTTTTTTTTTATACTTTTTCTTCCCCTGACAAACCCATCCTTCTTTTTCTCTTTGATGAAAAGTACTCCGAAAAACTGTTTCCCGGCTTGTTTATTCTTATATTAGCAAAATTCAGCTTCTCGTTTTTATTTTTTTCTTTTCTTTTTCGAACAAGGATCTAAAAGCATGTCAACTTCATATACCATTTACTTTGCATACGATTATTGAAACTTATGATATGTACAAATATATAAACAATTTTGTATAAACGATCGATATTTTGTGAAATATTTTATCCGTTAATACTGCAAGACTAAGAAATATATTTCTGCACGCGATAAAATTTTCGCGTGTCTGTATCACAGTATATAGGTATAGGATAAATGTTAAGGTTGCAATTTTTCGATATGTAATAAATATAAAGAGATTCCTCGACTGTGTTTAATATGCATGCTTTTGTGAACCATGGGTTGGCAGTTAAGCAACGAATAGCTGTTCCTCTTCCTGTAAACGTTCAAAATTCTAACTCTATACGTATATTATGCAAGGTACGTTTCAACAAGCCTTGCTTTAACCTGACACGAGTCGAATACTAGCTACCTAGTTTCGTAACGTTGGCAACGATTTAATGATTCGCGAATTTCCGATCCCTCGACCTCAACAGTATTCATACATGTGCCGTCCGGATCGAGGACAAAACGAAATTTCCTAACCGCAAAACCACATAAGAATCCCCCTTTTATATACACAAAATTTCTTTTTATTTTATTTCACTTGGTTTCTTGTTCCTTCTTTTTTTTTTCGTTTTTTTCTTTTCTGAGGCAGGTAAATAGGTGTGCGTAACTTATTACTCCTGTGATCTTTTAACGAGAGAAAAGTACACAAAAAGCTTGTGAAATATTCAACTTTAAGACAAACTGAATGTGTATGTGTATATATATATGTATATCTTTATATACACTGAGAGCACGGGAGTCGACTACTTTATTCCTTTTTTACCTCCATTATCTTCTCAGCAAACAGAGTTTTAGACTAAAATGGTTAGAACGTTTTTAAATCCTCAAAATTGGGAGGTTTAAATAAATTCACGAATAATTCTTCAAAATTATTATCTACTTTTTACACCATAATTAATTATTTTATAGATATAAAAATTGGAATATCCAAGTATAATCGTAGAATTCTGTTTGTAATTATTTTCTTTCTTTCTATTTTTCGAATGATTTAGAAATTTGGTTATCAAACACAAAATAAAAAATGGTGTACTTTCGTAATTCGTTTTTCAAATTAGTAAAAATTTATCAAAAACCGTTGTACTTTTTATTGTCTTTTAACTAAAATCCAACAAAGGTATAAAAAAAAAAAAAATTATAAGATCGTCGTATACCGAATTAGTTAAAAATCGAATATCTGTTCAATAAATAAAATTCGATAATTTTGGATTATAGCCGAAAATTATCTCTGAGTAAATTTTTTCTTGACTAGATATAATCCACTGCGATATTACTATTAATTGAAAAGTTCAAAACTCTCGACATCCTGTACGTGTTATGTAAAAATAAAAAAAAAAAAACAAATAAAAAAAAAGATAGGAAAGAGGCGCCTAGATATTAGAGACAACGAGCCCATGCACAGGGTTGTAGAAACGTTTATTAGGTCCAAATGTGGGCCAATGCTGTCAGAGCGGAGCGATTAAAACTGAACAAGCAAACTTTCGGCACGGTTTGGTTCGGGATAATAATTTTTTATTTTTTGAACTTTTATTTTTTTTTTTAAATTTTATTGTTGAATTCCCAAAGGCACGAGACTTTCCAGCTAGTCATATGTACATTTGTATGTATGAACATATTATACTTGTACCCGATGAGATTAAAGAATTTTATAGCTTTATGCTCCAATTCGTTCTATTAAACGCGCTTAATAGTGGTCAAGATATGACGTCATATCTCTTGACCCAATGACTAACGGAAAAATTGGCTATTTTATAACCAGCAGACATTTTTTTCTATATCAAAACTATAACAGCTAGTTTACGGATCAAGTCGATCACGTGAAACAATTATCTTAAAAAATAGAAATAAACATGGAATAATATTATCATATTGCAATATTTTTTTTTTTTTTGTTTCAATGATAATCTCAATCCAACTGCAACTTCGATTTCATCTTTTATTTATATTATTTTCAACAATTTCTTGAGTCTGTTACGTATAAATTCTGTTCCTTCTCTGGCTTCGTATTTCCGATTAAATTTCACACTGAGTAAAATTTTTTAATAATTAATTTTACGGCAATGCGAAAACAGTTTAAAAATTTCAAAATCGATGTTTTATCAGTAACAAAAAAATTAAAAATTAAAGAAAAATCGCGATTTAATTACACGACGAAAATTTAAATTGGCAGACTTTGATATGCAACCTAAGTGAATTTAAAAAATTTGTCATTGTTTTTTCTCTAAATAATCTGCAGCTGAGGTAACACACACTGTAATGTCAAGGTAAAAGCAGACGTTGGCTTGTTTCCATTATTTTTCTTTCATCTTCCGTGAAATTCGAGCGGTTACATTTTTTGCAATTTGTTTTTTTTTTTTTGTTTTTAGTTTTATTTTGTGTTGCTTCGTCGTATTACCATACCTGTACGTAGGCGGGTATGAACTATCATATAGATACGTGCAGGGTAGGTAGATATTTCAAATCCTCTACAGCTTGGTAAAAAAAACGCTATACGTATACGAACTGGCGTGAAAATCGTTGGAATAGAGTCGGTGCAGCAATAATTCCTATTTAATTTCCTGCTGTAGGTACAGTACTCGTTTTATAAACTCAATAACAAAATACAACACCATACTATATGTGTATGTCTAACCAGATTATATTTACACTTGCAATAAATATAAAAATAATATTTAAAAAAGAGCCATGCTTCGATTTTTTTTTTTCCTTTTTTTTTTTTTTTTTTTTTAATTTATAACAACGCCACTACGATCGTTAGTTACTTATCTTCGATTACAACTACTCTACGTTTTACGGTCCTTCGATATTAACTCGAATCATTTATTGAAAAAATTTAATACAGCTAGTGGCTTAATTCTCATGAATTCGATATTTCAGACGTAGAAATTTCAGAAAACAATAAATTAAATTTTACGTATCGACAGAAAAATTGAAGAATGATGATTTTTGAAAAATTTTTAAACTGTCATCAGTAATTAATCTCGTAATATGGATCCCCGGATTCAATTTTAATGATTAATTTTAGCGAAAATTATTTAAGCAATTTCGTTTTTTTCACACTATTATAGTCACGTATTTGTGAATATCCGAATATATTTCAGACACTAAATTTCGGGTGTAATTATATAACAATATTTGGAAATTTGTAAACACACACAATGCCCAGCCTTGGTAGCCTTCATCCTGTTAAACTAGGTTAAACCTATGCCAGAGTATATTCTTAGTTAAATAAATTAGGTAGAATTGCAGTCGATGCGTTTAATGCCGGACGCTGCATGTTTTGGAATCGGGATATGGTCAGCATGATTATCCAAACTGTGAATACCAACAATTCTAATTCTAAGATTTATCTACCGAAAGGATTTTCCAGGATTATACGCTCATTTATATATAATATGTAAATATAAATGTACTCGTATTTACGTAAGGACCTACGATCACATTACGAATGACGCAAATCAGTCACGTTTTTTTTTTTTTTTTTCCTCCAATAGAAATACTTTCATATATTCATGCGGTTCTGTGAAATTTATTAAGCAAACAATACCCGGTAGGGAAAAATTTACCTAGACAATCTAATCCGATCTGAATTAATTTAAAGTAAAATATTATCTCTATATAGAATTTTATGAAATATGAGTTTATTCCGAGAAAATTTGTAATATCTTCTAATTATTCATTGAATAACTTTTCAACCAGTGCAACGATATTTTAAAGAAATTTTTTAGTGCAAGTAGGTTAAATTGTCTTCAGATTTTATATCAAATTTGAGCCAAATCGGTCCAGGGGTTTGCGAATTGGATGAAAAAACACGAAGTAGTGATACCGTTTTTTAGATTTTTATGAAATTTGAGCGGATGGTACTTCGAGCTTTTTGCCAAACTATGAAAAATTTTGGGAATTAATTATGGGAGGGTTAGTGGTTTGAAAATTCATTGTGACTTAAGCTCGGTAATTTTTGAACCGATTTTATCGTCAGCTGACTTTGGTGTATAAGAATAAAATTTTACAATGATTTTTATGGTTTCTATATTTATTCTTATTTTTGTACTATTTCAGGTTTTACTGGGACCTTTGTATGCTGCTACTGCTAGTCGCGAACTTGATCATTCTACCGGTTGCCATTAGTTTTTTTAACGATGACTTAAGCACCAGGTGGATAGCCTTCAACTGCCTTTCAGACACTATATTCCTCATAGACATTGTCGTCAATTTCCGGACCGGTGAGTTTTCGATCCAATGTCACGATTACTTTATTATTTATTATTCGACGTGATGCAACCAATAATTAGATAATTTGGACCTTGCATATATATAATTTCGTTATATCGTTTAAAAAATGTTTAAAAGAAACTGTATTCTCCGGTTTTTCTCATTTCTACAAATTATTATCATTTTTTTTTTCTTCTTTTTTCAATCATTCTGTCAAGTTCGTTAAAAATTTCACTACCTGCATTAGAAATTTTCATACTCAGTTTTATTTTCGCGTAAAAGAAATTCACGGAATAACGAAAACTAGATAGATAAGAGTTTCTTGAAAAGTAGCCAATCTTTTTTTACAACCTCTTTAACATTATTAAGTTTTATCTCTCTTCGCTCTAGTAATTAATTTCATGCTAATTAGAACGAAAGTTATTTTTGTAACAAAAATTTTATTCAAGATTTAAAAATTTAGTCGTGGATAGATCGAGGGAAACGATTTTTGATATGGGAAGAAGATTTTCTAAATATTTTTCAATACGAGTTTAAAAATGAATTCAGAGTTTGGGAGCTGGAAAAAAAATCGATGTGCAGATCGTTGAGAATAATTTTTGAAATTCTTTAATTTTTTAGGCATTATGCAACAGGATAATGCCGAACAAGTGATTCTGGACCCTAAGCTCATCGCTAAGCACTACCTCAGGACGTGGTTCTTCCTGGACCTCATCTCCTCCATACCTCTCGACTATATTTTCCTCATATTCAATCAAGTGAGTGAAAAATGAACAAAAAAATTTTGTTAAATATTTGTATCTTTTATTTATGGTATATTTTTCATGAATCGTGGTTTTTATTGATTACGAAAAACCGCAAATCGTGGAGAATGAGGAATTCTTCAGGGAATCGGTTGTACAGATTTGTTTTTTTTTTTTTTTTTTTTTTTTTATTTCAACGAATTTTATTACTGTGAAATTAGATTCGAATCCTGCAGCAGCAGGTTCCGGTTCGATTTCATTGAGAAATCCTCGATTGCTATAAAAGCTTGTTCCCTAGCCACCGCGACGTCTTTTATAGAGATATATGTATAGGTAAGAGGTTAAGAAACATGTGAAAAATTTCATATAACCAAAGCGAAGCGGTAATTTTATCGTTTTTTTTTTTCTTTTATTTTTTCTTTTTTTCTTTTTATTTCTTATCTACATTCGCTATGCATAGGCTGAGGCGTCCTGCGTATCCCTAAACGAATATCGAGTATACCTACATACATACATACATACATACATACATACTATATGTATATATCGTGTAGCGAAGAAAACGTCTTTTATTATCGCATTCGTTGATAAATATGCTTCGTCAAAGTTAACCTTTGGGGGCCATTGCGAATAAATATCTAAACTGACCGCGTGACCTTGCAGATATCATAAACTTATGCACATACACGATTCATACATAATGAACGCGTTATCATATCGCTGAAATGATTATATTTGAAAAAAACAATATGAAAAATTTCCAACGAGTAAATTGTGGAATATAGAAAATCAGAGGGTTTTCTTGTGGTAAAAATAATTAATAAAACAGAAACAAACAAACAAAAAATAAAATTGATATCGAAATCGAGGTATTACATTTTTTTTTTTCCTTTTTTTGTTCCTTTCGTATAGTTTCAGGACTTCAGCGAGTCATTCCAAATCCTGCACGCTGGTCGTGCGTTGAGGATTCTCAGGCTGGCCAAACTTTTGTCATTGGTCAGACTGCTCCGTCTCTCGAGGCTCGTTCGTTACGTGTCACAATGGGAGGAGGTTTATGTGAGTACCTTAACGTTTCGTTTATATAAATAATTATTACCGATTTTTTTTTTTTTTTTCAATATATATATGAATAATAAAATATTACACCCATATTTTTTTAAGATTTCTATAGTAGGTATTATAATAATTTTTTTGCAGCAATGCAAAAAAAAAAAAAAAAAAAAATAGAATAATAAAGAAAAGAAATTGCGAATTAATTGATAATAATGACTGCAAAACGTCGATGAATAATCACCAAATATTTCATATATATTATTATACAACTCCTCGAAACTTATTCAGAATTTTCGAAAAATGAAAAACCGAATATAGATAATCTAGGTACCCCAAAATTCATTAAGAATTTAATGAACAAAAAAATCTACCGAAATATATTCGCTAATTCCAGGTATATGTTTCTATAATGTACGATATTTTTTTTTAAATATTCCTCTTCTCTGAGTATTCCGTTTATAGTTCGAGCAAAAATTAGAATTCATGGATACGTTATACTTATTATCCTGTTTTTTTCCTTATTTTTTTTTTTTTTTTTTTAATAATGTCAGTGAATAATGGTCTCTTCAAGGTTTAGGAAAATTTATATGTGACAGACGGATTACGCGAACGTTACGTAATGTATCGGATTTTTATTTTTATTTATTTTTTTTTCTTCTTTTTTATACATACATTGACTTTCGGAATTGCAGGGTTCTAACCAATGATTAATGTCCTCGATTTGGGGGACCGTCAATGCAATTCAATTTTTTTTTTTTTATTTACTTTTTTTTGTTGTTGTTTAATTTTAGAAAAATTTCTATATATTATTTATAATTTCACAATTTTTTATTAATAATTTTCTATATTAAAGCTATAAGAAATAATTGTGATCAGGATTTTTTTTTTTTTTTTTGAAAAATCCTATTACATATATGTGTTATATTCAAGTAGTATACATATACTGTATGTATATTATATCTTGTGTACGTATATAAGAAGTGGAAACTAGAATTTATTTCCTCCTTCTTTTTTCTTTTTTTTTTTTTTTCGTTTGGTTTACGTTTTCTTTAAAAAAAAAATTCTAAATTATGAGACGTACGTATATACGCGGGAAGAAAAGGAGCCCGATGAAACGTCGAATTACATAATTTAACATTTAATCAAAATGTGTTATGGCTCAAAGTTTGATTAAACTACAGAGCTAGAGACAAGACTGTACAGATATATAAAATGACTAGTGTAGATGTATACGTAACCCCTAATCGTATATTTTGCGAAAATTTTCTAAGTTTGAAAAAATCGTTGGATTTTTAGAAAAAGAAATATACAAATTAAAAAAATAATAGAAACAGAAATTGCCACTTTTTTTTAAAAAATATGATGATCGGACTCATGTGGTGGCAGTACCGATTCTGCATAATCGAATTAACAGTATAGACACTAAATCCGGGTACTTATAACAGAGAAATTGAAATACATATACATTATATTCAATAACTTTAAGAAAAGACTATATGATAACGAGGTCTAATTACGTGACATAAAAAACTATAAAGTAAAGTAAAGTATTGATTCCCATTCGTATTATATATTTAATTTTTATCATTAAATAAGTATAGACTCGTGCACCTAGTCATGTAAATATTTAAAGTGGGGTACTACCGGGCACTACTCTCCGGGCAGACTAAATAATAATAAGTAACATATTAGGGTGTGTAACGTGTTACTCGATAAGATACTGCAACAATGATATTATACAGTTATATTATAGCTGCAGTAAAATCGACTTTTAGAATTGAAAATATAAAATGCAAAATCATTTATTCAATAGGAATGTATTATTCAACGATTTATATACATATACCGAGATGTTATCTTGAAACTAAAAAGTCGACAGCGCATGCGTTAAATTATTTTATTTCATTGGTTGGCGAGTACGTTCTGCGACGATATTTGAGCCTGTGATACAGGGCAGCCAACTTCCATGAAATTCTAACCACGATTCTAACCTCAAAAGTTTGAATTAAGCGTTTGGTTGTCAAAAATAAAGTTTGATGGCTAAAAATCAGGGTGGCTAGCCTGCATTAGCAGATGTCGAAACTCGCGCTTGCGCTATTGAACGTTTAGTTTCAAGAGAATATTTCGGTATATAATTATATGATCGTGTTTCCTCGAATATGCCGTCATAAATTCATTAATCAAGTACATACCTATTTTTTTTTTTTTTTTATTTATATTTTTCATTTCCTTTCTTTGTTTCTTGTATTACGTGATCTTGTTACACAATTTACTGTATATACAGTATATATTAGTAGTTGAACATACTTGCTTAGGTTATAATAAATAATTAATAGAATTAAGAAACAAATAAATGAAACGATTAAAATCGTCGTTTTTTTTACAAAAAAAAAAAAAAAAAAATTGCGACACACATGAAATCTGTACGATTATAGATTTTATGAATATAGGTAAATAAATTCATATATTTATTAACTAGGAACGATTCTATTTTTTTTTTTTTTCTTCATTATAGGATCTACACTAATTTTCATTTTCATTAAAATCTTACCGTTAAATTATTACAATTCTTTTATAATAAAGATCGTAAAATTTAACGATGTAATCTCGGATTTGCGCGTTCATCAATTATTATCATATCTTTTGCAAAGCTAGCGAATTTAGCAGATCGCTTCCTAATCCTTTACGTTGTCGACTTTGTTTTTTTTTCATAGTTTTTTTTCTCTAATTCAACATTTGATGCCTTCACAGGATGATAATTTTCTTTTATTTTTGTTATTTTAATAATTTTGTAATAAACTATACGTTAATTATTCGACAATATGGTAGAAATATGAAATTCCGTGTCTAATTATTATTTATTTTGTTTTTTTTCTTGACATTTCTAATAAAATTAAACAACAAAATAATGCCAAATGTATCAAAGAAATGTTCGACACGGGACATTATATGTTCGTTTTTATTATACTTATACTCACATGTAAGGTATAATAATAAGTTTTACCACTTTATAATTGAACGTTTAAAGAACCAGATAAAATCTAAGTTCTAAACGTTTTTAAACTTTAAAGATATTTGAAATATATTTTTCATCGTAATTTATTTATTTAAGTTAACTCTTTCTCTCTCTTTTTCTCTCTCCTTTCTCTATCTTTCTCTATCTAGCGCTTATCATATAAATATCGCGGTACTCGAAAGTACAGACCAACAAACCAATAATTTATATATATATATTTAAAAATCTGAAAATCACTACAAGTTATCATTTTTATCATAAATATCGGTATGAAATAAATCAACACAATTTATAAGCAGCCCTTCGAAAATATGCAAACAAATCAATGAATGAATTTTTTTTTTTTCATTTTTTTTTTTTTTTTTTTTTCACTCAAAGTTTCACCTTTTTTTGTACATATATGAATATCGATCCACCTAATTCATAGCTCGGAAGAAATATTTGAGACAGTTTAAGGGAAGAGATTTTTAAGTTTGTTGTTGTTTTTTTTTTATGTAGAATATCGAAATTTCAATTTTTTGGATCTAATTATCTCGTAACTTGAATTTTTCTGGACAAGAAAAAGGAAAGAAAAATTTGAATTATGATTTGCTTTGACTGTGTTACAAGATTGGTGAGGTATTATTATTATTATTATTATTATTATTTTTTGGTTTTTAAAAATGATAAGAGAACTTTGAGTGAAAAATTTCATTCTTTGATATGTTAGGATTGTAATGTATATATATATAATAATTAGCGGAGAAAGAAAAAAAAAAAAAAAGAAGACAAAACAAAGAATAGATCAATCAATCAATCAATCAATCAATTAAAATCCGTTTAATTATATAATAACAACCTATTTACACGTCTTCCAAACATTGCGGATATCCCCACCTCACCTGGATGTGACAAACCGTGGCTTTTGGAATACGAACCGAACCTTCGTCTGGGGTTTTGAAAACACGCAACAGATCCCACTTTACCAACAGCCGGAGAGGCACTACGAGCGTCGGGCCACCCCGCCGCAACCAGACCGAACCAGCAAGGTGTGCCTGCCAAATACCCGAACACAAATCCCGAAAGAATCCACAAAACCAGAGTTCCTAGAAAAAAAAACAAAAAAAAAAAAAAAAGAATAATGGAAAAGAAAAAAGGGACGAATCCTTTTTCCAGTCAAATCCTACTCTCTCTTCCTCCTTGATCTCCTATACACCGGTTGTTACATAATATACTATACATAGAGTGTGGTTTTTCGTGCAGTCACTTACTACCCTCGTTTATATAGTTTCATAGTCTTGCTTCATCGAGACTCTCTTTTTTTCCTGTGAAAACAAAAAAAAAAAAAAAATAAAATAAAACCTCGTTCATTAACCATATCCCAAATATCATCATACCATTTCCACTCAAATTTAATTCATAATACCTACATGGTTGCGGTTTACGCGTACCGTGGATTAACTTCAGCTTTACTTTCATTGTGCACGCAATATAAATATAAATCTAAATATATATATATAATTCTGTATTTGTCAAAGGTTGAAAAGTCAGAACGTTGAGAAACCTGCCACCATTAAAATTAATCCTGGTCTGTTATATGTGATAATGCTTAAAGCTTTGAAAAGCTAAGGGTCGGTGGTGGTGGGTTTGTTAGCAGGACTTCTACCTTATAGTCTTAATTAATATGTTCTTTTTTGTTTTTCATATTTTTTTTATATTTTATTTTATTTTTTGTTCAGGTTCTGTTACTTCTCTCTTTTTGCTTCGTTATCTACCGATTTTGGTACGTAACTCCTTCGACTTACGAAATACCACAAACTGAGGATTTCATACTGTTAAAAGGAACTTTATACCGAAATCTGAGGAAATTTGTAACTTTAACTAATCGTAACATCAAATAACAGTTTTTACTCCCTCTTAACTTTTTACTGACGCTTATTTAAGCACATTTCAAAGTTATAAACGAAGGAAATCCATGGTACTCGATCGATGACCAAATATCCTTGTCTTTTCCTTTCTCTTTCCTCTTCTCTCTCTCTCTCTCTCTCTCTTTCTCTCTTTCTCTCTATCTTTCTCTCCCTTTATCCTATCTGGGACTGATGTGTTTTGACCGTTGTCATGTTCGTCAGGTTTTGTTGGAAACTTCATCTAAACTAGGATCTAAAGAGTGTTCGATTAATAGTTATCGCAAAATCTTTCACGTCCAAAAGTCTATTCTTATATCATTTTAAATATTGCCATAAATATGAAAAAAAAAAAAAAAATACTAGTATCCAAAATTCCAGCCAAGTCACTAAAAAAAACAAAAAAAATATTTTCCCCTTTCATTTTAATTCTTCTTCATTTTAAAACCCAGACGAATTTGGACTTGAAAGAATTATTTGCAAGTGTTGGTTGGTCTGGCAAGAGTAGGGCTGCCTGTAAGTGTCATAGGTGTAATCCCTGCCCGGAATTTGGCAATGTGCCCGTGTCAGTGTGCCCCTGTTTTTTTAGTTTTGTCTTTGCTTGCTGTTACTCGTTGTTGTTTAGCTGCCTGATTTGCTACCCATTATTATTTTATTTATATTTTGTATTCTTTTTTTTTTATTTTGATTTCTGTTTCTTGTTTTAGGTTTAATTTTTCATCTGATTAAATTGGAGCTGTCCAATTTTAATAATTTCACACAAATTTTTGCCCGTACTTTTTTTTTTTTTTTTTTTGATTCGTTTCTTTTTTTTTATATATATATATATTTCAACTCAGAAGATTCAAATTTTGCTATTTCTTTTAGTTCCGTTTTCTTTTAACCTTTTTTTTTATTTTCGGTACTATTTCATACCGCTGATAGTCGGTCGTTATAGTTTATAAGTATGTTTTTAAAAAGCACGATTATTTTATTACGATAAATTGAACTGCGATCTATTCTCCTATTTCTATATTCGATGCTACTGGTTCAGTAGATTTCGAATTTCACTCACTCTGAAAGTGATTTAATAATGAATAAGTAAATTTTTTTTTTTTAAGAATTTTGACTTGTCTTAAGCCAAACTTTGCAAATGCCCTTAAACATAAAAAAAAGAAATATAAACTGAATTATTTATAGGATGATTATAATCCCAGGTATTACCCAATCGAGCCCCCCCCCCCCCCCCCGTCAAAAAAAAAAAAAAAAAAAAATTAGTTCTCTAAGTACGTTATACTTTAAAATTACTTTTGTGTAGAAATATATCCAGTAATAAATTCCCATTTACACTTACATACACGAACATCGTAATTATGGAATCTCCGTTTCTTTAATAGTTCGTCACTGTCACTGTAACTCGTGACTCAACCCCACACGTAGTCTTACGTAATGCTACTAATTGGATTAGTTACGACCCAATCATCAGTTACAACTGTTAACTTAAAACTTTATTTATTATATTTATTGCAACGTCACTGCACTATATACATACCTTGTATATAAAGAAAATGATGAGAAAATCGTTTGATTATTCATCTAGTCTTACTTATTTTTCTAAAATAATATTTTTAGCCATTCACTAATCAGATTTTTTCTTTTTTTTTTTTTTTTTCTTGCTTTCTTCATTCTTCGAAGAATATTTTTGTTCTTCGATAATTTTAACAGATAATGTAATTCCAAAGAACAAAAATTTTTAGACAATGTTATCCGTCGTATAAACCCCATCTCGTATTATTTTGTCTCCCGTATCTTATGATTCCAGAATCTCCGAATGTTTAATTAAGTATACCAGTAATTATAAATTCGATACTAACGAGCTTAGAAATTAAATTTGTCAACACGTCCTCGTGTTATATCGAGGTTAGTTTCAAAGGGTTTTACAGTATTTCACGTTGCTCTAACGTTCGTTAAAATTATTCGTTGGTTAATTATAACTGTCGGGATATCTGCAATTGCAATTGCGATTGCAATTGCAGTTGGTAGTTACTCTATTCAATAGAACATGGTCTCTACTAACGTATGTACATAACATGTCACATGTGACGAGGAACTAGTTTCTACTCCCTCGACTAAAATCATTTATATTCTGACCTATAGAGACAAAATTAGTTCATTTGACTGATATGAATTATTATAGAACGAATTCACTCGTATTTATATTTAAAACGTTTTTGAAGAAAATTTAAGAAACAAAAAATAATAAAAATTAAGAAAATAGTTTTCTGAGATAAATTAAAATTCATTGAATATTTTATTGTCCCCTTTAATATTTTTTCAATCCGTTGATCATGTTGATTGTGAATTAGTGTTGATTTTGAACTGTATACAAATATCTAGATATTATAGGAATGAGATTTTTCTGTTATTGATTCCAATACGTTGTCCACTCGACTAGGTTCACGATATTCTATCTATAGTATATCCTAGGCCAGGGTTTCGTGTACTAGTTATTATTTCGAACTGTGTTCTTTGGCAGAGAATAATAAATATACAAAAAAATTAGAGTACAACAATAAACCTGCAGATTATGTACTTTTTTCTTTTTAACTTTTTTCAAATTTCACCCTTGACTACCTTGACATGATTATTACATGGCTTCTAAAAATTGGGAAATTTTCACGTTATTACTTATTGAAATTTTGACTAATATAAAAATAAAATCGGTACTACTTCAGGACTTTCAAAAATTTCACACTCCTTTCTTTATTTCTTTCAGAGATGGATATTATCTCTTTATTCAAATATTTGATCATTCGTTAAAAGCTTGATCGAGGTTTCGGTCTATCGACTATTTCTTATCTAATCCTGACAGCTGTTACTACTTCCTGCAATGTGCTGTATACAAATCTTTTGAATTAATTCAAAACTTAAGATAAACGCCGTTTAGTTAGACCTTCGCACAGATAATTCATCATCGATAATTAATTAATAAATTAATTATTTAAAAAGGATTGAAATTTCATTATTCCTATATATAATTCCCATTTATCGATATATTTCGAGTTTCATCAGAAAATTTAAACTCTATTATAAAACACGTGTCAAAATTTTTTCGGAACAAAATTAAATCAGGGATTTCCGGAGCCTCGAGAGTGCTCCGTTCACAAGTGTGTACATATCGCCTTAAGTCATTCTAAGATTAGATCCCAATAAATATTTATACTTCCGTGTGAATAGGTCAAACACCTAAATCCCATCAGCTGTTACTGCTGCTGCTGCTGCTGTTGCTGTTGCTGCTACAACCACACCGTTACAAAGCATAAATATAAAAATCAAATAGAAAATCATGCCCCCCCCCCCCCCCCCCCCCCCGCCCAAGAAAAAAAAATAAAAAAAGAACCAAACTACGGTTATATCCAACGATCAATGCCAGTCTTAAAAAAAATAATCAAATTACTTATGCATATAGGTGTAGGTATCTAACGCAATATATACGTATAACGTTGAACGAATTTGTTTTAATTTATAAACTGGTTAATTGAAAGAAATAACTATTCGTGGTGTTCCCAGGCATGAACGAGGTGAGGTAAGGTAATTAAATTATACTGTAATAATTAAAAGACAATATAATATTTGTCAAGTTGTATCTATAATAGACTTACGTGGTTCACAATCAGTGCAAGTATAGTCTACACTGGAGTAAAAAATCAGTTCCAGATTTGTTACAATTGGAACGTATGGATAATTATATCGCATAAAAGAAAAAAAAAAAAAAAATGTCGATAATGAAAGAGAAACAAGAAGATAAAAAAAATAAATGAATTTTGATTTTATTTTCTAGCTGTTGTTAATTATTATCAAGTTATCTTTTTTTTTTTTTTTTTTCTTTTTAAGTTACGTTATTACGTTATCAATCAATTTGTTACAAGCATATCGCGTGACAGAAGCTGCAATGGCACGATTTTCATTAAGCCCATAATAATGGTAGCTAATTAAATTTAATACGTTTTCGTTTATTTTTGCTTATTTTTGTTTTTTTTTTTCTTTTTGCGCCAAAGTTTTCTATTCGTTTTCATTTTTTTTTGACAAACTCAGTTTATACAAAAAATTATGTATTTTTAAAAACAATTTTTTTTTATTCGAATATAGAATAGTCGTTCAAGTTTATCGTTCGAGTTTATTGAAAGGTTGTTTCTTTTTTTTTTTTTTTTTTTTTTAAATCGTATATTTAGACGTTAATACTATAATTATTAGTCATTTAGAAATACATATATAGCGTTTAAAATAAAACATGTTATTAGTTGTAAATATATATATATACTATACATACATATATACCTATGTATGTAAGTATATATGTATGTATACTTGAAGTTGTTTAGGAAGGATCTTTAAGAGTATATACATATACGGTACAGTTTAAATATACATTTTTATCATAAAAATTATACTTAAATGTATATATTTAACATAAAAATATTGCATGTGCAATTTGGGTGTAACAGAGTAACATTTTATATTATGACAATGCAGTTATTTGATATGATATTATACATATACCTACTATACATAATTTTTTTTTAATTTTTTTTTTTATTAAATATAGGATTTCTACATTACATTTGTAACACATTATACTCACACACATTTATATATAAATATATATGTGTATATATATATATATATAATATATATAACATATATATATACATATATTTATTATTATTACATAGAAAGAGCTGATTATATATATATGTATGTGGATCGGGCATATTTTATGGACTATCAATTCATAATCTATTATATATCATCGATGTGCGACCTGCCTCAAGTGCCTTTACTTTATACTGTCCAAATTCTAATTCTATCGCATTCTCAATACTTACATATAAGTCTGGTTTATGTCTATCCGTATATATGTATATGTTTATATATCCGTTCACGGAATACTTATTAACACTTATGCTTCGATAATATGTAGACAAGCTCAGAGTAAAACCGTGCAAAAGGATTTTATTTTTTTTTTTGGAATGAATATTAAAAGCACGTTGTTCTTTTGTGAGAGACTATACTCGAGCTACGGTTTAAATATTATACAAATTTTAATTAATATACATAAATCAGACTTTTAACTAATACTATATGCAATGTCAATTGTCTATCACAATTTACTATACTTACTCACACACTATACTATACTATACTATACAATTTTTGATACAATTTTAACTACTGATACTTTAACACACATTTTATCATGTGCAAGTTGACCAACGACTTGAACTTTACGATAAATTTTACGGTTAGAACGCATTATAGGTATACTAACAAAACTTACTCAATAACGGTCAGTTTCGTATCTGGATTATAGGTGATGGTAAGAAATTAACTAACTACTATTTTCCGAATTTATTTAAAAACGATCGAAGAAGGCCTGATTTAACTATTTTCGATACAGTTTTAGCAAGGAGAGAATGATTGTGTCCGGATTTCTCGATTTGTTAACAATTTAGAATTTACATAATTGATTACTCTCTTTATCTCTTTCCGTAATTTTATTACTTTTTTTATTTTTTTTTTTTCTTGTGTTTAATAGGCCATTTCGACAACTTTTGAATACTTGATGTAGGTATAAACGACGGAATTACACGTAAAACGATTAGGAACTAAATTTTTTTTATTTTTTATATAAGATCACGGTCTCACGGTTAATATAATATAGAAGCTCCGAAATTTAAGAAGTATTTCATTTCTGCGCACAATTCATCGCAACGATCATTAAATCTGATTTTTTAGTTTTTTTATTTATATATTTTGAATTTTTTTTTTTTCTACTCTTTCCCTACATTATACAATCAAACACACAAGCTTTTGTTCATATTGTTCTATGGCAAGCGATTTGAATGGTACAATGCGTCTCACTACCTAACGATCTCTGTTTTATTTATTTTTTTATAGTTTTACTCGTTTTTTTGGTTTTTTTTTCTTCGTGTCAACGCTAAAGGTTATACTGTGAAAAGGTTTTTATGATTTACAACCGCAGGTTCAGTTCGTTTTAATGAACTTTACAAAATTGTCTTTTTTTTTTTTTTTTTTTGTAATTTTTCAAAGAGAGAGAAAAATTGTGATGATATATCTATACCTTTTCGCAATGTAACATGATTGAATCCTAACCGAAAATTTCTTTAATTTTTTTTTTTTTCCTTACTTAAGTTTAATTTTGATATTTTTCTTTTCTCTTTTTGAAAAAGACATAAACGATTCCTTCACAATGACTAAAACATTAAGAAACTTTATAATATACATCGCATAAATTAACAAATAAAAAGCGCTTGCGCTTACAGCTTTAGCGCTTGCGCTGTCGAGGAGCTATATTATACCTAGCTAATAATTATCAGCCTAATTAAAACAAAGCCTGCAGGGATTACAAAAGCTTTTTAACAAAAATCCTGTGCTTACCTTACATGTGGTCAACTTGTACGACTCGTGTCGATTACAGTTTTTATTTTGAATTTATTTTTAAACGTGGTATAATATCATGTGTACAAAATTTCTTTCAAAAAACCAGAATACAAAATTTTGTTTCATTCATTTATTTATTTATTTATTTTGTCATTTATTTCAATAATAAAAAAAAAAATGTGCTAAAATTTATTCGGCATTTTTACATTTTTTTTTTTTTTTTCAAATTTTACCATCAAAAGTCAAGTAAAGTAACGAGTTTTACGATAATTTGGTTTGAAATTTTTTATTGTCTAAATTTAGCTGATTTTTTTTTTTGTTTTTTTTTTTTTTGTTATTTTGTTATTTTTTTATTTGTTATACAAAAAATAACGAGTGAGTCTACAAGATCGGTGTAACACCTGCATAAACATCGTAATTGATCCACCATAATGGTAACTCGCTTATTAAATAAACAAAAATAACGGGAAATGTGTGACAATAAGTTGGCGATGGCAAAACCAGGAGAGCTTTTTAATAACTTCGTTACTTTTGTAACTGTTCGTATACAAGATGCACCCGATTGTGTTTTGTAAAAGTGGACAAAAAAAAAATTAAATAATAAATTGCGTAAAAACGCCCACCGTACTACACAAACTACATATTATCATTATTATAATTATTAAATTCTGACATTTTATTTTCAACTAACAATTATGAAACTGGCGTTTTTCATTAATTCTTCTTCTGTATTTCTGTGACCTTCTGTGACTTGTCTTCCTTACTACTATGTCGTGCTACGTTCCGGCTTTCTTTTGTTTCTAGATATTGCAGAACCTACAAAAAAAACGCACTGAGCGGAGGGGGCGCCTAAGCTCTGACAATATGAATAAAAAGAAGTCCGGTTTCAGCAAAAGCAACCTTATTTTTAAGGTAACCTGCCTTAACGATTGGGCAAGCTCTCTCGGCCCGCTCAACCCCTGGTTCGACCTCTCTAACGTCACACCTCGAGATTTCAAAATCGATGAAAAACAATCGAGATATCATGCATTTACATTTTAGAATCTAAAACAACACGTATTTTACACCCCCTCATCACATTTCACAAATGATCATCGTCATTATTGAATCTCTGATATATATTCATCAGTTTTGAAACCGCAGGCTTACGACGGGACGATAAAACGGCACCCAGGGTGGTGCAGGAGAGAGCCGCCCTGATTGGCTCGTTGGTTTATATTTAAAAACGTTCGCTTTTCTCCGTCGCATATTCCTGCAGCTATAGGTTCATATGATCATCACCATCGACACCGCCTAGCGAAATAATCGTGATAATCAAACGAAGAAAACAAAATTTTTCTTTTTTTTTCTATTTTATTTTTCTCATTTAGGCGGCCATTTTTTAGTCACCTCGAGACTTTGACGGTATGTAACTTTGTAACCGTTCGTTATAATCACGCGATGTTTTTTCAACGACGTTCTAACCGAGTGATAGAATAAATATCATTAATATCTACAATCATCGATATTTAAATAAACGTGTCAAATTCGTATTTAGATTAAAAAAATGTCAATCGCTAGGTGGTGTACGTGCCTATTTAATCGCGCATGCGCGTGGGCGTCCCTTCTCCACCGTAAAGCTCGCCTGTCACAAATCACTCGCATTAATTCGACTGAAAAGAAAAGAAGAGATAAGAAGACGCTGCTTTCCCTGTCGCCGCTCTGTTATTGGTCCTAACGCTATCAGGCTTATGCCTTCATTGGCTGTTTGTCATGTGCTTTATCGCTTATCGCTTGGCTTGTTGCTTGTATCCGTCATTGTTGTTGTTGGTTTGAAAAAAGAAAAAAAAAAAACAGAAAAAAATGAACAGAAAAAGAATTGTATACCCTGATTTGTATACTTTTATTTACACCCTACCTCCAAGCTTTACTGACGAAATTTTACTTTATTTTGTACCATCGTAGTTATAACGTCCTTATAACATAAATGTTACGATTATTTGATATTTTGTGTGTGTTTTAGATGAGGTAATGTATATATATTAACTGTCAATTTTATTATTAGCTATATACCATATATATGTATATTTTACCGTGAGAATCACGTGAAATTATACGGTCGGAGCGCGCAGACGCCGAACAATAGGAATTTTATGGGGTTAGACAACTCGCTGAAAATCTCCCTAAAGTTGTTGTCGATTCTTTACTTTGTTAAACTTGGCATACTTACGCTAGGGATTTTCTAACATGACGAGTTGGCTATCCCCATAAAATTGGTATTATTCGGCGCCTGCGCGTTACGATCGTATAGTTTCACGTGATTCTCACGGTATATCGTTTAATTATTAGTGTAGTTATGAGAATAATGATTAATCAAGTATTAAATAGAATCACGTAAATCTAATCGAGAGTTATACGTATTAATTTAGTATATAATATTAGCATTTGAATTTCGTATTGTTACACATATATATGTATAATGTACATACATACTCCATACATACATACATATATACTTTATTCGTATCGCGATTTGAAGTGAGAAAAATTTATAAATCGAAGAAAACAAAATTATTAATTTTGTTTCTGAAAAATAAAAAAAAGAATGTATATATTTCTCATCGTATTTTTAATTGTTTTTTTTTTTTTTTTTCTAATTTTTTTTCAAATATTAAAAATCTACTTCACTTTTAATTACTGCAGTTACTTAACATTTAACTACTGCATAGTATATATGCAACGTAAAAAATGCTTTAAGGTAAAAACAAAAAAAAAATTATTCCTGGCATTGGCCTTCGTCTTAAAGTTGACTTCATTTCAAAGTGGAAAAGGTTCTTCAAGACACCGTGACACCGAGAAGTAATTAACTCCAGTTCTCATTAGCTTTGAGAGGTAGCCCAGGTGTCATGGCAAATGACATACGTGCCAAGTTGAAGAAGCTTTACATAGTAAATATTAGGTAACTGGGGGAAGGAAAAAAAAATAAAAAATTTGAAGAAAAAAAAATATATATATACCTAAAAATTGATAAATTAATTAATAAGTCTAAGAAAATGAAGAAAAATATACCCATAAAAAAAAAAATACATGCAAAAAACGATAACCACTGTTATCTTTTTTTTTCGCTTCAAGTTGCTTGCGAGGTTTTACCCCCTTATACCTCCCTAAATGAGAAACTACTCTCAGGCACGTTCTCATACAAGATTCGCACAAACGTTAACACGACATATTCACGTGTTGTGTCGTATTACTCGATCATTTCATCTTTTCGTTATTATACCGGCTCGCCATGACCTTTGCCACTTCTTTGAACAATTATTATTATTATTATTATTATTATTATTATTATTATTATTATTATTATTATTATTATTACTATTATTATAATTATTATTATTAATATTATTATTACTATTATTACTATGATTATTGGTAATGCATTTTAACGTTTTAACGTCACCAAGATACAAGGGGCGTAATTCTGACCTGACCTATGGAGCACACATGTATTTATAAATGTGTAGTGTTACATACGTATACATATTATTAGGTATAAAATTTATATATATGTATATCCCATATGTTACTATACAACCCTAATTGGACCACCCGCTATCGCCACCGCTATACCACCACCAGACTACCCCGTATAAGTTTTACAGCACTTGTAATGCCATTATTTTATTTAAGGTCAAGGTCCGTGGACGGTCTTTGTATCTGTACCTACTTAAGGTTGTTTTTTTTTTTTTTTTTTTAATTTTCAATTTATCTAATTATTTAATTAATTAACTAATTAATCAATTAGTTTTATTATCCGATTGTATATGTCTTTCTTGAAATTTTCTATTTAATTGACCTTTCTTTTTTTTATTTATTGTATACATATAGGTGTACTTTTTTATTGTATTTTTTTCTTCTTCTAATCTTCTTTTTTAAGTTTAGGCATATAATATTTTTCAGATCGTTTAATTATCATGTGCATCAAAAGTATATATATATATGTATACCGTAGCATTTTTCAGTGTATATCCTATCTACTATACGAGGTCTTTATTAAAATTTTGGGCGAGAAAATTATATTTGCTCTTTGAGTTTTATACTTGTGTATTCTGTTGTCATTTTATCTTTATGTATAGCATGGTTTTGAGTTTGTATTTTGATTTTTTTTTTTTTTTAAATTTTTTTTTCTGTTTCTCATGTTTTTGTTTTACTTTTCTAAAAATAATATAAAATGGAATTTAACAAAAGAAAGAAAAAAAAAATAATTAAAAAACCGTTAAAATTTGACTGATTCATTTTTTATTAAATTTTATTTTTCAATTTTTTCTTGTTTTTCGTATGTTTCTGGAACAAAAAAAAAAAAAAAAAATCAAACATCATATCTGTTAACAAATATCGATCAACTTATTCGAAGAATTATATAAAAAGTCAAATTTTGACAGGCATTAAATTTGTTTGAAAATTGAAAAAAAAATAAAAATAAATAAATAAAGTAGAAGAAAAAAAAAATTTTCTTAAATAAAAAGTTAATAATGATAATTTGGTTTTTAAATACACTTACTTATTTCGCTGTACACAACACCAGTCAATTACTTCATTATATGCTTTGATAAAAAATATTTTAACAAAATAATTGAAAAAACAAATGAAATTTTTTTTTTTTTTTTTTTTTTTTTTAATGGATTACTAATACTGGTGAGAAATAAAAACCTAATAGGATATTTAGGTGCAACCAGAAAATAAAATTAGAAACTATTAGCCAACAATATTTTGTTCTTGTTGACAGTTCCTGAACATGGCCTCGGTGTTCATGAGAATATTCAATCTCATCTGCATGATGCTACTGATCGGGCACTGGAGTGGTTGTCTACAATTTCTAGTCCCAATGCTGCAAGGCTTTCCGAGCAACTCTTGGGTCGCCATTAACGAATTACAGGTAACGATTTATCAATCAAATATTATCAGTGATCTTAATGTAAAAAAAAAAAAAAAAAGAAATTTCTGCAGTTGATTTTGCTTGATGAATGAATAAATAAATAAATAATTAAGTAATTTAATTAATTAATTAATAGAAGTGATCCACTTCTTTGAATTTTGTTACTCATCGCGATGGATCGAGATTCAGTTATGAACGATAAAAAAAAAAAAAAAAAAGAATTAACAAAGAATCATAAATCAACCGACTATTGTTGAACGCATAATTTACAAATTGGGTTGAGAATTGGAATTCTCTGTTGCCACTTTGGCTGGTCGTAGAGCCGTGAGGCAATCTAATTTGTTTAAAATATTTAAGCAGCCTTGAGTTTGCGCGAAAGTAAGAGAAGGAGAGAGAGAGAGAGAGATGGTGGTTACTAAACGATTCCAGGGCAGAATATGCATGTACATACATACATACATTCATAAATACGTGGATACATTCCCATTCATTAATCAGTTCATGTACATGTATACATAAGAGTATAATAATATGTAGTCGAAAACTATGGCGAGAAACAAACCCTGGAGTTAGAGTGGTTAGACAACTAGACAAGTAGTCGTCGTCTATCCCCATCTCATATTGTCAGAGTTACAAAACCGCGTAACAACATTGCGAAGTCTTACGTGTACCATACATATAGGTATATACGTACAAGTAGAAAATAGTTTTTTTTTTTGTTTACTCCGCCTCTTACCTACGTCTTCTACCTTGTCTTCTTCGGATAATTAATTGTGTATACGAGGACCACATTTCAACCTTGACGAATTACATTGCGGGTTTACAGATCCATTACACCCTACCGAGTCTCTAATGTAATTACAGTGAAAAGTCGATTGCGCTTAATTAAACACCGATGCAGTCTGCGTTTTTGAATCTAAATCGAATTAGTAACGAATGGTTGATATTTTTTTTTTTTTCTCTTCCATTACTTTCAGTTTATTGTAAAGATCGTAAGAATGAGATGAAATTTGACGATGTATTTGTGCTTTTTTTTTTTTATATAGATATTTTTTATTTTTTTTCTCGAATAATACGAAATGTATGTACATCGTTGATTTTTTCAGGATTCATTTTGGTTAGAGCAATATTCATGGGCTTTATTCAAAGCTATGTCACACATGCTGTGCATAGGTTACGGAAGGTTTCCACCTCAGTCATTAACAGATATGTGGCTAACAATGCTCAGTATGATAAGTGGGGCGACGTGTTATGCCCTATTTCTTGGACATGCAACAAATTTAATCCAATCCCTTGATTCATCGCGAAGACAATATCGTGAGAAGGTAAGTTACGCAACTATATGTATGTATATTATACATATATCTATTATACATCTATCTGTATATATGATATACCTGCCTAAGATACTATAAAACGTTCACGTAATCATTTCATTTATGTAAATATATCCGAGGAAAAATTGCAGAGCTTCACTTTATTGTATTATCTTTTTCCATCACTATACTATATAGTAACGAATTTAAAATAGGCTCTCACAGTGTATAATAAATTAATAATTGAAATTTGACTTGTTTTTTTTTTTTTTGGATTTGTTTTCATTTACTTACATACATTTTATTCGTAGAATTTAAACGAACTGAATATTTTACGTATATTACATTTTGATATTATAATATTACTTTTTTTTTTCTTGCATATGGATTTATGTATACATATACTATTATTTATACGTGAGGTATCAATATATGGATGTAAATATTATATTATATGATGTGATATGATATGATAGGTGTACTATATATTTATGTAAATATATATATTTAGATAGCACGAATTTGCAATATATATATATAATATCACTATCGCTGCACAGTTGAAGAGGTTAGAAGGTGGGGATGAGATTGTTATACTATACATACGATGAATTGATGAAATGTTGAATTGTTTATGTTATAAATGTATATATATACATTACATACATACATATGTAAAGATAATATTACGCGAATGTTGACTCACTCTCATTTCATATTCATAGTTTTTTGCCTGGGTAGATTTCACTATTTAGTTTTTTTTTTTTTGTATTTTTTTTCTGTGAAATTGAGGGGGAAAAGATAGAAAAAAAATAAAAAATAAAAAACACTTCTTGCTACACCTTTCTCGGGATTAATAAGTCCGTAGATGTGTCTCTTTCAATTCTGAGTTATTCAAAGTATGGTGGAGACACGCTGGTTCACTTCACGAAGATTATTTATCGACTATTATATGAAACAAAAAGAAAAAATAATAATTATATTGGCTATTGGTACTTATATAAAATTTTATTATAAATAAATAATTAAAGATTCTTTAGCAAATATAATAAAATTTGAAATACATATTAGATATCGATTACCAAACTTACGGAAAGAGTTTTTTTTTTTTGTTGTATTCATAAAACTAGAAAGAAAAATCAGTGTAAAAAAATAATACCGAGTATGCATATATAGCGATTTACGAAGCGAAGAAAACGTATCGATTAAAACGTAAACCTGAAGCCACGGCTATTTCTTTTTATTGAAGAAAAACGAAGATAAGAACAATTGTACGACTCCGATACATGTGTCTGAAACTAATTGAAATCCTAAAGTTGATAAGACAGAGGAACGAATACCTAAATTATAAACATAGTTCAATTTTTTTTTTTTAGTTTTTTTTTTTTTTGTACGATTTCCTGCAGTTTGTGCTATCTATAAATATGTAATTCTTAGTTTAATATCCCGCTTATTATGTTAACGCTTACTTTATCTTAAAAAAAAAAATGCGGAATTAACTTTGCTTATTAATTATTGGTAAATTTTTATACACCTATTTGTGGAGTGAACAATTTATTTTATTGGGGATAACTTGTTCTCGGGGTAGGTGAAGCAAGTGGAGGAGTACATGGCGTATAGAAAGCTGCCCCGAGAAATGAGACAACGGATCACCGAATATTTTGAACATCGTTACCAGGGGAAATTCTTTGACGAAGAATTAATCCTCGGTGAATTGTCAGAGAAATTAAGAGAAGTATGTTTATTCATTGATAATAAATTAAAACAACAATTAACAAGGATAAGATAATGAATTATATCTGATCTTTTAAACTTTTATAAATAAGAAACAATATAAAAATATATATGTTTTCTCTTTTCTTAGGACGTTATCAATTACAACTGCAGATCGCTTGTGGCATCCGTACCTTTCTTTGCTAATGCCGATTCAAATTTCGTTTCGGACGTTGTTACAAAACTGAGATACGAAGTCTTCCAGCCAGGTGAATATCGTTAATATTTAATCAGATTAATAAAAGGTAAAAATATTTATTATATTACCTTTATTGCCATTTATATTTAAAGGTGACATAATCATCAAGGAGGGTACTATCGGATCAAAAATGTACTTTATACAAGAGGGGATCGTAGATATAGTGATGGCGAATGGTGAGGTAGCTACATCGTTATCGGACGGTTCATATTTCGGAGAAATATGTCTATTAACAAATGCGAGACGCGTTGCGTCCGTGAGGGCAGAAACTTACTGCAACCTCTTCAGCCTCTCGGTGGATCACTTCAATGCAGTCTTGGATCAATATCCTCTTATGCGAAGGACCATGGAGAGCGTTGCCGCCGAGAGGTATAAGCTTTGGTTAGGTTTGTTTTATCGAGTTGGTGTGCTAATAGATGTCTTTATCACTTTGTTCGTATTTTATTATATCTGATACAATTACTCTTGTTATTCGTTTTACCCACCTAACACCAACACGAACTATATATATATGTTTCATTATTTTATTACCTGTAGAGTGTATTTATACAAAATTTCTACCATATATTCATATACATATTATAGTAAGATGCAGAGTGAGGTTTTTTTTTTTCAAGTATTAGAAGCTAATATCTCGAGAACGGTTCGAGATATTGAAAATAAAAAGTATATACGAATTATTGATGACACTAAGGGGGTTTTTATCTGGGTTTATATGAAATTTCAATGAATCAAAGCAGCTCAATGATATGCTCAACTTTTTTTTCTTTCTTTTTTTTTTAATGGAAACTATTTATATTTAATGGAATTATTGTTTCCACGCAATTGAAGAAACTGTAATAAAAATTTATAAGAAAATATTCTCCAATTATTTTTCAAAATACTTTGCATAAAATTGTCCTATTTTTGTCTCTTGCCATTTGTCTCCAAAGTTGATATAGTTTAGAGATGAAATGTTCTCACAAGTTTAAAAATCTCTAGATGTTCAACTGAATATTACAAAAAAATTGGTGTCTCACAATGTGATGTTTCATACGAAAGTCGTTTGATTTTTCAAGTAGAACAAAGTTACGTAATAAAAAGAATACAGGTATCTTTTTGAAAAAAAAAAAAAACAAAGTTGACCTAAGCATCCTTGAGGTGCCTTGATCCATTGAAATTTTATATAAATTCAGATAAAGTCCCCTTTTGTGCCATCAATTTTTTGTATATTTTTTTTTTTTTTTTTTTTTCAATGTCTTGAACCGTCCTCGAAATATTCGCTTGTAACACTTTGAAACGCTCACCCAGTATATTAGTCACATACCATATGTAAATAATTCGCAAACTAATGTTTCTGCGAACAATCAAAACTCCCTCATTAAAATGAGAGGAGGAAACAAACAAACCCTTGAAGACCCGAATCCAATAAATTTATAGATTAGGTTTACCTACCTATACATATATTCTATTTCTGTAGTATGACTAACGGAAAACAACGTCCTTGCATCACTCTTTTTATAATTTGGTTATAGGATTTACAATTAGTCGTGTAGACGACCCTGACATTTGATTTAATTCCATGTACATACATACACCACTTGTTTACCAAAATTAATACAAATTTCTTTTTTTCTTTATTATCGAAAGTAAGAATGGAGATAAATGGGTTTTGAGTATAAGAAAAAAGGTATGGTTTATCCGAGTAGCCAACTTCTATTTTATGTATGATATACATGTTGTATTCTACATTCTTTTTATTCTCATCATCGACGATTGCGATCTTAGATCAGACATTGTTATTGCCTGATACAGGTCGTTATATGAGTTGGCGTGAAAGATGGAATTTTCATTTCCTTTTTCTTAAGTTTCATGATGTTACAGCGATGACCAAGGAGCCGTGATAATATGGTATTATTAAATTATCAAATAATACGGAGTGTTTATTGTTCGCAGATATACATATACATATACATAATAATGTGATTACATGAATATATCATTTTGTATAAATATTATATGATCATTTTGGGTTTTAAACTAAAAAAAACGCTATTGTAAGAATGATGTTCAGTTTGCACTTCCGTAATTTTATTTTGCAATATTATAAAACATATATTATTAAATAATATCGTTAAATTAATGTCACACCAAAAATTTCTACGTCTATAAACTTGTAGACATTTATAGTTAACTATTCCTGCAACGATTCTCGGAATATTCCATCAGCAGAACTGTTTATCAATACATATACAACCTAGTATGCACATGTATGCATCTGTACAGTTTCCGCATCAGTAACTGCAATAGTGTGACATCAGTTTATGATTTAATAACGTTGCAAAATCACGACAGCAATTACTAACCGTCACGTGCTACGGCAATGTCACATTTCAATTGGAAATGTGTTATCAAGATTACGAGTAATAAAAGGACAATTAAAACCAGCCAAATTAGATCATAGCACAGGTCGTTAACTGTACTTGAATGAAACAATTTCAGTTGTCTCATTAAACGATTTCCTATTGCACACTCGGATTCTCATATTTGCTGCTTTACCAAACAGAAAACCGGTGAAACCGTTTATTTTTACATTAATTTTTTTTTATATCTATTTATACGCCAAATGGTTTTGCAACAAGTATCATCAGGGCTAAAATGTGATAATACAATTTGAAAATACTAAAAAATAATTAAAAGGAAAGATTCATTTGATTTTTTCATTATCATCTGGATAATTGACATGAAAAAAAAACCTGTTTTAAATCATATCACAGGTATGATAAAATAAAAAATAGGATGTATGAGGAATTCCAATAAAATTCCATAAACATGGATTGATTCATTTAAAGAAACAGTAGGAAGAAATAGATAATTCAATAATTTAGTATGAAATGCTTGTTTCCTTTTTTTTTTAATTTTTTTTTTTAATTTTAAGGAAGTATAACATACTAAGAGCTTCCGAGCTTTCAATGAATATTTGTTTATACTTGTGATGTGAATAAAACGCAATTGTTGTTTGTCGTTATTTAAATAATTATGAAACAATCAAATTAATTGCATTTTTTTCAAAGAAAAATGAAACAAATTAAAAAAATATTACTTTCATTTAAATGATAACGGCCCTGATTATTGTATAATAAACTAAATTAACTGTTATTTATAATCTGTGTAACATACCCTACGCTGAAACGAGCTCTTTTTATAGGTTGAACAAGATAGGAAAAAATCCAAATCTGGTAGCCCATCGAGAAGAAGACTTAGGCAGTGAATCAAAGACGATAAACGCAGTAGTAAACGCGTTGGCAGAGCAAGCAGCCCACGCCAGTGCCAGCGAAGAATCGGTTCGTTTTATACAAAATCGAAATCCCTTCCATGCTTTGGTATGTTAGAAATATTGGATCTTATAATTTCGAGGCATATTAATAATATCATAACCATTGTTTTTTTTGCATGTCTAAATCTCCAACCAAAAACAAAACAAAAAAGCAAAAAAAACTACAACACATAATAATCATACCTATAATAACAACTATAAATTCTTATCGTTATTTTAACTGGTTCTTTCGATTCATTTCAGGTCCATAGCATAGAGCTGAGAACCCTGCCTGCCTGTCTATTGCCAAGACCTAAATCTGAGAATAATTTTGCAAGCCAAGAGCTTACTCGCGAAGGACGACGGATCTTCCACAAGAGTGATACCTTCCACAAGGACTCGTATCAATGACGTCACTCTATGTACTAGCACACACAGAGATACTAGCAGTCCATATTAAAGCGATACGCCTTGCTACCAAACTTTTAATTGAAAATTAAACTAAACTAAACACAACGCACTATTTATTTAGTTATAAAAAAAAAGGGTTACTAGATTACGAATCGATGAGATAGATAAAAAAAAAAGGTTACAAGCTTATAAAATCATCGTATGTAATAAATTGCACATACTTTTTGTTAAAAGTTGGTCGCAGGGCATGTAAAGCGAAGAATGCGGACCCAAACCTGTGCCATAAAGAGAAATAATGGATGGTTTAATGAACAGGAATTATTTAAAACGATTTCAAGTTTTTTCGGTTCGATTTATTTCTGATTAAAAATAAATAAATTAAACGATATTTAAAACTTACGATGTTTCAAATTTTCCTGTCTATTTTAACTGTAATAGACTCTTTGAAGCACAGGTTTTAACATAAGTATAATGTTGCCAGTACAAGGGTGCTCTATTAGTTTAATCATTAGCCATATCTGTTTTTTTTTTTTCTTCATTATTTGTATAATATTTTCTTGTGCACTAACAGCAAGACAGAGTTGCTGTTTTTATTCATATATGTATTGTATATATCTACGAATTTTTTCTTAAGAAATTTCATATAATTGACAAATATGATGAATTTTTTTTTTTTTTTTTTTTTGTTATAGGAGCGTATGGATATAGCAGGGTAATTTTAATTCATTATTTTTAATATATTTTAATTCTTTGAATTTCCGAAAGTATATTTTTATTTTGAAACGCTTCGAGATACCGTATGCATTAATATGTATACTTTGTCTATTTTTATTATTCATTTAAGAATCTCTCGAAAGTTTTATATCGAGCATTATATTTTATTGTTTTTTATTTTTTATTTATTTTTTTTTTAACTTAAATTTTAGATTGATTGATCTGATAATGGTTACATTCTATTTCATTAAACATCTTCTAGTAAATGTTTAAAGCTCTGTCTAGCTGTTTATAAAAGGTGCGATAATTATAGAAATAAAATACGCAGCGAGTATCCTAGGCTTGAGAAAGAAAACTCTATAGGAAGACTAGATGAAAAATAATTAGACAAAGATGCTCTGGGCTCAAAAACTCTGTTACCTTGTTGAAAGTTTTTGGGACCCACGTATTATACATACCTATATATATATATATAAATATGTACGAATATCAATATACCTTATATTGATGGTATATGTTTTTTTTTTCTAACTGTTTTTTTCTTTATTGTTATGTGATTTTTTTCTTGATTATTACTTTTTTTTATCTTGCTTTCTCAAAAAGTATATCTTTCTACGGCGAATATAATGTACTATAAAAAAAAAGAGAAAAAAAAAACAACAAAAAAAAAAGTATACATATATACATATATAATATACCATAATAAATTATTATTACAATAAAAAATATAATTGCTATCATAATAATTATATGAAAAAGATAAGAAAAAACAAAAAAAAAAAAAACAAAAACAAACAATGGTTATCAATATAAATATATAGAATGAAAATTGTCTGCGAGGCCCGTTATCCCAGCCCGGTTCTCTGCAGAGACACGAAAAATAGCCAGGATTGAGAATATGTTAAGATACAATCTTGATCCGAGAGTGTAATTGCTGAAATTGGTACGAACGCAAGATACTACAATAATTTCTTAGCTGCGAGGGGATACTTTTGTAGATTATATTGTAAAGTGTTCACAGCTAGGATCAGGAAAAAATTTTTTCTAAAACTGTCAAAACAATACTATATACATATAAATATAATATAATATAATATACATATTAGTTATGGCGAAGAACATACTTGTAACGCAACGTATTTAATAGAAACATATTATAAATAGATATATGAAACTTTGCGATGGATGACCCGATTACATAGTATTTAGATATTTGCTAAATTGTAAAATAAATGCTGTAGATAAAAAGCACTTTTTGTAGATATATTAGACAGGATAAAGAGTAATAGATATACATATTATATTGTAGGTTCCCGCTTTGCAGTAAACTACGCGCAGCTGGTAAAACATTGAAATTAATCAGAATATGCGTATGAAATGCGTATGTAATTACATAAAAAGAAAGAAAAGAGACTTGTTTATGCGGCTACTCTGTTTATACTGCAACTGCAGAGTGTCCAGGAGTAAGAAATGTATTTAAAAAAATATATATATCTTAAGTTGAATGATATTGTTATGCAGATGTGATACAGAGAAAAAGAATAAGTTAGATGGGAGATGGGGGATGTCGCAAAATGCGGATGTCATAAATATAAAATTTATAGTTTTACCAAAGCAACATTATTGATATTTTAGTTATAAAAAAAACGCTTACTGGCAGTCAACGTCAACTAGATTGTAGTACGACACAGATATACTATGGTATAAACAGATGGATCGATATATATCAAAATAAACAACAAAAAAAAAATATATATATATGCTGTATTTGAATATGGCAATCGAGTAAAATTTGTAGTTCAATATTATAAGTATATATGTATATCCCTAGTTTTTCATGGACTTGATTATTACATATAGTTAGATATTTTTTTTTGTCGAGATACTGGTCCAATTTCTCAGTAGATGAATTATTAAACATTTATTTTCTTTTTAGTTAAAATTTTTTTTTGTTTTCTAATTATGTTTCAATAACCATTATTATTATTATAGAATTAACACATATAATTATAGTATGTTATGTAGTGCACAAAGTCAAGTATAGATATACATAGGTATATACATTCTTATAGTTTATTATAGTTTACATAACAAAAAGAAAAAAAAAAAACAAAAAAAAAAAAATAGTTTATGTGCATGTTATGGTATTAGTTTGATTGCCACATTAGATTCAGTATGAATAATAATATGTCCGCAAGTACACACATCTCTCATTAAAACTACGCGACTAAGTAAAAACTTTTTCAGACATTTAAATAATATCGAGACTATAAACTGCTGTTTAAATCCTGTTTCTTTATCTTCAGTTTTGAATAATTAATATAAATAATGAAAATAAAAAAAAAAAAGAAATGACATCGGAAAGAATACTGCAATTAATTATCCAGCCTGCATAGCGTAGTGAACTCTATTAAGGATTCCGTTCAGTTTAGGAGTAGCTTTTCAATCTTTTTACATATTGGGTATTATGCAGTTCTCATTACGTATTTTTTCATCGTTAAATCTCAGATTTGTCTAATGCAATGTACAGTGAAAATTAATTTAAACAATGTAATACTCATCAAGTTTTTATTTTAATTTTTTATTTTAACGAAACCGCCCATCTAAGCACAATACTTATCATTGCTATGGAGTCAAAAATTATATTAGCTAAATAGCCTAGAAAGGAATTGTATTTCTTTTAATTATTGTTCACTTTATTCACGCGACTGTTAATCCCATTATGTAAAAAGAAATATTGGACAAGAAAAATAACAAAACTTTAGCCAGCCTTGTACAGAAAAAACCCTAGCGTCAATTATATATATATGTATCTATATATAATTGAAGGTAAACATAATATATATATAATACCGAATATAAATATTAACAATAAATTGTATTAAGATATATAAGCACGCGCTTGTGCTACAGGTATATAGTATACATATAAAACATTGAATCATACTGTTATTACTGCTTCGTACTCTGTTACTCGTGCAGCTACTCTGGGTTCAATTCGAATTTTTGATATATTTGAAAAAAATTTCAAAAAAGTTCGTGAAAGTGTTTCACTATTCAATTTTACAACCAATACTATTATATTCGATTATTATGAGTAATCAATTATCAAAATTTTTCGACCTATTCAAATATACTTCATTTCCTAAATTACCAATACATTATCTTTCATCTGGATTACATATCGTTTTAAATAATTGATAAGTACGATTTAAAGTTGAAGAGAATAATTTTTCTGAAAGTAGAATTCTTCACGCTTATTGAAAAAAAGAGATAAATAAATAAATAAATAAATAATGTTTTCAGAAAGAGAATAAAGTCGTTTTAACGTGATTTGTTAATTTCTGGCAAGAATCAAATATTGAATGGAACCCTATGGAGTCAAGCACCTTTAAATATACTTGCCATTATGAATGCCTTAGCGAACATAATTGTAAATGTAAACTATATAGGTAAAAAAAAAAAAAAAAAAAAAAAAAAAAAAAACAACAACACTCAAAGTATAAAATCACACAATATACTATACATTATTACACAAATGATACACAGTGAGAATATAATATTAAACTAAGGATGAATATTAAAAAAAAATGGTCGTGAAAATGTATCCTCGGTGGCAATACTCGACTTCGCCCGTCCACTTAGCATAGACCACTCACTCACTCAATCAATCACTCAATCAATCACTCAATCACTTACTCACTCACACTTATACTCTTCTGCTCTTGAATTTTCATTATAAACAAAAAAAAAAAAAAACTAACGATTGTTTCGAAATTCATATAATAAGGCGAAAAATTGAACCGTCATATAATATATGACATATTGAATATATTATACAGCAAATAAATTTTCTCTACCGATTTTATGGGGATTGTAAATTTTTGTTAACAAATTTATATATGCACTGCCATTGGGAAAAGACTCTAAAGGCATCAGATTGATTTTATTACGTCATAGTCTCATTTCTTTAGTATTTTCTAATAGATTAAAATTTTCAACTTCATCAAAATTCACTCTCTATATTCTTTATGCTCTCATTTTTTAATACTTAATCTTGTATCTAATAATATTTATTTATTTTGTACAGTATAATATACAATAGTTACGGTTATTATTATTTACATCCTTGAAAATTAAATTTCTTTCTTTCATTTCCGCGAACATAACGCAATAATGAGTGATCAAAATTCACATAGTATAAAGACTTATTAGAAACTATCATTCAAAGAATATAATATCTTAAATTCTTGATACATAGTCGAATATACTATGATGTTAAAAAACAAAAAAAAAAAAATAAATAAAAAAATTAAATTAAAATAAAATAAAATAAAACAAAGTATATTTTAATCTCTAATTGTCAAGGTATAACATAAACTGTTTTTAAAAAAAGCATATCATTCAAACGTTTCACTTATTATGTTGAAACCCCATATTATATACCTATTATATGATAAATTATCTCAAGCAATGGGCTAAGCAAAACGAAATAATAGTTTATAATATATTAGGTTGAAATTAATAAGAAATCACGAGCATAACATAGTCAATTTCGAAACATATAAACTATACACAACTAATTGACAAAAAAATTGAAAAAAAATATTCAGCGGGTGTTTACATAACATAACACTTTAGCGTTATATTATAAATGATAATGTCCACGAGCATAATATGATCTAATACAACGTAGACTAATAGGTGACACTCTTTTGAAATTAATTACTTTTCAACGATACCGATCACAAACATACAGTCGCAGTAAAGAATAATCTCTTTATAAAGTTATAACGTAAGAATAAATAAAATCAATATGATGATTATTCTCATTCTTATATGTATATTACATCTTGTAATTTTTCCAATAAACATATGAATAACAGTGTCACATGTTAGTTTTCAGGGTGTTAGATTTAAACCACACATTGCATAAAAATTGACAACACTATAATCGTAGCTGTTAAACGTATAAATAATAAATATATTAATATTTAATGAAAAAAGTTAAGCATAGTTGACTCTAGCCTTACGATGAAGAAACGATCATTTTCTAATCGCTGTATTTATAATCAAAGGAAGGAATCCTTCATTTTTTGCGAGAGTTCATAATTCGACTAGGTAAACTATAAATTTTAAAGAGCAAACACATCGGATACTCGCGACACATATTTTCTAACGAATATTAGAAACAGAGAAGGGAAGGTAAAACAAAAAATAAAAATAAAAAGGAAAAAAAAAAACAAACAAAAAAACAAAATGAAAAATATAAAAAAAAAGAAAAGTGTTAGAATAAAAATAAAAGTATCTTGTGATTCGCGCTTTATTTAAAAAAACAAGTAAAATAATATGAATTTAGTGAGTTAGCTAATGAATTTAGCCGTACAGTTTAGAGAGAAGAAAGTAAATCAATAAACTAGATGTTAAATAAAAGTATAACAGGCAGAACAAGTAGCTCAAGGTAGATTTGCATATCTTCGACGTATATCAGGTGATATATATTATACAAGTATAATACGACGAGTATGAAATTTAAATCCAAGGAGTGAAAATCAAATGTTTATGTTATAATGATACTAACTATGATGAAATGGAATTAGGGAAATCGACTATTATGTCCATATGTATATATAGATCAGAAATGTTTTTTTTTTTTTTTTTTTTCTTTCTCAAAACAATAAAATTATAACTGACTTATCTCTTTTTCAAATCAACACCATAAAACCGCAAGAAAGACCCTTCGAATACAACTACTTTCAACTCTGTGACAGTTGTAATGTATATGATAAACAAATATATTACCTGTATAAAATTTCATTTAAAGTAACTAAGATTTTCAACACCTGGTGCATTTCAAAGGATCATTTAACATCACATCTATTTCATTTTTCTATAGACATCTGTTATCAATCGATTGAAATTTAATTATCAATACAATTTACAAAATTAGATTAACACAACTTTCTGTAAGTTATCGCAAAAAAAAAAAAAAAAAAAAAAAAACACCCTCAAACTTCTAATATATTTAATAATTATTATTAAATGCGACAACAAAAAAACATGTAGGCCTAACTATATACGTCGAAAAAAGATTAAGAAAAAAAAAAGAAAAAAATATTTCTAGGAGAGAGGATTTAAACGATTTTTATTATTATACCCGATGTTTTTTTTTTTTTTTCTTTTCTTTTTTGTTAAATACAGGCGATAGCTGGGTATAATAAACCTTTGAAGCTAATTATTATTATTATCATTGATATTATTTTATATAACGTGATGTATGTATGTATGTATGTACATAGACTTTATTTAAAGTCGTATAATTTCAACATTATAGCTGCAGATTGATTATATTTTTAAATTAGATGAAATGTAAATGTGACGAATATTCGCGCAGTGAATTTTACCGCAGTAAATCACGATCGCTAAATGTTCTGCATTTGGTTTGAAATCCATCCTTTTTATTTTCATATATCTTTTATTTTTTTTTTTTTTTCTCTCTTTTAAATAGTGTAAAGTTGAAGGGAGCGCATTTCGACGAAGGACGGATTGATTAATGGGTTTTATTATTATATATTTATTTCATAATTCTTTGTAGGTATGTAATAAATTAGTGGTAAACGTTAAGCTGATGTTCTGATAGGCTGATGAAATTTAAACGATTGTGTTTACAATCTTTATTTTAAATAATATAATTATTAAATTGAATGAAAAATCGATTAATTTTGGATAAAGATGAATTAAAGGGGAATTAGGATGAAAGATTGTGAACACAACGATACGTCAGTAAATCTTGCCATAATACCATTACGATATAGCGATATATGCGATCCTAGTTAGACTGAGCCAATAACAATATAATGTAATATACATATATAAATAAAATGCGTTAACGAGATGCAGATATTATCTAATGAAAACCAGGAGAGAAGTAATAATATTTGAATGAACGTGAACGATGATTATATTATTGATATTATTAATAATTAATATTACCTATTATTATCAACTATACAATTGTAATGACAATGCTTTGTTATATTGTATGAGATTGTAGTCTATTTTTCTGTTGAAGTGTTGTTATTGCCTATAATACGCTATGACTAGTTCATATTTTATGCATCGAGGCTGTCACTTAAATTAAAACAAATAATATTAATATTAATTAATTAATTGATTGATTAATTAAAAAAAAAATAGTCATGTTGTGAAAATTATGTAATCGAATGACGTGCAATTTTCATGTTCCATTTAAACGACATAATTATAATAATGGCCAATAATAATTTATTAATAATAACAATTTGGCCGACGGATTTGATCACCTATGATTATATTATAGGTATATATTATTTAAATTTATTTTATGTTAATTTCAGAATTGCACATTGTTATTTATTTATCAAGGAGTCAGTCGATGTATAATTATATAACAATTATTAATAAAATGTAGGAATATTTTTTTAATTCCTATTATCTATAGATAATATTATATTATTGAGGAAGCCAAATTTTTTACTATCCTATATTTAAAATATGAACTCTTTATCGCGATTTCTTTAATTATTATGAAATGTTATAAACTGAAGATACATTATAGAATTATTAATCACCTTTTCCTCCCAGCTCCATCCCCTTCCTTTTTCCCAAAATCCAAACACTGGTCTCGTGTGACATGATTTTTCTAAATTATATTCGGTTTGGAGAAATGGTATATCAGAATATTTGTTACCGTAGACAGTGCTATATACTACTAACCATAACATTTGTTCCTATAACACGAAAAGCCATTATTTTTTTAAATCTAAAAAAAAGAAAATCACATTTCACGAGACGTAGTTTGATAAAAACAAAGAAAATTACGAAAAATAAAAAACAAACAACAACAACAATGTACAGCACGTTCATAACTAGCATGCGTATTACACAAATGAAAATTTCTCCTTTTTTTTCGTTTTAATTTCAAATTGTATTCTATTTTCTAAATAAAAGTTCCCGTGTCTGCATTTTATACATAGAACAAAAGATAAATAAATAAATAAATTTAAAACGGTTCCACCAATGACAATTATACAGCCACTCGATCTTTTCTTGCAGTAGCCTAATTTCAACGATAACAAAAAGAAAAAATAATAATAATAATAATAATAATAATAAAAAATATCTTATTTCATCTCCAATAAAGAGAAAGAAATGTTACTGTAGGTCTCATTATGAAAAATCACGTATGATTAGATGTATGATATGTTTTAATAGAAATACCTATAAGCTAGTAATGAACATGTGCAAATTGAATCGCTTTTTAGAAATATCTAACTTTTATTGATCTAACACGAATTACGTATGGCATTGGGATAATAATTAATTGCTCTTTACTTACGACAATATTTTGTTGTATTGTAAACGAGTTAAGCAGGGGATCTTTAAAAGATAAATAATTTTCAGACGAGATATTCAGATCATGATATACGTTAAAAATATGTATAGTTGTGTTTCTAAAATGCGATTTAAATTATCGCAAGAGTAATATAATAATGTAAATTACAGATGGATCCGAAACAATTGTAATTGTTTACATAAATGAAGAGGAGAGAATGGAAAAAAAAACAATGTAAAACTACTAAATGAAAAAACTATGTTAGCAATAGAAGCATTCCTCCAACTAATGTTACGAGGATGATATAATTATTGATGATGAGGTCGTTGATATTTTTTATCAAAAGTGCTCAGCGAGGTCCATACTGACTCACTCACTCACAACATCTACTATTATGAATATGTGCTTTATATAGTTTAACAAAATAAACCATTACAAAAATCGAATAAGTCTCAATGAATTTATATACCATTCATTTCTTTCATTTTAGTCCAGTCGCCAGGTAATTTTAGCTTGCCAAAATAAAGAAGTTCTTATTTTTGTACATGAGAGAAGTATTTTTGGGTCCTGGTAATTCTCTGAGTTTTCTATCTTGGTGAGACGCCGAATGGCGTCAAAAAGTAGTTTTTTCACAATATTCCCTTTCCAGATAGTCTAACTGGTTTTTTGTTGCTCTGACGACGGTCCGTTTGTGTTGCTGCAGAATTAAAAAAAAAAAAAAAAGAATAGAAATTTGAAAACGCGTTCTTGGTAAAATTTTTCAATAAAGAGAAAAAACGAAAATGGTTGAGTAAGCTATAAAATTTGTTTGCAGTGTCATAATTCATATTTTATTTACAATTTCAAACATTTATAAATATAAGTATAAATATTATATGCTTATATGTAAGACAGAGTTTAACAAACAATTTAGATTTATGATTTATATGCGGAGCATTTAAAAAAAAAATATATATAAAAAAACGCATGATGTTATCATACCTAATTCCGCCAAGGCATTTAAGAATCGCCTTCCTTCATACAGCCCGTTGATATTATTCAAATATCGGTAAGTACTGATTAATTACTTATTTATGTACATATAATAATTTCTACAATTCGCTATTCATTCCTATATCAAATGGCAAGAGTGCTGGATGTTATAGGGAAATAAAACTTAGTGCACAAGTGATTGAAATGGCAACATTTAATCACGTTTGTCAAATTTCTATATACTCAAAAGTTTTTCTATAGTTTTAAGGCATTAAATGTATGCAGAATAGTGCCTCACATATTATACTGATTGGTTTAAACTAAGCAACGTACTCTGCGCTATATATATATTACAATATCCCAACGATAGATGATTATTAATTATCCATACTGATTTGATACTTCAATGTACAGCCAACTCACAACCTTAAATGTAATAATAAGAATCAGATTTCAATTAAAAATTTGAAATTTAATAGTTTTTAATAGATCTTTAATTAAACATTCATCAAAATGGCGATCATAAACTATAATAATTCTTTGATTAAACAATATTTTGTGTACACAGGGTATCCAAACAGTAAAAAATAATAATATCCCGTAATTATACCTATATTTATCTTAACCAGCGTGCATATGCTTTATAATAAAATCTTTAGTAAAATCAATTGTCTATTCCTACGATAAAAACAACCGGTTACTATCAGAACGCTGTACATTATTGTTAGAATGGTCCATTCGCGGTAACCACAGCTCTTCTAATTATAACAGTTACCAATAAACAGTAAACATGCTAGTCTTCAGTTAACGTTTATTTATTTATTTATTTTTTTTTTTATTTTTCGCTTTTGTAAAAATTATCGATTACCCGACGTTTCTTAGATACTACTGCGTTCAACAAACTATTACACATCTGTAATACAGTTTGGTTTCTCTGTGCAGGAAAAAAAGTTTCATTATGAAAACTCATTCGCTGTCACATGTATTCCTAACGAAAATGAAGAAACCCATAAATATCTTCCAGAGCTCCGCCCCGTTTTTCTTTTATTCATATAATTAAATAAATATATGGGACGGTTATTTTACGTTATAACAGCTTGTTGTATTAATTATAGTTACCATTACCATTATCAAAATCATATCATCAATAAATATTTTCAGAAACCATACTGTACTTGATGTTTGTTTTGTTTTTTTTCGTGTGTTTCCTTTTGATTTTACAAAAAATAAAGATGTTTATTCGTTATTGATAATTAAACAAAGATATTGACGCATATTTTTCGAAGATTGATTATCCAGCTATTTGATTGATTTGAAAAACTGACCCTAAGCGCTCTTTGAAGCCCTTTTTTGGACCCTGTGATGAAACCTAGTAATAATAAATTCGTTTGCAGTATTGTTAGGAACACTTGACCACTGTGTACTAGATATTGATATAAACTGATTTCAGATTCTTGCTATAATTTTCAAACTAATCTCTTGATTGACCGTTCGAAATCAAATTCCAGTCTGATTGAAATGAGAAATAATGATAATTGTTTATGGAATGTTGAATAATGTATGATATTACATTCGATCGTAATAATCGTGGTTTTAATAATAATGAAAAATTATACAGAAGTGAAATGTTCAGAAACAACATATTATAAGTTTTAAAAGTACAGGGCCTAAACATTCCTAACACTTAGCATATGTATGGATTTGTTAAGCACTTGTAGATAAGAAATGAATTTCATATTCTATACAAAAGAATCTTGTTTTACCTATCTAAGAAAATGAATAATCGATTTCAATAATTTTATATAAATTTTTTCTGCAGTATTTTCAATACTGTTACAATAACATTAAGGCTTTGTCACATTATCGAAATATAATAATATGTATGTACCTTCGTTTCAAAACAAGCGATGAATATGAAAAAAATAAAATGAAAAAAATTTTATTATATTTGACAAAGGTCCTTATATATGTATATATTTATGTATATTATTATTATCATTATTATTTATAACATCACAGAAAGCTCATGCCATGGAAATAAATTCTTGTTTTTCTGAATACTCACTTCATTTTCATGGAAAGGAGATTTTGGGGAAAAGGAGATGGGATAAGGGGGGAAAAATACACTAATAATTATTATTTTTCACTTGATTAATTCAAGAAATAAGACACTTGATGAAGAATACTGCTAAATACATTGATCTACAAACATGAGCCGTCTGCAATACTGTAGGTATGTAGCCTCTTTTGTGTGACCTAGTATATATATGTATATACATATACATAGATTCTTCTTCCTCAGTGATAACGAATCTATCAACCTTTTTCTTCTTCTCCATTTATGTAATAAGTATGCTTTACATTTTTCGTTACGATATTCGCACTATGTAATATACATATATATACTTAAATGAATATTTAGCGATGAGTTATTCGAAGAACTATATTAATTTTTCAATACTAATTTCGAATTTTCAAAGGCATTGAATCATCTAACAGTCGATATAACTATCACGTCATTGTATATTCATTCATCAAAAAAGAATCTCCATGAATTAATTTATTCAATCCTATACATGAAAAAAAAAAACAAAAAAAAAAACAAAACATATTTCACGGATATTCTTATTACTAAAATAAGTAAACCCCGTTCATAAATCCATCGTTATGGACCGACTTATCTATATGGTACTTCTCAGACTGATTTTTACAATGATTGGTCAAAGACATTTGCCAGGATTCTGAGAGCACCATTGCGGCCATAAAGGCTCTGTATGAAGTCCTCGGTTACGAAGAAGTTCTCTGTGCGCAGAGAGCCTTGTGTATACACTCTCTTCTATCTGATATCCATTTGACAATGAATCAGTCCTAGACAAAGAGGAGGATAACGTATAGATTTTTCATCCTTAAATTAAAAATCTTTAAAAAACACTTAAATAATGCAAAATGTAACGAACCATAATCTTTCCGCAAGTGCAGATGCCCTCGGCCATAGTCTGGGCCCTAAAGATGATTGTCCAGCTTGTTCGGACCAAAGTGCAGCTTCTCCTCCAAGAATCAACGCAGCTTCTTTTGCCCCATATTCTCGCCAAGGTCTGTGATTGTATACTGTTTGCCAGGTCCTGTACTCGCCGCAAGCTGCTTCGCCAGTCTCTCGCCATCTACCAAAACCGCAATCCAAATACCATGCATCAACGTGGGAAAGAATTACTCGGTAACCATCTTCCAGAAGTTCTGGAGTTTCCAGCCAATTACTTCCACCCCAAGATTGAATAACATGGATCTGAAAATTTACGGGAATAAAGATGACGGGAAGAAAATAATGTTTATATAGATGTATGCTGCGAGATTAGTAATCGTAATTTTCTTATGAAATAAGAGTTTAAATTATTCAAAATTTCACTGCTTCTCACCTGGGGATCAAAGTACGTGTTAATATATGGTCGTTTGGTGAGTGGTGAGCTCCAAATGACTACAGCTTTTGGTATTTGATCACGATTAGCTTTGATCACCCTGTGCAGTGTTTTGGTTTCAAAATCTGCCCATAAGCCATGCAGATCTGTTATATTTTGAGCCTGCATTGCCAAAGAAATGTTATTGTATTGTGCCCAGCATTCTAAATTCACTTCATCTCCACCTATATGAATAATATCCCGAATTTCTGTAAGGTCTAGAAGCTCTCTGTACAATCCTTCCAGGATTTTGTAGGAATGTTCATTTATTGGATTAAGTTGACCACAGTTTGGCTCCCCACAAAACGTCGACCATGGTTGTTGATCGACGCAAAGAGCCAATTCTCCAAGGCCGTGTTCTGCTCCTAAAAAGAAGGCAAAACAAAGCTGATTATTTTTCTCAAATATTAGCTGTTATTCAATGCATTTTTCATGCTGAACTGTTAATAAGAGAAAATTCAAACAATAAAACAGATAAAAATTCATTTTGGAACATTCAATCTTACCCCATTGCCACCCAGCTCCAGCATGAGCGGGCGCATCTATTTCAATCAGAATCCTTATCCCTCGAACATTTGCGTAATCGACCAGGTCCTTCACAGCTTCAGGAGTATAAACTTGATCTCCACTGAATGCACCCCACCTTGCCATTTCAGGGAATTGAGCAGAGTCAAAAGGAAAGCTTTGAGAATCGCTGATGTGCCAGTGAAAGGTGTTTAGTTTTGATGCTGCCATCCCGTCTACAACTTTTTTCAGTTCTTGAATTGGGAAAAACTGTCTACCCGTGTCTATCAACACTCCTCGATAACTGAACGTGGGCTTGTCTTCAATCAATGCGGACGAGATTGCCCTCAGAATTCCGTTTCTGCCAGCTACTTCGTCCCACCAAATCATTTGACTCAATGTCTCAAGTCCATGTCTAACTCCGTAGTAGCTTTTACCAGTAATTTTTGCCTCCAAAAGTTTACCTTTCAACGTTACTTCCAGTTTATAAGATTCGTCAGTTTTCAAAGACAGTTTTGTACTTAATGTGTCACCCGCTGACAAATATATCACAACATTATCAACGCTAGATCTTGCCTTGGCGTTCTGTACTTTAATCAGACTTCTTATATTGCCTGAAACATACAGAGAAATTTTGTTGTATTTTTTTTTATTTGATTCTAGTGAACAATCTATTTATTGACGAATAAAAAGTTTCCTTTTTTCCTTTTTTAACTGTAGAATATTCGGCCGAGACAACACGATGGATGAGAATTACCTAAAAATACATCCTTGGCATGTTCCAAGAGATTTTTGACCTCCTGATTGCTGGTGTTTACGGTGACTAATGATATTTGCTGAAGGTGAAACGTGACGCTGTTTTCACCGAGGAAAGTGTTACCCGTTGGACGAGGCCATATTAATCGAGTATTTCCTCCGCAAAGAGCGGTACAAGTTGAGAAAGAAGTTCTAGACGATCTTACAGCCCTTCTTTCGCAACGTCCCGCAATGCAAGCCCAAGTCCACGGACTTTGAAAGATCCTGTTGAACAAAGACAATAAAGAGTTTAACTTTTTGATGATCCGATCTGAGAGTGAGAGGAAGTATAAATAATGAAATTGTTTTAAAACAGAGCGAATAAGAATCACTATTACAGCACAGGCGGATAATACCACACATATTTCTCTTTATAGATTACTTCTACATTTTTTATATACCCTTGAAGTATTACGGAAAAAAATTACAATAATGAGTAGTCAAAAATTACAGTGTAGGTATTTTATATACTTTGAATTTTATTTCAATAATACAAATGTGTAAGGATAGACATCAAGTATATCAATATTATAATTTACATAATGTCATTGATGATAACTTCAGTTTTTCATACCTTATTAATATAGGTGGGTATACGTAAGGGTATAAATTATGCAATTACTCCAGGAGTGCAATGTTTCTTAAATTTATTTAGATAATAGTGAGATAAGAATTAGTATAAATATGTTGGACAGTTTTATAGTCAGTTATACGTTATGATGTAGGAGATGATGTTGTAATATCTGCACAGATGCTAACAATCACGCTTTTACTACGATACCAAAAAGAAATTATTTCTGAGTACATTTCCACCACTAAAAAACTAAGTGTAATGTGTTTTATTTGAACAATTTATTTGAAGAACTCAATTATTTTAACTTTAAAAGAATTTATTAAAATTTATTTTAATATATAGTAAATATATGTGCTGTAATTTTGTATATATACTGTAATATGTATTTTTTCGATAGATGTAATATCAAATCAACTATTAAACGTAGTGGAATTGTTTGATCAGAAATTTCGGCTAAATGAAAGGATTTTATTTTTTCTAACTTGTCAATTGTGTCCAATGGATTACCTATTATGTATATCCGAATATTCATATAGCTTCGTTTCTGGACTTTCAGAGGTCTGGTTGTTGCCCACGAAAGTGACCAATTGTTGCAACTGCTTCAGACTGTAATTGATCACTATATATCTTGAGGATATTTATACCTAATTGGAATGCTTGAGTGTTGGGGAATAACATTTTAATACCAATAATAAAAAGTAAAAATTAAAAAGACAACAACGTCATCTTTCTATTTCACCTATAATAATCTAAATTTTAAACTCTAATTCCCAATTATCATATATGTACACATTACATTCAGTGTCTCAACAAAAATGCATGCCATGATCAATTTTTCTATAATAAAATTAATACGCGGATACGCGATGTACCATAAATAAATTTTATCAAATTCCTCGAATCTTTACAGATATTTCTTTATTTCACAAATTTAATTCGATCTAATAATTGGAGATCACTCATTCGTGCTTGTATTAAATACTCCAAAAATTAGACAAATAAATTCTTGCTTTCAATAATGATAATAAAAAAATATGGAAAAATAAAATTAATCAATAAATAAAACCCCGCGCACAAATCGCTCTCAAAATTAAATTGTATTAGTGTTTTACTATAAAATATTCCTATACGGTTTTTTTTTTTTTGTTATTATTCATTAAAATTTTAATTTTTTTATTTTATTATTTATCTTCTTACCTTCTCGCAGTAAACGGCTGAAGTGAAACGATGGGTGGGGCACGTGCGTACATCGCGATTAGAAGGACCCCCATCACCAGTATAAGGACGACGAGAGCCCGTCGCATTTTTCCGCTGGGCACACCGCCCACCATCCTTACTAGCCTTTAACAAGTAATAAAATGTAACGATGAATCAGACATATATAAGTTCCTTTTTTTTATTTTTTGTTTTTGTCTGTTAAACAGCGTTTATTAAATTTTAAAAAATCTCAAATATACTAAAAATAGAAAAGAAAAAGCACTGCTTTATGAAATAAGAGAAAAAAAAAAATTAAACTAAGGGTTTTTATACAGGGTTAGTTTCGATGTTAAAGTGCTCTCTATGTATATAACCTTTTCCACAAAAATTCTCTATAATAAAAAAAAATTTTTACGCTTGCATTCCCGGAGACCCGTGCGAGTCAAGCAGAGTAACAAGCTAAGAGCCACTCAATTTTACCTGAAGTCCACCTTGTCAGCTACGTTGATAAGCTTTTTGTAGGTCGCATATAAGTCGAGGTCAAAAATACACCACCTCTTGTTAGTAGAGTGCGGAAGCTCTACGTTATATATATATATACGTATGAAATGTTGGTTTCGGAATTGTTTCAGGAATAGGTTGTATAGTAAAATGAAGAGAGACAAAAGACCTAAAATAACCCCCAAAGAGAATAAAAATAAAATATATAAAAGATTCTGCCAGTTGATTCAAGTAGAGTTCCGCAGGTTCATTAGGACGAATAAAATATTATCACATATTTACCACCGATGTAACGCGACGAGGAAGTTACAGTACATTTCTTTTTTATTCTAATATAACTTTACAATTTATTTAAATTTAATTAAAAAGTTTTTAAATTTTGTAGTTTTATTATATTTCATTTTTCATTTTTTCTAAAAACTTCGGTTCAATCCCTTACAATTCCATCACATATTCTGAATATTCATTACACCAGTTACTATATTCTGCTAAACCTTTTCGTAAAACCATTTTTTTTTTTTTTTTTTTTTCTCGTCTTTTTTTGTATTTAATATTTTCGTCGTAACGAAACGTAATATTTAACGTTATAATAAAATCTCTCGGTGTTAGCATATTTACGTGAATAACATTTTTTTTTTATTTCTCCCGCATGAATGGAAAGAAATTTTCTTCTAACGATCTCTACGCAGGGCTTCTCCAGGTTTTAACAGACTTTACAGCCGTTTTTAGCCCAGTTCTATCCTTATATCGTTACACGTAGATATATTTCTGTACTGTCGACAATATTAACGAATGCAATTATTCGAGAATATTTGTTCGTCCTTTCTCTTCATCAGGTATGGAATCTTAGAGTTAGTATATTCTCACTGTATCATCTCAGTGACGTAGCAGAAACTACGTCACTGCGACAGAAGCAATTTCAAGTACGGTTAAATATGCATGAACGAACTATGTGTATATAGATACGTATAGACCAAGAAGACCCTATTATTCGGTATTTTTAGACACCGCGTAGTGTTCTTCGACAACTGGTATAGTATCTGATGACTAATGCAGACAATTCTGAGTTACAATTTAGTTTCCCCAAAAATAAATGATTCTCCGAATTTTAAAACTTTCAAATGGTTAAAATTCCGGATTTTTAAATTGAGATATGGGGCATCGTACCCCTCGTCTGAATTCCAATATTTCAGAATTTTGATACTCTAAACGTTCAACGTTTCTGAAATCCTGAAATCGTGTAAAATAAATTGTTGATTTTAACAGTTCGGAAGTTTGAAAATTTGTAAATTCGACCCAGCCTTGTACGTCAGGAGTTTCGATTCCTCCCCTAAACGTCAATGTTACTAATTCTTTATTCGATAATTACGGGATGAATGATTGGCCGAACTGCGTTATAACAGGCAATTAGAATACATTTTCTGAAAGGCAACGTTGTACAGGGGGCCGAGGGAAGTGACGTTGACAATGGGGTTCCGCCCGCAATTCCAAAGCTTGCAAGTCACACAACGATAATTTGACAGCGGGGAAAAACGGGAACTTGCACGGGGGTGAAAAATTCCGGCTCCCAACTAAAGTGGCCATCGTTCAATGCGAAACGATTTCACAGCTGTAGACTTTTTAAAGAGTTTCCGGCGCTCAGAAAATTTTAACCAACCACCTCCCCCTTATCAAATCGTTCGCACCAGTTGAAAACACCGTTGAAAAACTGTGCATCAAATTTCGATCGATTTTTTATTATTATAGAGACAAGTTTTTCTAAAACCTCCGAGAAATCTGAGAGCCAAGAGTTGAACGAAAGATTCCTACTACACGTCAATCATAGTAGCCAATAAAATAATCGTTTTTCAGGAAACGGGGCTAAAAAAAAAATCAGGAAATCGGTTAACCTGTGGGCCAACCCGAAAACTTCCAGCTGTGTTAAATACGTTACAATTAATTGATACTATTGTGTTTATAATAAATTAAAGAAGGTTATAAGTATAATTTGTTTTCCAAATACAAATCTTTTTTTCTTCAATTTCTGTTCTTTGAATAACTTTGAAACTACTCGACCGATCGATTCCAAAATCTAATCAGATCTAAGTCTTGATGAACCCTTTCTATCGCCGCAACAATCATTCAAATCGGTTAATTCGTTCCAAAGGTATCGTACGACAAAAAGAGAAATTTTTGTCGTGCAATATCTTTTAAAGCAATCGTTCGATTTTGATGAATCTTACGGCGATCGAAAGGGCTATCCAAGACCTAAGTCTGATCAAGTTTTGAGACTAATCGCACGAACAGTTTAGGAGTTATGCGCTAAAAATATGAAAAATAATTGTTTTTTAATTTTTATTTCTCAAATAACTTTGAAACTACTCGACCGATCGACTCCAAAATCTAATCAGATCTAAGTCTTGATAAACCCTTTCGACCGCCATAAGAACCATTCCAATCGGTCGATTCGTTCTAAAGATATCGTACGACAAAAATTTGTTTACACACACATACGGATGAACATCCAAAAATAGTCAGAATAGCTTCCTAGGACCCCAAAACGTCGAGATCTGATGAAAACTCGATTTTCGAAAATCGGACCGAAACCACTAACTGCCCTTTTTTATGAAAATTTTCAATTTTCATTGCGGGAAGTTAAAAAAATAATAATAATTGGAATATATTTTATATGTTTTAGTAAATTTACGTCAAAGACACCGTTCCGACTAAGTGTTCATGTTCCATTTTTATTTAATCTCAACTAGCTTATCTATCAGAGAAGCAATTTGAAGAAAAAAAATTTGATGACAAATTAAGAAGTTTTTTTTTTTTTATACTGTTTAAAAAATGTCCTAGATATTTGATTTTCTTTTTTTCTTTTGAAAGAATAGTAATAACTGTTTGCCAAAATACATGCGGAAGTGAGGTACGATGAAAAGCTCTCTGCTTCCTGATCTTGAAACTTGTTGTGATTCCGTGAGGTACTCCCCGGGGTACATTATATTTCTATAGCAAGTCAGTGTTTAGTACCCATACAGCTACCATTGCGTAAAATAAGAGTTAAACTTGTGGCCGCACAACTATTTAGCACTGCCCTGAAGAGATTTCTCGAAGAAACGTATTATACCTGTATACCTTATACCCACTTCTCTTTTATAGAGTAGGGAAAAGTTTTTTACCTTTTTAGATTGATACACAGCTGGTTTTTTTTTTCTCCGAGTTTTTGGGTTTTAGACTCCCTCGTGTATACATGGTAAACATTTTTTGTTTTTTTTTTTTCTTCTTTTACCCAAAATTTCAAACTTTTGTATACTGATTTTACTTTTCATTTGAAAGTCTAACCATGAAAGAGGGAGAAATGGGGTGTAGAAAATTTTTGGTTTTGTTACCGTTGCTGTCTTTCATTTGGCCTAGTTTCACTTGTTAATCTGTTTAAATTTTTATTTACAGTATACATGAAAGAAATACTTTATCTATCTTTTTTCACGGATATTCATATAACTATGTACACATTGTATATATGTATGTGCATCTATAGATACATAGACATCAACTGATGATATAAAATGAATAAAACAGTATCTCTCTGCCTATGTACACAGGGAATCCCCACGAACAACGACACGGAAATGGCCGGATGGACGATACGCTGGGTTCCGCATAAACGGTATTACCGAAAATCCGAAATGGTGTAGCTACGAAAAATTCTACACACACACACACACACACACACACGAGCTCAAATAAAGAGAGAAAGAAGAAAAGAAAATATAAAGAAAATAAATCTTGGGTGTAGACGAAAACCCTTCAGGTCTAAAATAATGATTGAATATACGATAATAATTCAAGAGTTCAAATTGAATTTCATCATTTTATCTTGTTGTTAATTATTTGGGATGAAATTTCAAAAACAGCAAAAAAAAAAAAGAAACAAAAAAGTGGAAATTCCTGAAACAGGAAAGAAAAAAATTTATATATGTATACGTTCAGCATTTTGACACACAAATATTTCTGAGCCCAAGGTTTTAGATAAGTATTTATTATTTACATACTATTACCTCATGTACGTGAAATTATTAGGATACTCGGTGGCACAGCGTGGGTTTGACAGTTTGAGGAAACTACGTGCGTCGTTTCTATAACTTCGTTTAGATGACACTGCACACGTGTTATTACGGGATATACGTATACAAAATTGAGTAAAATTGTCACGTTTCTAAATCCGTAGAGTTAAGAAGAAAACAAAAAAAAAAAAAGAAAAAAAAAATTAATAAATAAAAAATAAACCGAAGAAGAAAAAAAGAAACAAAAACCTTTGAAGCCCTCGTAGACCAAGGCGAGTTTCTTAACCCGTAAAAAACAAAAAAAAAAAAAAAAACACAAAAAACAACTTTTTTCGGCTAATTTTTTAAGTATCAAACCTAAAATCGTTGACTTTAACAACATTTGTGAAAGAACGGGTGAGCAAAAAAAAAAAAAACAACGAAAAAGAAAAGACAAAAAATATTATCCTGCAATATACTGCACTGCACTATGCAGTATATCTAATTGTAAACGAAAAGCTTCCCGTGTCACGCGAAAATTCGATTAGTCGAATGACAAGTTTATTTTATCGAACCTTCAGGCTCGAGGCGCCTTTTGCTTGAATTCAAAAATTCAAATTCCCAGAGATTGGATTAAAGCCAGGTACAGTTCGACAAATTTTTGATACCTACGTATCTATACCAGTCACCTCGATAATTTGTTTATAGTAATAATAATAATGCCTGCGATTTACATTTCTGTATAAAGAAAAAAAAAAAAAAAAAGAAAAATTAATAAACGCGATTAATCGAAGTGGACGAGGAATTTTCTGCCCGAACATATCGGAGTATAAGTTATATACAGTGAAAAATGTAAATGCGGAATGGTTAATTTGTTTTATGGATTTTTAGTGGCTCCTATATATATAGCTACATATTCAAGTGTATATACATACATACGTGTACGTATACATAAAAGAAAAAAAAAGATAGTCATGCTTATCTAGATGACGAACCACACCCATGAAAATATTATTCTTTTTTTTTTTCAAGTACCTGACCACCTAAACACCATCGTAAGCAAATAAACTGTTTGAAAAAAAAAATAAATAAACGGAAATAATAACGATAAGAATAATCGTGAGAGAAACTAGAAAAAAAAAAAAAAATACAAAATACAAAAAGTTGAAAAAAAAAAGAGCAACATTTTTTTATCCGCAAAGTGCACTGTGAAGGTTTTTTTTTCTGTATTTCCATTTTTTTGTTTTTTGGTTTTTTTTTACCTCAATATACTTCCCTCTCGCCTTTCCGTTTTAGCTTCTGCAGCAGGAACAGCAGTGCTAGAAAGTGTCTTGTTCCGTGTTGTTTAGGTGCTATAGTATCTGTAGCTGTTTTCAGGGGGTTTTAAGAGCCTTGTCTCTGAATCGTAGGTATCGACCAGGTATTTTCATGACAACTATTTTTAGTACAATTTTACCGCGTATAAGGTATAAGGTATGGTAGGTAGGTAGGTAGTTGGGTATGGTATGGTAGGTATACGTCACGTTATCGAGCGGCATGGCTCATAGCTTTGTCCTCTGTCAGGTTTACCCGTGACTAGCAAACACATTAGGTAACCTGATTCTATGCAACCATCCAATAGCAAGCCTAGATTAAATGGTATCCACCAATCGGCCGAGTGCTTTGACAACGGTTACTCTCCTATATACTCACGAGCCAACAATGGCCCTTCTTCTTCCTTCGCTAGGGGTTCTGAACTAACTCGACTCTATCCAACACCGCGCAGCCTTATATATTCCGATATATACACCAGGTTGTTTCAGACCTAATATAGCCATGTGAATACTTAAAACTGTTACAAGAAAAGCAGAAATAAAAAATAAAAAAAAAATTATTTAGGTAAGTTTCAATTAAAAAGAATCAAATTTTAGTCCCTCGAGGATTTATACCTTTAAAAAGTGGCAAGACTTTTAAAAGATCTTTTCAAACTGACTTTGGATTTTACGATATTCTATGGGGTTTCGTAATGGGATATATAGGATGGAAGATATCCCTTAGGATTTTCATGAAATTGAAAAAGATTTTATATGGGATTTGATGAAAAGTGTATAGTTGGATTTTCTCGAATTTTTTTTTTACTCAGACTTTGATGATGGAATTTAGTAAAATTTCATGGGGGGTTATAATGATAAGGTTCCGTAAATTCGTATGGAAATTTATATACTAGAAAATTTTCCAAGAATTCTCTGCAAGATTCCATAAATAATTTATCACTACAACTCATGAGCATGGGCTTTCGTAATAGAATTTGATAGAAAGACAGAAATTTTTTAATAGAAATCTTTGAAAATATGTAAAAAAAAAAAAGTAAATAAATACAAAAAATTGCATATCAATTCTCGTAATATTTCGCGCGATTACACGAGAATTGGTAATAGTTTTATGGAATTTCATAAATTCGCGTATATACGTATACATATAGTATATATGGGTATATATAAGATCGTCTATAGAAATATCCGAGTGCAATTGGATTAAATTTTAATAAACTAGAAAAAGATTGCAAGAGATCGAAAAAATAAATAGAGAAAAAAACAAAGAAAGAAAAGAAAGGTTTCGTATACGATATATCATGAAATTTCACGAAATCAGCGTGCAGTAGGTTTTAAAATTAGTCTGACCTGAAACGGAACATTCCACTGCCTCCGGCCACGCGTACCCGGCGCAGGATCCACCGACTTTACTACTAGCTGACAAGCCCCGGCGTTACCAGTAGTAAAAGTTCCGATAAGACCGCAACAACGAACACTGGGATTCACGGTGCGGTAGAAAAAAAAAAATTAATAAAATAAAAAACAAAATTAAAATTGAAAAAAATAAATAAAAAAATAGCAACAGGGATGAGGGCCGAAAGGGTGAATCGAACAGCATTATAGGTATATAAAAATCGTCCCTCCTGCAGCAGCAGTCTGCTACCACGCTTCGTACGATTAACTTTGATACGAGAGAACAACCCCCCGTTCAGCTTTTACCATTCGACATTCCCTTATGGATATATACTTCGACTCTGTCTCTCTGGCTAACTGCCAGTCGATTTTATACAGTACGAACTATTCGAGTTACGGAGCCAGTGTATATTACCATTTATCGGTCATGGTAAGACAGACACGGTAGATCATAAGCCATCGAATAGAACTGCTATATCCGTGTATATATACATAAAAGGATATGATAAGAATTGCAGGGGTCGTAATCAGTTAACCTTCAGATAACGTTATCGAAGACAGTATACGACCCTGCAAGTTCAATTTGTCTTCGAGAAAATATAACGTTGTTTTTTTTTTTTTTTTTTTTTTTTTATGACTTCGTTTTATTTTATTTTATTTTTTTATTCGCCTACTACTTCGACAGTTTTACACTTTTTTTTTTTTTATTCACCCCGTGAGAACTCTTCAACTTTTACGAGAGTTTATATAAATCCAAAGTTGCACTATTCACTTTTTTTCCCTGTAAGTTTTTCTTTTTTTTTTTTGCTTTTTTTAGTACACAGACGTTAAAACATTATTTCAGGTTGTATTATTATGGCAAGTACCTCTAAACTCTGGACGGAATAAGGTTCAAATGAGAACATGAGATACCTGCAGAATTATTACGAAAATAGTAAATATTCCCTGAACTTTTATTGGTGTGAGCTTTTAATATCATAAAAAAGGAAAATAATTTGTAAAAATGAAAAAAGACAAAAAAAAAAAAAAAAAACAAATTAAGTGCAGTTCAATATAATAAATGATATACCTAAAAATCGAAAGAAAGTCAGGGTACAAAAATAACCGAAAACTTTATCTAAATAAGAATTTTCCTCATCACTAAGTGTAACATTCATGTGTTTAGTTCCTTTTTATAGTTTTCTTCTTTCCCTCTTATATCGTTTCCCGTTAAAGGTAATCGTATTCACGTACGCGGGTACATTCTATCTATACAAAAGGATAGGATCTTTTTGTCCTCGCTGGCTAAAGGCCAGGGGCAATAGTGAAGTCAACGTATTAACCCCTCTCGTATAAGGTCAGACTCAAATCTATATCCCCCCCCCCCCTTCCCCATCTCCAATCCACCAAATATGTCCACATAACATAAGTATAAGTATTTATATTATTATTAATGCAATTAGGTATATCAATAAAAATCATGCACGTATCAATACAGATTCTAAAAAAAAAAAAAGAGAAAAAAAAATTACTAAACGAAATTGTTACATCAATACTTAAACCACGTTACTTTTTTAGCGAGAATCGAAGTGGCAGATGCGACGTCTAGCGGCGAATCGAGTTAATCATTACGCAATAAAATTGATCGTATCATAATTCAGACTCGAGAATAATACGATGATGTATTTTATTTTTTATGAAGAATTATATTGATTGAAAAAAAAAAAAAAAAACTAAATATATAAAAAATCAAGAATTATTATTATAAAAAATATTTTAAGAAAAATATATAGTTTTACTATATATACTTAATTATATATACGTATTTAACTTGAATTTTTGTTTTTATTTTCTACGGTATTATATCTTGTATGTACATAAAATATAAATAAATGAAATTTATTGGTGATTTATTTCGAGTATATATCGCCAATTAAATTCTCAAATTTCCATATTCATAATCAGCGAAGAATAGTTTTCCATATATTTCTTCAACGTTTGTTTATTTTTATTTTTGTTTTTTTCTTCCTCGATCGTCGATGTTTCGAGCTAGAATTTTATGCATTTCGCTCATATATACCTATATTTATAACTATCAATAAAACCGTATTAATTCTTTCCACGATGATGAAATAACCGTAGGTACATTATGTACCTAAGCGATGCGATAGTGTAAATTGTGTAATCGTTGAAAAACGATGTAATAAATAAAATTGAAAAAAAAAAAAAAAAAAAAAAAACAGAATGCAAAAAAGAACGAAAAAAGAAGGTGTAAAATGTTTACAGATTAGCACATATCCTGGATTGTATAAAGCTCAGATTTATGCAAAAATATATCAGCATGACGCAATACCTAGTAGATACACGAGTTAGAATACAACGTCATCATTTATACCGTAGGTCGTGAACAGGTCAAGCTTCGTTATAACCGACGTGGTGAAATTTCTATGCGAAACTTTGGGGAAAGGATTAGTTTGACCTGTTTAGACTTTAATTAGTATATGTATACAAGAGTGACTGTTAAAAATCGTAGAAGAAAACGAAAAAAAGAAAAGAAAAGAAAAGAAAAGAAAAGAAACGAAAAGAAGGTAAGCAAAATGAGAAACTTCACACCTCAACAGCGAAATTAGAATCTTTTGATGGACGATTTATTGTCTGAAAAAAAATTAAATAAACAAAATAAAACAAAATGTAAATTAGTTATACTTATACGATTATTTAAATCGTTCATATAAAATCGCAAATTTCCTACTTTATATACTGTACTACTACTACGTATGATATTAATAGGTGTACATTGAAGGTGAATAAAAAAAAAAAAATTTTTACACTAAATTGAAAGAGAAGAAAAAATAAAAAAAAATTGAACAAAAAATACGAAAAGAAAAACAAAAAATGAAACAAATAAAATAAGTTCAAACAGCGAGCTTCTATAAGGTCTCGCAACTACCCCCCTCGCACGATGATGCCGCCACAACCACCGCCACCGTTGCCGTTGCCGTTGCCGTTGCCGCTGCCTTCCTCCCCATTGTGGTGGGGGGAAGTTAAACCATGACGCAAGTAATAGTGGGGGGAAGTCGCGGTAGAGTGTGGCGTAGCGTAGCCAGGCAACCGCGCGCACCGTGCAACGACCACAGACAGTCTCTATCCGAGCGGTGGTACGACTAGACACTGACCCTAACTACTTGTCTGTCAGACGCGAAGAGCTATGACGGAGAAACGTATTTAAATAATAAAAAAAAAAAGACCAAATCAAAATATATAAAAAAAAAAGGAATAAAATAAAATAAAATAAAAGGTCGAATTCTTGTACGTGTGTCTCTCTATTAGGAAAACTTATATGTATATGCAAATATATCATATAATTATATACACATACCTATATATGTATATATAATATACATTTACACATATACATTCTTACAAGGATGTATATATCCTATAAATTTATTATACATAAATATTCAGAATAGATACATTGGGGTAGGTAGAGGCAAAGAGATTGTACGATATAGTAAGACACGTGAATAATTGTTTTAAAAAAAGAAAATCTAATGAAAAAAGTGGATAACTATTATGAAAAACGATATAAAAATATATAATATAGGTACTATAGATACAGAAAACGAAAAAAAAAAATAAAATAAAATAATTAAAGTATAAATTTAATTAAATTTGAGTAAAAAAAAAAACAAAAAAAAAATTGGTAATTATTCTGGTTTAAAAGTATCGCTTTCTTTGTACATGTATATAGGTATATAAACTATAGAGTAACATAAGATCTCTGTACCTACTCACCTACCTATCTACAAGTATCAGATTAACAGACAAAAATTAACTCGATATACACATGCATATATAGGTATAAAATTTAATTAATATTTTATTATACATATGTATATGTGTATAAGGAAGACGAAATATATATATACCTGCAAACACGTGGAATGTTTGTTTAATTAACGATATTCACGTGAGTCAAAACCGCAGAAGCAAATTAACAAAAAAAAAAAGGAGAAACAAAATAAATAAATAAATAAAAATTAAATATAAAAAAAAACATCGAAGTAAGAGTAAACTAATTATTTGAAAACAACGTCGTGACGGTGGTATAATATACGATGCTGCGGTATACAGTAATATGTGTATATTATATGTATATATAATAATATAAATGGCTTTTTCGATCAATCTTGTGCTTTAATTTGTGGTATAAGACAATTAAAAAAGTTCTTTTTTTTTTATTGAATTGTTTTTTCATGAAAAGTGTCAGTATATAATAAAACTCTATGTGTATATATAGACGAAGAGAACAACTGGAAGTAAAAATAACTTCACTTAAATCATGAACAAAAGTAAAAAAATACTTTATTAAACAATTTTTAAATATATGTTATTAATTTTGAATTTTTTTGGTTTGCATTATGTTCTTTAATTTAATTTTTTTTTTTTTTTCATTTCTTTTTTCACGTAACATAATAATCAAAGACTTGGTGAATTTTGTGAAACTAAACGTTGATATCTAAGATAATAAAGGAGAGAGAGAGAGAGAGAGAGAGAGAGAGAGAGAGAAATAAAAATAAAAACTAAGAGAAAAAGCTGCGTGGATAAGAACGTCTGACTATAATCCTATACGCTATATTATCACGCAACACTATTGCGCACGTGGGTAAGATTTTTTCTTGAAATATAAAATATTTGAATATTAGATACTTTTTAACATTTTATATTATGTATATATATATATATATATATATATATATATATATATATATATATATATATATATATATATATATATATATATATATATGTATAATATGTATGAATATACATACATATAAATTATTCTTTTCCTATCCCCTCCCTCCGATATATCATCTTTCCCTAAATTTTCAGTAAACTTTGATAAATACCAAGAATAAATGAAATGAAGGGGGGAAAAATGAAAAAAATAATAAGATGAAAAAAAAAAAAAATAAAAAATAAATATTTCATTTGACCCTTGGGTAAAGAATTTTCTTCGTCTTTCATACCCTAAATATTAAAACAACACGGAAATGTGAGAATCGAAAATATATATGTACATATTCTTTCAGTTCTTTTTTTTTTTTTTTTTGATACTCTTATTATACGAGAATAAATGATGAGGTACAACTAATTAGAATCACAAAAAAAATATAAATAAAAAAATAAAAATTATCTGATTAAAATATAATTCTCATCCCAAGAATATTACGTAAAGATATATTACGGTCTGAGATTATTTTGCAGATTTTTATTAGTCGAATGATCGTGTTCGTGTGTGTTTTACATTTTTTGTTCGAATTTTTTTTTTTTTTCTTTTCAAATTTTAATACAAAGAAAAGGGGAAGAACAATGCTTGAGGAGTAATTTAGCAAAACAATGTGCATCCAATTAAATGCGAATTTTGTATAAATTTGCATGTGAATAAATGCACCGATTTATATCCAAAAAAAGAGATAGGTAAGGAAAAATCAATGATTATGTAAACTAACTATTTAATAAAAAAAAAAAAAAAAAAAAAAACCAATAATAATATACCTTTTGACAGTTCTGAACCGCATCGGGGCGGTGCGGACGTTGCCTTCAACCCGCTCCCCCTACCCCTTGCACAGGAATATTTCGTCGAAGAGTTGTGTTAGGGACGTAAGGAATAAGGAAAAAAAAATCGTATAAGTTTTAGCTTACGCGGATCTCCGCATTTGAAATTCAACGCACGGTAGAAAGAAGAAGAAGAAGAAGAAGAAAAAGAAAAGAAGAAGTAGTAGTAGCAGTAGTAGAAGAAGAGTATAGTACATACTATACCTATACCTATACCGCGCGCGCGTGTAACCCGCATGAAAAGAGAGAAAAAAGAGAGAGAGAGGAAAGAAAATAGTCGATTAAATCCGCAATAAGTCGCATACATTTTCCTCCACCTCAGCCAAAGCAGCAGCAACAGCAGTAGCAGTACAGCCACACCATCGGTTTTTTTTCTACCTTTGCGAAGTAATGTGAAATCGAGAAGATAAAAAAAAAAAAAAAAACAAAAGAAAAAATCACCCCTCGCGTTTCTTGTGTGTTACTTAAACAGCATGACGAAATAAGAGATTTTCCTTCTTCTTTTTCTTCTTCTTTTAAAGAAAAAGATTTCGTCGATCTTCAATTTTTCGTACAAGAAATAAATGAAATTTTAAAAGTTAATGCAGAAAATAAAACATGAAGAAGTAAAATTAAAATTACTGTTTATTCTTTAAACGTATTGTACGTCTAATTAAATTACAAGGTAATCGCTGCAGTTATAATGTATATGTTACGTGTACCAATGACAACTATTCAACCACGTATACGTATAGACTAATACATAATATTACGTACACACATCAGAACATCAACTATTAATTTCAAAGTATACAGAAACTTTGTTTAATTATTAACGAAGGGCGAGTTGAAGGTTGAGAGTTCCGCTAGTCTATATCAAAAGTATAGGTTCAGTTCTACTTACGTAACTACAGGTATACAACTGATAGTAGTTTTCTACCCTTTATATAGTATATATATATATAAGAAAATTATGATAACGAATCGATAAATACTTCGAAGTAATATCGCTCGGGATTATTCCATCCCTTAAATTCAAGTAGATTGAAAATTAAAATTTGGCTAAAATATAAAAAATACGGGACCTAAATTTTCAAAAGAAAATTCAAATGAGACAGGAGAAACAAAAAATCTTTCTTTACGCGTTAACTTACCTCCGCGATTTTACGTAGTTTATGGTATTTTTTTTATTTTTTTATTTTTTTTTTGGGGGGGGGGGGGGGGGGGGGGGATTTTCTACGTGTATACACGGAGGAAGGAAAAATAACGGCGAAAAACAGCCCGCAGAAATTTAGAGCCTAGGATATTACCATTCGTAAGGCTAATCCACTATCGGGATTTCCACTCCTCCGAACACGCTGTATATTTTATCGGGTATATTGATATACCTCAAATAAAGCGATCGGATCCTATAATATACAGTGTCGTTATTCTTAACCGATATATGTATATGTGTAGCAGCAAGCAGCAGCATAGATGATAAAACGATTTTTTTTTTTTTTCTTATTTTTATGATAAAGAGAATATATGTATATATCCCGTTTTAGTAATTATCTGAAAAACTTCTCAATTCATTCAAATCAGGTTTGAGATAATACTATAAGTTGAAATATATCCTCAAAGATTATGAAAATCAATGAGATTCGTTCAGGTTCAAGTTTCTTCGTTATACTACATGGGTAGGTATATAAATTTTCCAGATATAGATAGATATACATCTAACTCTTGAATAAGATATTCACTGGTTAGAGACTCTAAGCTCTTGCTAAAGTAAGCTCTTGCTAAACTTTGTCCGTTTAAAGTCCGAAACTACGTAGGTAGGTAGTCTATCTCAAGTCTATAGCTAGGTATAGTACCTAACTGTACTCGACTTCTATTTACGATGATCATTTGTTAGCATAAACGAAAGTCAAGTCAAGTCAAGACAATTCAAGTTTATAAGTAAAGTTAAGATAAGACAATACAATTCAAGAAAAAACAAAACAAAATAAGACAAGACAAAATAAGTTAAGTAAGACAATACAAGTCAAGTCGAAGCAGGACAATTCAAATCAAGTCAAATCAATACAATTTAAATCAAATCAAGTTAATTTAAGACAATCCAAGTACATAGGGTTGAAACAATTCATGTCAAGTCAAGACAATATAAATTCAAGTCAAGGCAAGAAAATTCAAATCAAGTCAAGACAATTCAAGTACACAGGATTAAGACAATTCAATTCAAGTTAAGTCAAGTCAGGTCAATATAAGTTAAGTCAAGGTAAGGCAAAACAAGACCATTCAAATCAAGTTAAGTCAATACAATTAAAGAAAATTCAAATCAAGACAATTCAAGCAAAAATTTTTTTTCTTCAATTTATATATAAAATTGTATATATATTTCTTCATTTTTAGTTCATTTATTGTTTATAAACCAAAGAAACCGAAATTTTAACTACTTACAAATCGAATTGAAATAGAAAAAGAGAATTTACAAACAGTCTAAAATGTAATTGTATGATGCAATAAATTACATAGTAAATTAATAATTAAACCAGAATTATATTATAACTAGAAATTTCAACGTATAGGTATATGTATAGGCTATGTCACGTGGACGAATACCGAAGGGATATCTGCTCTGATTAAACTATAATTTAACCGTGACATTATGAGGAGTGTGTAGCTGCTTTTGACGTAGATATATTATAGTATACATATTATATCTATATATATAATACACGTATGTGTATAGGTAAATTGATGCAGGGTTTACATTTACATTTACTGATTTTAGGTTAGAACTATACGTAGCTTATTACGCATATAATTGAAAATTTAGCTTCATTGATAAAACATAAAGAAAAAATCAAACAATTAGGGATATCGAAAATATTTGTAGAAATAACAATAAATGCATTGAAACATTCGCAAATATTTATGATATCTTAATTTGCACGAAGACATCTCGTTAAAAGTAAAAAAAAAAAAAAAAAAAAAAAAAAACAATAAATATTCGAAAAAAGATGTGCAGAAAATTTTTTCTTTTTCAAATTTACAAAGTTTCGGTAAACGAAGCTATATGTCATGAATATAGTACATGGGTATACGTAGATATAAAAGACGAAATGGTAGGTACAAGATAGAATTTTCCGTACGTGTACGTGAACTAAAATGAAATAAAATATAAATAAAAATAAAAATAAAAATAAAAATAAAAGTGAAAAGAAACATAAAGTTTTGGTAAAGTATAGGTAAAGTAACGTTGCAGATATTTCAATGTAGTTACGTCTTTTGCACTTTACTTACTTGTCAATTCTGAACAGGTATACCTAGTTTCTCTACTCGGAATCCCTTCATTCGACAAAATCTGAAAAGAAATAAGAAAGAAAGAAAAAAAACTATTCTTCCTTACCACGCACTATATTATATTATTTCTACTACAGTATAAGTATTGTGTCTGGTTCAAAAACTCAAGCAATGTTACAATAAATAATAATAATAATAATAATAATAATAATGAAAAAACGCAAATTTTATTTAACTACATCAATAAAATTTTTAGTATAGGTATAATAAATTCGGGGTATTTCTTTTCTTTTTTTCAATCTGAATTTCTTTTTTTCTGTTATGATAGAAAATCCATCGGAATAAGAAGAAATCGTAATTCGCCCACGCATGGCTGGGCTAGTAACCGAAAAATCTGAAATTTATATGTGAAATAGGTGTAAGGTTGGTTACGTTCTTCGACGTCTTGAATATTTCACGAAGATGAGAAAAATTTTTCCGACAAAGTGACTCCCGACATTTTTACGTATATACATATGTATATGTACCATGAGTATGTGTATTTATGTATGCGTATGTACACTATCTATATGTATGCATGTTTCCGCGGGATAGAAAACCTTTGAGTATGAAAATATTCGAAGGTAGATATATTTCGAGTAATATCTATATATCTCTATATGCTCATATCCTACATATATAGCTGAAAGTAAAAAGTCGAGTTTCAAAAAAGGATAGAAATCCAATTTATTAAGTTCGGAAAATCGTTCGACCGTAGTCAGAATCAAAAGCTTTAAAAAATAAATAAATAAATAAATGAATAAAATGAAATAAAATAAATAAATAAAAATGGGAAAGCTCCAACTACTGCCACAGACTATTAACGTATTTATACAAATACTAAAATCAATCATCAAAATTTGAAGGGAAAAAATATTTCTTTTTCGTTTTATTTATTTATTTTTATTATTATTATTATTATTATTATTATTATTATTTTCATCTTCTTTTTTATTCTTTACGAAGGCCTCGTCATCAGCTTTCAATTTTCCGGCTGTTTTCCCACCTCAAAATATATAAAACGTATTTGTAGCTTTCAAACACCGTATTTCGCGATATTATTTTGTCACATCTCGCCGAGAAGCTCCCCTAGCTCAGACGTCTAACGATCACAACGATAAACACTCGAGTGATGGGGGGAAAAAAAAATAAATAAAAAAAGAGAGAGAGAGAGAGAGAGAAAGAGAAATTGTCACATTTTATGTTGTAATTGAATTTCGATTTGTGAATTCATTTTTTCAAATGGAGAAATAGAATTAAAAAATATAATAAAAATTTATTTAAAGAGGGTTGGGCGATTTTTCGATTAGGGTTGGGTTGAAAATCCAAATTTTCTTCAATTCCGAACGGTGAAAAATTACGGATTTCAATATCACCGACTCACAGTTTTTGTAAAGCATATTTTCTCGAAAGTCAGCATAGTGAATTAAAAAAAAATTCAAATCGAAAAACACCGAAGGTTCAAAATACCAAAACTACGAAACTCAAAATTTACGCATGGAGCGTCGTGCCCTGCTTATTAAATTTTCGGATTCTTGGACTTTCGAGGTCTTGACTTTTCGAATTTTTAGCTGTTTTCATTCCGATCTTTTCGAATTTTAATATTCCGAACTTTAATGTTTCTAAACATTCGAAATTTCTTCAAATAAATTCTTAATTTTCAACTTTCGGAACTGTTGAAATTCGTAACTTCAACTCGGTCCCTTTCTGATAAATTAATTCCTGTAATTAACGACTTATTTTAATATACATATATTGTATATACAGTACTTATATGTATACATACACCTATATTTATAATCAAGGACGAAATTTTGTTTAATCAAGTAAAGTATGTTATTTTCCTGTTTGTTTTTTTCTTTACTTTTTCCCAAATCGTCGATTAATTATTACGTGAACGTTATCTTCAAGTAATAGCGTGCGAGCATTCAATCGGAGAATGGGCATCGAGTATAAATAATAAATGCGCACGTACGTATATACAGTTTTACCGTTTCGTGTAAAAACATAAACGACCATAATATTAACGTCCCGTGTTTAATAGAAAAAAAAGTAACAAAACACAAAAAACAAAAGTAGAAGAAAAAATCGAAAAAAAATTTATATATATATATATATATTCACATTAACAAGCAATCAATACAAAGAAAAAAAACGATCCTTATCAAAAAATCGAAAACAGATTCGACGGAATTAAAATTCAGTTTTGAACCCTCGAACTGATACTTTAAAGTCCGATTTTATAACTTCCTAGCATTTTACGTCATGACGTATGTATATTGTAACATACACAGGCTCTATATGACGTGGGGGAAACGATCTGGCATATATAGATATGTGTATCACTTTAATCAGAACAAGCAATTATCTCCCGAAACGGTTTCAGATATTGAACAAAATTGCTCGTGAAGTTTTTTTTTTTTTTTTTATTGGGGTATTTTTTAAATGTTTTTTTTTTTTTTTTTCTTTTTTTCTGAATCTTTTTTTTTCACGGTTTAGAGTGAGAGAACGCCGTTAATTCTTTAAACCCAATTTTATACCGAACAATTTAGCGTAATGGTGCATTCTTTTTTTTTTTTTTTACATTTCATTTTTTTTTTGGTTCAATTTCATACATTATTTTGACTAAAAAGTAAGAAAAGAAAAAAAAAGAAAAAATTAATACATAGATCCCCCCTCCCCCCTTATCGAAGTGAGTCGTGTTGTGTTTTTTTTTTTATTTTCCTTTCTTCGGTACTGTAATATAGTACCTACGTACGATGAGAAGAGTTTTCCATGGGGATTGAATTTAACAAGATTTTCCCAAAGAATACTTTGTCCGGTATGAAAGGAGAATTGTAGAGAAGAAAGAGGGGAGCGAGAAAAAAAAAGAGAAAGATAAAGAAAGATAGAGAGAGAGAGATAGAGAGAGAGGGAGGAAGGCAGGGAGGAGAGAACTGAGTGAGTAGGTACAGGTAAAATTTATAATCCAACCTAAGCTCCGACTTGGAAAACTCAACCCGACACCGTTCAACGCGTTAAGAACACCAATTTCTCAGCAACGAAGCAAACTGTTGCAGGAAGAAGGGTAATTGCTTTCCCTTCTCTCTCTCTCTCTCTCTCTCCTTTTCTCGAGAAAAAAAAAAATTAAAAAAAAAAAAAAAAACGAGGGAACAAGAAAGCAAGATAAAAAAAAAAAAATACGAAAAAGAATGAAACAGAAAAAAAAAAAGAAATAGAGGAAGAGGAAGAAAACCTTACTCACAACGCTACCTAATTATGCATTGTTCAAATTAGGGACAAGACGAGACCCTCAGAATAGAAAGAAAAAAAAAAAGAAAAAAAAAAAACTTTTCCACAAACGTGGGTGACGGACGTTTTCTTTCATATCTAAATTTAAACGCGATAAGATTAAACGATTGTAAAAATAAAAAATAAAAATTAAGAAAATTATTATCTCGGCATAAAAATGGGTTAATAAAAAAAAAAAAAAAAAAAAAAAAAAAAACAGAAAAAAATAATAATAAAAAATAAAAATGTTAGATTAGAATTTATATCCTTTTTTTTTTTTTTTAATTTGTTAATTTAAAAATCATTTCTTTATTTTTTGATTTTTTGTTTTTCAGATATAATAAAAAGATGAAGTTTTATCGGGAATTTTGGCGCAGGTCGAGGAATTGACTCTTTCCCTTGGCCACCTGCAGCACATTAGGTAATAGCGTTGGGTGAAGAAGATTTCCTTATATGATAAAATGTCGATGAAGAGGCTCGCAGTTCTAGCTGCAGTACAGACAGCACAATACGCACACAACAACGGTACAGTTACTTCTTCTGGTGGTAGTACCTACGTCATCCAGGGTTACAACATGTCCATTAACGGGGGTGGAAGAACCGGTCGTTACGAGACGGACCTCCATGGCAACGTCAACATTCTCCTTGGAGGGTGAGAGACGCAATTTAGTTGTCATTGACAAATCGTTCCGGTGTCAATATTAACAATGTGTTGCAATAGCGTTTAATGATCGGTAAAAAGAAAGAAAAGGAGAGAAAAAAAAAGGAAACCAGATAATAAAAAACAAAATAATAATAATAATAATAATAAAAATAAACCGAAGAATATAATGGGGGAATAAAAGAGGAAAAAAATAATCTATTTCCGGTATACATTATACTACATAAGAAAACTCGAAGGCTTTTACTTATTTTTTCCTTATTCCAAAAATGAACAACTATGAGTTGTCAAATTCTATACTTTTTCAAAATTATTTTGACTATGTATACATATATGGGGTAATCCATGTCATTTCGACCAATCAACGGATTTGATTTTTTTATGCCATAATATTCACCGATAGAAATACTGTGGAATTTTTTCAAATTTTTTGACTCCCATCCAAGAGAGATGCAAATTTTTGAATTTTTGACTTTCTTGATATTTCAATATTTTCAAGCTTTACTATTTCCGAAAGTGATGGTTATTCGGAAAAGTTGTTCAGGCAAAAGTTTTGTACCTTCGTATCATCTTTGAGAAGAAGAATTTACGAAAAAATTTTGAATTATACAGTTAAAGCCTGAAAAATTGTTTCTAAACACTATTTTCAATTTTTCATGTCTTCGGGCATGATTCATCTTCACAAAAAAATTACACAAAATTCTTTGAGAAGATATTCAAATTTTAAGCCGTTTTCGAATGTGGGTTAACAATTGGTTCGGAAGTTATGGCCATTTTTGTATATTAAAATTTCTCCAACAGCATCTCGGGTATAGAGAAAAAAGAAAAAAAAATTGGAGTACGTGGTTCTCATTATCTTCTCATCCTTTTTCTAAAAAAGCCCATCAAAGTACCACATACTCCAATTTTTTTTATTTTTCTTTCTCCACCCGTGGCGAGATGCTTTTGGGAGGATTTTAATATACAAAAATGATCATAACTTCCGAACCAATAACTGTTATCCCATATTCGAAACGGGTTAAAAATTTTTGTAATTTCTCAAAAAATTTCGTGTAATTTTTTTCGTGAAGATGAATCGTGCCCGAAGATATAAAAAATTGAAAATAGTGTTTAGAAACCGTATTTTGAGCTTTTACTGTACCTATTCAAAAAAATTTCGTAAATTCTTTTTCTGAAAGATGATAAAAAGGTACGACCATCACTTTCGGAAATATAGCAAAGCTTGAAAATATTAGAATATCAAGAAAGTAAAAAATTCAAAAATTCGTATCTCTCTTGGATGTGAGTGAAAAAATTTGAAAAAATTCAGCAGTGTTTCTTTCGGTAAGTATATTACATCACAAAAAATCAAATCCAAAATCAGAAGTGGCTATGTACAAAGATTGTTCGAAATTAGATCGATTACCCCATTCGTATAAAATTATAAGACACCAATTTTGTGAGAATTTTACTATAAAATAAAAAGAATAGAAAAAAATAATAATAATGTTAGAGAGAGAAAGTATACGTACACATATATATGATTTCGGTTAATTTTATAGAGTAGAGATATATTATTATTATTATTTTTATTATAGTAATAGAATTAGTAGTAGTAGTGGTAGTATAACGGGAATGACTGCGGAAAAAAAGAGGAGCTATCGATCAGTCGCGTCGCCGAGTATAGGTACTCCTAATTGCATCCTCCGTACCCGCGAGTTTTAATGCCATTAGAAAAGTAAGTTTCAGTTTAACGAATCCTTTGTTAACAATATACATAATAGACATAGGTACTGTCCGTATATATATACCTATACCAATGTATATGCAATCTGCAGTCAGTAATATATAGGAAACTTTGTTTATAAGTTTGTCCCAGTAATAAAACAGGAATTATTAAATCAATTACATAGCTATATTTATATATAGATGAAATTTCCCCTGTAAAGTCGTTTTATATATTATATCCACCCTATATAATAAATTCGAGGCATTGCCCAAGAGGAATCCCACCAATCGGTTTCCGAATAGTAGCAACAAATGTTTAAAAAAAAAAGAAAGAAAAATGCTAAAAAACTCAAGTCCACGTCTCGAAGTAGTAATTATTTTTTCAAAATTTTATAACCAGACATCATGCTGTCAAAAAATCTTTAGATAAATAAATGACTAGAGAAAAAGAAAACGCGTTAGTAAAATGTTGAAATAAAATCTTTTAAATAAGGTGGATAAACATCCGGTGGTTTGAAAATTCTACTAGGTAAGTCGAAAAAAAAATGGAAATGGGGGTAATGTGAGCTTCTCAAAAATTAAAAAAAAAAAAATGTTTTATAATATTTTTATCATAAAACAATATATATTGGTATTAATAATAAAATTCAATAAATGGATTATCAAATTTTTGTTTCTTGTCGATTTTAAGGAAGAACCTACATAATTAAATTTTATTTTATTAACATTACATTTTATTTTTATTTTATTTACATTTTATTTTAGTCATTTATTTATTTATTGTGTTTGTTCATCAGATTTTGTAATATGAAACATATGAGATGTCTTTATCAATTTTAAATAAGAGAAAAATGACGTTGGAAATTTTGTGGTAGATAAGTATTTCTGTATGAGTTACCATATCGCCCCTGAAACTTTCACCACAAAGTAAAAAAAATAATATTATCTGTTAATAGTTCATACATAAGTATTATGGTTAATATATACACGGCGGTGAGGTATTTGAAAATTTCTTTTATTCATAACGTTTTAACCAATTGACTATATACGTATGACTGCGTTCAACATTATCGATTAATCACAATCAGCACTGACCATCAGCCCAGATAACTAGCTCTAATAAGTATCTATTTTGAAACTGGGTGTATACATACTAAATCAGTAATGCACACCGTTGCGTATTGATTTCTATTTTTTTCTTTCTATCTTTTTTTTTCTTGGAAAATATCGATACCTATTCAAAACTGTTGAAAGGATTTTTGAATAAGAATTATTCAAGTTTCCTTTTTTTTTATTGTTTTTTTTTAAGATTTTTATTGGTCTTTTAATGATTTTTTTCTTTTAACTATTTTTGGAAATCTTTGAAGACTGTATTTTGTATTTTATAAAAAAAATAAAAAAAAAAAAAAAAAAGGTAAACATGTATGTGGCTTTAGAAAATGACTTTCGATATAGATATATTTACTGCAAGTTTTTACCTCGACGACCTTAACCTTTTCGACTTCAGACTCGCTATTACTATTCTTTTGCATAAACGACCCCCGCGTTTTTTCTATACCTAGGGGTTCATGGCCCCCCCGTTTTACCTCCCCAAAGTAAATAGGTTTGAAAGCTGTTGGCCTCGCTCTGTATCTCATATCCTATATCAAGATGAAAACCTACTCCGAAACGCTCACCTGGGACCGTCTGGCATTTGGGAATACCGTGAAGGATCTCAGCCACCACGATCCTCTAGGGATAGTTTATTTATCGCATCATTGCACCACCGACCAACCTTAAGCTGCCTCAACTGTATTACATTTTTTTCCCTTCTTCCTATTCTTTCTTTATGAAAAAAAAAAAATCGTTTTTCTAAAAACTAAGCAGTTTCTTTTTTTTTTTCATTTTTTTAGATCTCCCCCCTTATTTAAAGAAAAAATCTTTTCTAAATTAAAACAAAAAATCAAATTCAACAAATACAATTACCACGTCCTCTACATATACACTTATACATCTCCTAGAGCTTTCGCAACCCTTATAGGCTGCAAGACAGGATTAAGCTTGATGTGGAAACTCCGGGTAGTAGTTTCGTGTTTATTTTACCCCACAATCTGCGGGGCTAAAGGGTAATCCTAATGTCAGCCCTTCGTCCATCGGAAAGGCTCGAAAAATAAAGGAGAAACAAAAAAAAAAAAAATAATAAAAACTAAATAAATAGATAAAATATTAAGTGGAAAGAATTTGTAAGCCCCAAGTGTTCTTATTTCTGTATTAGATTCTCGAATTTTTACTCAAATGCTTCAATTTTATTATTTTTTTGGTTTTTTTCAATTATTTATTAACTTGATTATTTATTTCGTTATTTATTACAGGGCGATGCTTAGCGGTGTAGTAATCGTAGTTGTTCTTGTCTGCTACTGCTGTCATAGAAACATAAGAAAGCATCAACCTCAAGAATATTCACAGTATTGGAGAGCCGAACCGGATGTCCACAGTCTCGAAGTATTTACGATGGATTCCCACGCGATGGTGAGTGGATGAAATTTTTTGAATTTTTTTTTTAATTAACTCGTTAAAAAAAAAAATAATAATAATAATAAAATCCTTGTTGAAAACGCCGATTAAAGAGCTGCCTAGAAAGTTTCAAGTACCCTTATAACAACGATTTGTGTGCCTCGTAAAAATCACCTGCACTTCAACATATCCGAGCCCCGATGAAGAAGAAAAAAAAAGAAATTTTCTCATTCCGAAAACAATTTTTTTTTTTATTTTTCAAATTTTTTTCTAATTTTATCGCCTTTGATCCATTAAAAAAGAAAAAAAAAAAAAAAACAGAAATGAAAATGAAAATCTGTTCATTTCGCATGAGCATTTATATCTCAGGAAATTTTGAAATCCCTGCAGCAGTCAAAATTTTTATTTCTCGCAAAGCAACGTTCCAAGATGTAAGTAAAAATCTATATTTTTTTTCTTCAATATGTAACATCCCCATATGTATTATATTTTTTACTTGGCAAAATGTCAGTTGCAGGGAACTATTACGCACGCTGACAAATATTTTACCGAATGTGAGTTGAATTCATAATGTTACCGCAGTGCAGGGTTGGGTAATGAGTATTATACTCTGCACGCACGTACGGACGCTATTTTCTTTCCGAGACATAAATATACCTGCACCAGCATCCTCACGTCATTTGAAAACAATTTTATTTCATTTTATTTCATTTTCAACGTATATAGAAATTCAAATCTTTCAACAAAAATTAAAGATATTTAATCTTCTTATACCTATATGTGACATACCTACATACCACACAGTTTTAATTATCAATCACAATCAAGAAGGTGTAATTAAACTGAAAATCAATCTTATTGAAGATTAATACAAAAAGGACGAAGAAGGTTCCGCCGCGGTTCTCCGGGTTTTAACGTCTTTATTCAACCCTTAGATTAACAAGGGTTCGAAAGTGGGGTTCTATCGCTGTTTAATTTTCAATTTGTTTTGATGAGTTTATAGCGAAAATTCGATTCGAAAATTGGCCCCGAACAAAAGAAATCAATATATGAATATATTAGACCGCTTCAAAAAAATCGACTAATCTTCATTTTCAAAGAGTAAGTCAAAAATATTCTTCCAAATGACGAAAAAAAAAATGCTGTCAAAATTTGAGCTCTTAATATTAATATTAAGAGGTGCCTCATCGCCATTTTCTATTTCACATCTAAATAACATGGGAACATTTTTTTTTTAAACTTTGGAATTTTATAACTCGTCAACGCATCAGTGTACTGATAAGACCAGAATATATTTTTGTAGTGAATTGAACGCTCTACAAAAAAGGTCTCTTGTTCTTTTTCGATAAATCTAGCTATTTCCAAGTTGGTGTATTCGTTATTAATGATAATTAATCATGACTAACTTGGAAACAGTTGGATTCATCGAAAAAGACCAAGAGACCTTTTTTGTAGAGCGTACAATATTGAACAACAGTACTCATGCAGAATCTTTCTAAGTAGATTAATTTTCAAGATATAAAAATCGAAAAGTTCCACAAGACCATTTCCCATGTTATTTAGATGGGAAATAGAAAATCGCTATGAGGCACCTCTTAATATTAATATTAAGAGCTCAAACTTTGACAGCATTTTTTTTCGTCATTTGGATCAATATTTTTGACTAACTCTTTGAAAATGAAGAATAGTCGATTTTTTTGAAGCGATCTAGTATATATAGGAAGATTGGTACAGGTTTAAAATCAGCCAAAATTTTTCAGAAGAGCAAATTAAATTGAAAAAAAAAAAAAAATAATAATAAAAATACAAAAACTGTATATCATTCGTTTGATTCTTTATAACGAATTTTATATCACGAGAATGGATTATTCATATTAATAATAATAAAAAAATTTTCTATTTCCTTTTACATTTTGTTGCCAATTTCGTTAAATTCCACTCCACAAAAAAAAAAAAAAAACCATCGAAGGATAAATTTCCCACGATACGAGTCTCGAAATAATGAAACAGAGTATGAAAAACCGCTGTGTATTAATACCTACGTCTGAATTAATCCGCTTTAATTTAAAATAATAATAATAATAATAATAAAATTTCACCGTATCAATTCCTTCTTTTGATCCTCTTAATCATTCAGTGTTACGAACGCGCCGGTGTAACCATGGAGGAAGGGATGTTGGCCCCAATTCCTAGGCCAGTAACACCGGGACCACCTCCTGCCTACGAAAGTCTAATATTCAACCCCCAAAGTCTGGCATCACCTAGCGAAAAGAAGGAAACCCCAACTACTCCCGGCGATGTATTACCTGTTCCTGTCGTTGACGGTGATACGGGATTAGCAAAAGAAGAAGAATCACGTCGCGACGACGAAGGTCTACCTTCGTACGAAGCAGCTTTAAAATTGGAAGCTAATGGATACGTGTAAAGTATAATTATTACAAATCTATGTAACTTGGTAATTGAAATCGTTTCTAATTGTTATATGCTACATGTCATTATAATTGTAGTAAATTTTTTCACTTTTGATCGTTGTTTTTTTTTTTTTTTTTTTAAGTACAAAATTGAAATTCATGGAAGAGTTTTATTTCCGATCTTTATTTTTTATTTTATCCATTATGGATTATCGAATTGCTGCAGATTAATTTGTTCAACAATATTGAAAAGAGAGACAATCGTGGTGTTGAAAAGTTTTTTCTTTTTCTTTTTGTTTTCAATTAACATTAATTATTAATATTAATAAATAATTTATTCAGATATATATTTATAGAGAAAGTCTGAAGCTGGTGTATGACTATAATTGCGAAATGTCAGACGAGATTATGACAGTATAAATATCGCAGTTGAAACCGCCTTTTGAATATTGATTATATTCAAGGCCTAATTTCATTCTAACGATTTCTATACCTAGATTAAGTAATTTTATATTATTATAAATAAATATTATTATCATTATTATTATTATTATTATTATTATTCGTGAAGATACCAAGGAGACATTGTATAGCATATATATATGATATCAAAGTCCTAAATACTACTAGAGAGATATTTTGCGAGAAAAAGAAAAAGAAAAAAAAAATATTAGGGTGAAAAATGTGCAAAAAATTTATAGAAGTTATTTATTTTTTATTTTCATTGTACAATTATTCGATTTTTAATTTCTTTTTTTCACGTTATAATTCTAATATTGTATACACTTATCTATAGGTAGAATGACAATATGTGGAGTGTAGATATATAGTATATATATATATATATATAGGTACATATATAATATACAAAACTCGTGAAATCCATTTTACAAAATGTAGAGAACAAATAAATGTTTATAATTAGTTATAGCGATCGCTGTCGTCTGTAGTTTTCTTATTTATTTCGATTTCAAGTATTTGGCTAAAAACTTATATAGGTATATATATTTATAATTCAGTTTATAGGGGATTTTTAAATATAGAAAATATATATCAGGAAATATATTATACTTGGCTTCCACATATCTGTTCTCTGTTCTCTATCTAAAAGTTTTATTTAACAAAATTGTATAATTCTTATAAAGAATAAGAATTTTTTTTTATTCTGTTTTTTATTTATTTGAATTTATTTTATACATACAATTTTTTTTGATTTATTCAACCAATTTTAATTTTCAATGATTATTTTTTCTACAGTCGTTCCAATTTCGAACAAAGACTGACGATGAGTTCCTAAACTTTTTATTGATTTTTTTATTTTTTATTATATTTTTATTCATTCTATTCTTGAATATAAAACATACTTAATTCACGGTTTTGTTTCCTTAAATAAAAAAATTAAAAAAAGAAAAGAAAAAAATAAATATATAAAAATTGAAAAGTACTTTTTTTTTTAATTTTATTCAATAAATATTATTATATATGTTATTTTCTTTTATTATACCTATACGATAAAATACACGTCTTTTTACTTGAAACAAATTATTGTAATGGATTTAACAAGTTTTGTCTCATAATGGAAAATAAAAAATAACAAAAAAACAAGCTAGAATTAGGATACCGCAAAATAGAGACGAAACTCCGAAAGGTATATATTTCGGATCAATAAACTCGACTACTGGCTGGATAGTGAGATAAAAGTTTGAACAAATTCCGAGTAAAATAAAGTAGAAAAAAAAAAAAAAAATATAATAATCATGTATAAAATAAATTAAAATTGAAATGAAAGAAAAAAAAAAAAAATCTTAAAAAGATATTTTCATTTGGCACTTATATAAAATTCGCAATTTTCAAAAATCAGTAGAGACAATTTATATAGAAGCGTAATAATAATATTGTATCTATAGGATAAAAGTTCAATGCCCGAAGATATTTTACTGACGTTATTATTAACGTATACCCTATATACTACCTAAAAAGAAAAAGAAAAAGAAAAAAAAGAAACAAAGACACACACAAAAAAGGCTTGAATCAAATTTTATCTGTCCAGAATTTTTGTAGATTATTATAACATACAATACATACATACATTGCGTCGGCCTAGAGAATAAGATTGAAGAAAGCAAAAAAAAATAATTAGAGGAAAGTGAAAAAACAAAAAATAAAAAATTTATTACCGGAACTAAGAAACGGTATATATAAATGATTGTGTTTCGATTATTTATATCAATTATAAAATTAATTTCACAGGTCAGTATACCGATAATGGGTAATTGATAAAATATCGACTATATCTAAGAAAAAACAAAAAACAATTAACGAAAAACAAAAAAAATACACAAAAGAAGAAGAAAATTATTTTATGCAATTAATCAATTATGTTAAAATAATTGATATTTCATTATTCAAATATCTTGTTAAGTTATACGTTCTAAATGAAATCTTATTCGTTAGGAAAATAAATAAATTCTATTTCAATTTTGTGTATAAAACTGCATTAAAAGTTATCTTCAACGTCGAATTTAATTATAATATACATAGCGACGTGAAACAAAGATCTATACCTATAAAGAATGATAAAAGATTAGAAGAATATTTGACCAAAAATAATAAAAAATAAAAAAATAGAAGACGAAAAATTAAATAAATTATATAATATATTAAAAATAAATTTCAGTTTTTTGTATTTTTCAAAGCTCTTTGATGATGGTATAAGTATTTGTTAATCGGATATTAATTAGTCAGTATCCATTCACGCTAGGGTCAAAGAAAGTCGAAAGAATTTAACCCCATTTTTTTATTCGAATAAAAAATAAAGAAAAAAAAAAATTGAAAAAAAAAAAAATAAAAAGTAACAGAAAAAAAATCTCGTTCCGAACACAAACAACTCGTGCTTCGAACGGTGAACAGAAAGGCAATTTTTTTTAATGAATATAAATCCGTGTATTAAGGTGCTTTCTCCCTTTACACGCAACTGATTGAAGGGTGCTTTTACAAAACAGTTTTTAATTAAAATTAGCCAGCTTTGATAACGAAAGGTTATTTCGAAAAATTGATAAAACTGTATAAAAAAAAAAAGAAAAGAAAAAAATATATATATATACATAAAAAAAAAAAAAAGAAACATTTCATTCTGCGAATTCCCATCTCCTCTTATATATGCAATATTATTTATTTATTGTATTTAATCAACGGAATGAAATATAATTTTATAACAAGGCTATAAGAATAGTATATGTATAGGTATATTATAGTTATATATACATATTATGTTATAAATAAAACTGAGTGGAATGAAGATATAGTATATAAAACTAAATAAGTAAATAAATTAAATGATTTACTCAACAATTACTTATCATCACTGTTTTGAGAAATAAATTTAAACTATAAATTATAGATAAAAGAATAAATAAAATGAAATTGCATAAATTTTATAATAGAATAATGAAATTGTTTGAAATACTCTATTGTTTATAATTATTATAAATAATAATAATAATAATAATAATAATAATAATAATAATAATAATAATAATAATATTCACATATTACAATGAAATTTTGTAAAATATTTAGGTATGAAACATATATATTTAATATTATACATAATCAGGGGATTAATTAAATTATTTAATTATATTTTTTACGCTTTCAGCTAATAATTTATGTATATGTATATATACATATAGTGGCTAATGATGTGTACAATAAACACGTTTACTGTAATTTCCGATACCGTGAGCTTTGTTTAAATATTACATTATATCTATATGTGCAAAATAATTTCCTCTATCACCGTCTTTTCATCAAGGGATATAATTTGAAAGAATAAAATAAACAAAAATAACAGTAAATATCAAAACTATACCTATATAGTAATTGCTTATAAATTTCCATTTTTTTATTTTTTTTATTTTCTCTTCACATTGCTTAATAGAAAATTTCCGCAACAGGCTTTGCATAATAAAAAAAAATATACACATAACTAGGTATAATAATTTATCGAATTGATATGCCAGAATTAAATTGAAAAAAGGGAAAAAAAAATAAAAAAATAAAAAATTCCTAAAAACATATTTTAATTTATTAAACCTACATACATGTATAAGTATGTAGAAGTATGTATGTGCATAAATACATACATTAGCCGTATATAGGTATATCTATATCTCTCGAGGGAAATTGATCGGAAGGTAGAAAGGAAAAAAAAAAAATTGCGCGTTGTATAATTTCATCGTATTTCAAAAGCATTTTTCTTACCCTAAATGTACGATAGATCGTTTTTAAGTAGGACAATAAAAATAAAAAATATAACTTATACTTAATAACAAGTTCGGATTGAGAATAAGAAATTCAATTTGTAACATGAAAATAAAATATTATGAAAAAATAAATAAATAAAAATGGATAAAAAAGAAAAAAAAAAAAAATTACATATTTAATCGAAAGACTGAACGAAAGACTAAATTTTGTAAACGGTTTTAGGTATTTATATTTAACGTAGAATTGACTCGAAATTTAAGACAGTTTTAGGAGGAACATATACGACTAGTTTCGAACCCTCGCTATTTCCTTCATGCTATAACGTTATATATAGATTTTTACCAAATACCTATATATACACATATATCTAGGTCGAAGGTCCACGCCTATTCGTTGGGGTAAAAAAAAAAAAATGATCGAAAAACTTCTCTACATGAGAAATGAATTCTCAACTTATCGATATTAATTATGCAAAAAACAAAATAATAATAAAAAGAAGAACAAAATGTTAAACATACTCTACTTTCACTCCCGAATTTTCTTCTCTTTTTTTTTCAAATCGGTCCTTATTTGAAAGTCATCTGTTTTACCGACTGAAATTGAAAAAAATAAAAAAATTAAAAAAAAAAAATAAACAACCCTTCAACTTTATCACAGAATTCTGTTTTGTGGATCGTTGATACAATTCTCTCTAACTCACCGACAGAGTGAATTTACACGTGAACCAGTAGATAACGAAGTCTGATCGTTATCTACAGTCGATAAAACAGATTGCAGACAATTTTTTTTGTCGGTAAAGAAGAAAATTAAACTTTGTTAAATGATTGATATTGCAGGGCTGTCTCAAGCGTTTCAATGAAACAGAACAAGAGAAGAAAAAAAAATGGGTAAAACTTCTGTAATTTCATGTATCAACAATTTATCCAAAATGTTAATAATAAGCAGGAAGTCGCACGATTTAGTTTTATCTTTTTTTGACCGATATATAAAAGCTTCAAAATTATTATTTATTATTCTTTTTTATTCCTCGCAAAAAAAAAAAAATAAATAAAAATAATCTCATTTAGATAAGACAAAACCGTATACAAATAGTACGTACGATAAATATGTCAAATGATTGATGCTACAGTGAATAACGTTGTATCAATTTTGTAAATATTTGTAAGTACTTGAGATTATTTTTAATCAGTTATTTCCTTCTCCTTGTTTGACAAGAGCAAAGTTGTCTAATTTGATTATTCTTATACTATCACATTAAACTTTTCAGCATTAACATTCCGTTGCCTGATTAGATTTATTATGTATATTTTAACGAGTTTCTTATCTCCATTTTCTTTCTACAATATAGTAGTAGTATATTTACATAGTAAAAATGATTTTACCTTTGATCTACGTGTTTGTCTCTATACGGTTATTTTTGGGTCAGATAATATGTAATCTAGATAATTAACTATAACGGACGGTATACGTTCATTGATGTAGGTATATTACACGAAAATTTTGGACTTTGAAAATGGCTAGTTTCTACTGACTTTGTCCCGCTAAAAGCGGTTAACTGATTGGCTTTAGTCTAGTTGAGAAAAACAAAAACAAAATAAGAAAAAAAAAAAAAGAATCGTAGGATATCTCATGAAGCGTTTGATCGATTTAAAAATCGATTTAGAAAATTTATCTAAATAGATACTGATCGATTAAATTTTAAATATAATTTATAAATTTATTAACAATTTTTTTTTTTATATATAAAGTTCGGTCTGAATTGTAAGAAAATATTTAAAATATGTGGTTTAAATATATGTAAGCCCTAATATACCTATATATATTATATACAATATTGACGTGAGACTAGAATGGGTCTCGGTACTGGCTAATGAGTCAAGGTCAATTATTGACCGCAATAAGTTAACGTCATCCGCGGATGTGAATGTTCATATATAATAATTATTCGTATTTAAATATCTCGACATGCGATACCTATAAATGTGAATGAAGAATAATTGATTTTATAATATGCGAATAATGATGATAAATAAAAAAGTATTAAAAAAAAAAAAAAGGTATAAGAAAATTCGTAAAATCTGATATTAGAAAAAGAAAAAAAAATTATACATTTGTTAGTTTTTACTTTTTTATCATTAATATTGTTATAATTATAGAGATTTCCAAAGTGAATTTTTATAATTTTTTGTTTTATTATGTGTTTGGTAGAATTTAACAAACGTGTCATGAATATATAACAACAACAAAAAAAATATATATATATGTATATATTCTATAGGGTTTTTACGACGTGGTGACACCATTTGAAAGGACAAATTAACTAACAACATTTTAATTGGCGATAATTATATGCAATTACTATATCGTCCCCTATATAACTGTGGCAAGAAATATTTTGCTAAATATAATAATATCGCTTATAATAAAGTGGCGAATAATAATTTTAATGAAGAAACGCGGCGACGTAGATTGAATACTGATAGAAGAAGATAGGCTAGGTCGTATATATATCGAATTTAGATAACAGACAATTTATCGATTAATTATAAATGTACCTACCTTATATACCCTGATCAAAAAATTGTAACGTTTTATTTTTAAATCTCTTTTATATACTTTCACGTTTCTTTCATTCCAGGATACGTATATTTAGGACTAAAGTGATTTATAATGCAAAAAATAATTTCTGCAAAACTACAAATTTTTATATACAAATATATAAGGATAGCCATATGCACACGTTTATTAAATCTATGCACGTGTTAAGTTCCCGTATATGGTGTATAAACCTATCGCGGTTATGGAAATACATAGGATATTGTGAAACTATAGTATAATAATGTAAAAAAACTTTAGAATTGAAAATAAAGAAATTATAGTTATAGTATGACCATATGTTTAATTTGTTTAACGCGTTGTGGACATACAAACATCATCATAATGTTATATATCCATAAATTATAAGTATAATGTATATATATATATATATTATGTACACAGAATCGTATACCTATGTCAGCTGTAAGACATATTATTAATAATGAAAAGAAAAGAAATAACACGAGAAAAAAAAAAAAAAAAAAAAAAACGTTATCGACAAACATTTACTTACAATTACAGCTGTAACAATCTGTCATGGATGTGTATATGAATCAATTATTGAAAATCAGCTTTCAATTAACGAGGATATAATTGTATATGTATTATATGTATCCGGTATTGATCATTTCAACGACTCGTATATTATCGTCAACCGATGAAATGTTAATCCACATAAATATAAGGTATCATGAATATATATATAAGTAAAGAGAAACTATGTGGATGTATATTTTACGCATGGAAATATTATATTTCTATTATTATATTTCCATATGACCGATACTGAGATTTGTTGTCATATCATTTTACAACCAGTAGTTAATTATTCGTGTAGATATTATACATACACATATATACTATACATGTATATATGTATATAAATAAGTAAAAAAATTATAATATGATCGTAAAAATAATAAGAGAGTATTAGAGGGAAGGCCGAGGAATGACTCCGCCTTCGCGTTTGCCCTGAATTTGTTATACAGATCATTGCGAGATAGGAAAGGAAGTCTGATCTTATAAGATTGGAACTAGAACTCGTAACTGTAACTATAACTATAACTATGATTATAATCGTGTTAGATATGATTGAGAATGAAAGAAAGTCAAGGACTGTCAAGAAGAACCGAAAGTGCGAAGAGAGAAAGAAAATAATAAAAGTAACATAAAATTATAACTGATCGTATGATTGATCGTGTTTACGTATACCATGAAAAGTCCCATAAGAAAAAAATTAAAAGACAAAAAAAAAAAAATAAGAGAAAATTTATTATGGAATGGAATCGACAAACGACAGAAGACGTTCTTGCCCTCGTATATGACCGTATAACCGACTAGACAGTTTAATAGTCAGAAAAATTTACGTGCCAAAAAAAAAAAAAAAATCGCATCGTATATAGTATAAAACTTTGCCAACTCAGTTGTTATTATTATCGTTTAATGTTTGTATAGATATATAATAAGTATATGTATCAGTATTAAAAATGTCCATCCCGTAGGATAGTAATAGAATTAATATCTCACTGCAGCATAATCGGATATCGGTATAACTACGAGATTAAAAAAAAGCATATACCTATATCGCACTGTGTATAATTTAAATAGGCCTGCGATATCTTAGTATATATTCGGTCTTCTATAACTTTATACAATAATAATATGATATCGTTGATGTTACATGTTATACAAGTTACACGTAACATAAATATAGCTAAAACAATTTATAACTACTGCATGGTTCGCTCACAGTTCGCTCTAGGTACTATAATGCTATATGGACCTCGTCCAAGTAGACCTGACCTAACTGACCAGTAGAGTAAAGTAGAGTACAGTACAGTACAGTGATGTAACTATCCTATATATATACTTATAGATATATACCTATATATGTATTAATATTCCCCGCCTCTATTTCGTACGTTCTATAAATTGCACCTACGTATGATAGGTATATACGTACGTATATATATGTATATGTATGTTATATATCTGTCTAGTAGATGTATGATGTAAAATTTCGTATGATTTTTAAGCGCATGATAATTATCGTATGAGAGAAAAAAAAATCAAACTAAGAATGAATAAATAAAAATAAAAAAACGTTCAAAAAGTAGAGAGACGGGTGTACATACATACATGTACGGGTTAATTCGAGTTGACAGGCATGTCAATGTCGACTACGAAAAACGATAAGAAAATTTTACAGTCTTAGACCTACGGGCACTGCTAATTTTATTCTTTTGACTCGGCCCTGACTTGGTTAGCTTTAAGGCTCTGTGACTACTAGACAATTAATATATTCTATAGCTCTGAAAGTATTAGGCTCTCAATTTTTTGGTAAAAGGAATTTAGTCTTAGAATGTCTCGAGGAATCTATCGACAAAATTTGTTGCGCTTAACCTGAATCACCCTGTAAGTATATATGATTTTTTGTTTTTTTTCTCAAATTTATGAGAGGTACGGATATAGACGGTTATATATTACTGTTTTAGTTACGCAAGTTTTCAACCTGAATTACATCTAAACTAAAGACTGTTCCAAAAACGTGATAGACGTTATATATAGTTCGAAAATATATTCGGAAACCACAGAGCGTTTCCGGGTTAAGAAAGACGCGCGTGCAGTCGTTGTCGTTGTCGTTGTCGTGTCGCGACGCTACACTACACTACACTACGCTACACCGTGCAGTACTTGTTCTAAATAACAATGAAATGTATGTAGTACATATGTATAAATACTTATGTATATATATATATATATATATATAAGCTTTTGCTCACCTGGTTCTCGTATTTAAATACCTCTAATTCTCACTACGAGTAGGTATATTATACGTATATAAGTTAACCAACAAACGTGCGATTTTACTACTGATATTATACGTAAGCATATTATAGACGCAGACAGGTGCAGTATAATGTGAACAATTCATTCATCGTGTATAAGTCTAGTATGTATATTACATAGACTGTATTGATTGAAATAAAAGAAAAAAAAAGATAAACGTATATATATATATATATATTTATTTTTTATTAATCGAATTTAATGTAGTAAATAGAGAAAGAAATATATAGAAAAGAAAATATAAACGCTCGTGGAAAAAACAGTTACGTATTAAGTTTATAAATAAATATCTTTTTATATGTATAATAGATATATATATATATTATATTGGTATATGTAGGAGATTAACCTGTGATACTTATAGACATACATACACATGTCTTAAAACCAAATTATGAATAAATCGAATTCAGAATAGAATTTCGACGCGTCTCAGTCGTACTTAGGACCGTTGAACCTATCTTTGCTAAACCTGTCCCAGTAGGTCACACACGTAAAATTTGTTAAAATTAACAGTTTTTCCATGTTGTTTGGAAACATTGGACTACTTTTTTCAGTCGATTTTAAAAACCAATGAGAACAAATTAGTCAAATATATGAAAACAACATGGAAAAACTGTTAATTTTAACAGGTTTAACATGTGGACATCCTGGGACAGGTTCACTTCTAACTGTGCACATATCTATATGTATAGGTATATGTAAAACTGGAATTTAGACGAGAAGGAGGTTAATTATTACCAACAAAGTATGTATAGTAGGTATATACATACTTTTACATACATACATACGTTTATCTGCATTCTACATACAAGCCAAGACGAGACGTGGTCATAAACTTAAACTATAATGATACAAAGAAAAGACGGGGGAAAAAAAAAAGAAAAAAAAATATATATACACATGTGTGAAGCTAGTAATATTAAATATGTCATTGAACTACTGTATGAGACCATTCATAGATATATTTCGAGGTCTAGGTCAGCGAAAATGATATATTTTATTCACGCGGTGCAGATTTTGGACGGCAGATTTGTATACGGTATAATAATATATTTGATTAAGAGAGAAAGAGAAAAAGAGAAGAAAAGAGTTGGAAAGTACAGAATAATCAATTTTTAAATCAATTACAAGAATATCGATAATTATGAATTATGAATTTTGATAATCCTCATTTATTATGTATAACATATCCGGCAGCGATATTAGATACAAGATATATATACATGATCGGTATTATGTATACATATAGAGCAATTGTGTAATTAGTTGGTTAGATAAAATAGTTCGCAAATTGAAACGCGAATATGTGTACATACATTGGTATGTATATACATATTAAACCTACTATAGTGACAGAATTTAATAACTAGTAACGATTGATTAAAAAACTTTCGGATAAATAAATTCAAAAAAGAAAATGAATGAATGAATAAATAAATAAATAAATAAATAAATACAAATAAAGAATTTTATACTTGTATTTAATTTTCTTCATTTTATGAATTATTCTATGAAATTTCTCTTCGTTTATATATAGAAAAGATTTTTTTCAGTTTCTTGTACCTCATTTCTTTTTTTGTTTCTTTTTTTTTTTTTTTTCTCCTTTTTCATCCTATTATTTATGGTGTATATGTATATACATATACATATATATATATTATACGTTAATAAATAGTAACAGCTGGTGCACTTACCTTGATTCAGAAGAAAGAAGTGAGTAAGAGCATCTCGCCAGCTCGAGGCTTGGAATAGGTATATAAATTTCTTGACAATGGAACAAACGACGAGATTTTCTTCACAATATTGTTATATACATACATATATGTTCTATATATATATGTATATACCGCCGGGAGCTTTTATTCTTCTTCTGTATTATACTTTTATTTATTTCTTTTATTTCATATTGTATATTATTTATTAATATTAATAGAAGTGTAGCAACCTCAATTTTCTTGATTTTTTGTTTTTCTCTGTTTTTTTTTTTTTTTTGTTTTATATTTATTGTAATTTCAAAGAAAATATAATAGAAATATTATACGTATATGTATATATTGTTTTTTTTCTATTATAATTGTATTTATTATAGCTGCAGCAAAGTTCGTTCGTTTAAATTTTTCAAATTTACAGCGAGTCCCGTATTATATATTATTATTATTATATGTATAAAATAAACGATAAGATATTTTACGACGAAATTGAAACTGGGAAAAAAGAAAAATATATATTGCATATAATCTGCACAATTCGTTGATAACAATTATTAATTAATACAACGAGTATAAAAATTTGTCGTTTATTTTCGGTTAGAATTTCTATGTGATGGATAAAATAAGTGAATTTTATACTATTTTCCTTTTACTTATTCTTTTTGTTGATTTTTGATTTATTTATTCATTTATTTTCTTTTTTTTTTTCTTTAACGGAATATATAATTTGAATATAATATTCAAATTATCTTAGCTGCGTGCAAGATGAAAAAAGGTAGAAAAATATTCGTATACTTGTATTACAATGAAGCGGAGTTAATCCCGGGTTAAATATCGGTAGAAGGAACAAAAAAATTAGTTAATTTAATTTTTTATCCTCGATTTATCCCGTTACATCGTCCGGATAAAGATCACACCTCGATATCTGTAAAATATAAATAAAAACAAGAAAATTCAATATACACGTAAGTATATTATAGTTAATTGCAATATAATTATATAAATGAACTATAGTTAGATGTATTATTAATTATTGATATAGTAAATTCTTAAAAAAGTACATACACTGATATAGAAAATGTCTATAATAAAAACAGAATTTTTTTTTTAAACAAACCTTACAAAATCTCCCTTAAAGATATATATGTCGTGTGTTTCAAATATCGTTTAGTAATCTACTGAATTTTTCTTTGTTTTTTTTTTACACGGAAAGATAAAATCCGCGTATTTTTTTACTTATCTCTTCTGGCTTCTAATCTTATCAATCATGTTAAACGCTATTTCGAGTGGATTGAGTGCTCTGGGAATTAGAAATGTTTCATCATAAAAAAAAAAATAAAAATAATACGTTTTTCAAAATTTCTAAATTATACACAAAAAAATAAAATAAAACAAAAATTACCTTACTTTATTCACGCATTGATTATGACGAAAATAATTATGGATTTTTATTTTAGTTTTTTTTTTTTTTTTTTGTTTTTTGTTTTTTGTTTTTTTAATTAAATCGCAATTCAATATCTGATCATTAATATTACTGGGAAATGCGACCTCTTATAATAAAATTTGCAATTTAAATCAAGGACTAGAACACGAGTTCGTTTGGAATTGGTATTCGAACCGAGAAATATATGATTCACTCTTATACCTGTATATCTATATTTGTATACTAAACAGATAATAAACCTCCGATATTTCCTCTTTGTAAAGGATTTTGTAAATCAAGAGATTCGGTAAAGTCTCGCGCGAAGTAGTACATTGAAAAGAATTTTTAACTCACTGCGCGAGACTCAACCGAGTCTTTACAACCACATGAGGGCTCTACGGCCTATAAGTACAGCGATTGTATTATCCTCATTTTATTCCGACTCGAGTTATACACGAGATTCAAATATTTATTACAGAATATGGATAAAAATTTTTTCCTAATTTTTTTTTTTTTTTTGTTCTTTGTATTTTTTCCAAAATTTCATAAAAATTATAATTATAGCTAATATACAATAACCAATAAACATTTCTATTCTTCAACTACATATTCGTAGTGAGTCTATAGTTTTATCTGAAACTATACAGAATAACATGATTCTGACTTTATGTGGTAATATATCTCGTTTCCGGTTTAAATTATCTTCCGGCATTCGCAATGAGTGTTTATAACAATAAATGAGATAATAAAATTGCGTGGCTCGTGTATTCATATACATGGTTTTTAATTTCCGACAATTATTTCTACATATATATATATATACATATACATACCCATGCCAGTATATATACTAGACCGATTCAAAAAAATCAACTATTTTAATTTTCAAATAGTAAGTCAAAAATATTGTTCCAAATGACGAAAAAAAAAGGCTGTCAAAGTTTGAGCTCTTAATATTAATATTAAGAGGTGCCGCATAGCGATTTTCTATTTCCCATCTAAATAACATAGGAATTTTTTTTTTTAAACTTTGGAATTTTATAACTCGGCAACGCATCAGTGTACTGATAAGACCAGAACATATTTTTGTAGCAAATTGAACGTTCTACAAAAAAGGTCTCTTGGTCTTTTTCGATAAATCTAGCTATTTCCAAGTTGGTGTATTGGTTATTGATGATAATTAATCATGACTAACTTGGAAACAGTTGGATTCATCGAAAAAGACCAAGAGACCTTTTTTGTAGAACGTTCAATTCGCTACAAAAATATGTTCTGGTCTTATCAGTACACTGATGCGTTGCCGAGTTATAAAATTCCAAAGTTTAAAAAAAAAAATTCCTATGTTATTTAGATGGGAAATAGAAAATCGCTATGCGGCACCTCTTAATATTAATATTAAGAGCTCAAACTTTGACAGCCTTTTTTTTCGTCATTTGGAACAATATTTTTGACTTACTATTTGAAAATTAAAATAGTTGATTTTTTTGGATCGGTCTAATATATACCTATGTACATAATAAACACACGTGTAAATATAGCTTTAAAAATATTAAAACTATATTTACAACATAATATGTGATTATATGTATGTACGTACAATACATATCTGTTACATAATAACTTTAGCCACGAATAAATGTTGAATGAATTAGAGGGACAAAAAAAAAATTGTAAAAAAAACAAAAAAAATTATTCATTCATTCGTTCGTTCGTTCAAATGAATTGATTATAGACATGTGAAATATTGTCGAATAAATAAAACTGTATGCCCAGGAAACCTGAGCGATATTGTACATATATACATACATATGTACACATATTTGATGATAAGACAGAGAATGTGTATTTATATAGTTGTCAAAAAGATAATAAAATAAAAAGATAAAGAAGAAAATTAGTAACAATTATATAATGCTAATGAATGAATATAAATACATTAATAAGATAACAAACAAGTAATAATGATAATAATGATATAAAGGAAGCGTGTTCGTACACTAAACGAGAGTTTCTATTCATCGTGTATGAACAAGGTATAGGTATATACATATGCGTAGTAGATATAGGAGAATAAGAAGTTGCGGAGTAATTTAGCGACCGTAATATGTATTTACGTATACAAATTAGTTTAGTCTTGTTATAGTTTATTTTATAATAATAAAGTTCGTTTATATCGTCAAGTATAAGGTTGGAATCGCTTTCATCAGAGTTGGGATCGCTTTGCGACCGGAGGATTCATTTTGAGTAGTGCCCCTGATGCAAAATCTCACTTGGTGGCAAAGATTAAGATGATGAGGTAGTTTAAAGGGGTTGCCTGGGTTGATACGGAATGCCCCATATAATCATTCGTGGGTAAGAAAAATAAGAAAAAATATAATGTACAAGAAGAAAAATAATAATAAGAAAAAAGTAAATAGATAAATAAATAATAACGTAAGAGAAAGCTAAAAGAATAGAAAAACCGGAAGCTGGATACAATTACAGGTATCGTATATAGACACTCCGTGTCTTGTCTTATCGGGTTTTAATTAGATTACATAAATACAAGAATAAATTGCATAATTTTGTTTTTTTAAATTCTCATTATAACAAATTGAAACTGGAAAGATTGATTTAACTGCAGAATATTTCCCTGAATTTAGAAAAATGAAAAGAAAAATCGAAAAAATGTATATATAAAATTAAAAAGAAACAAACTTTAGCCTGTCTCACAATTTGCAAAGAGTATCTCATAAATAATATGAAAAATACGCGAATACTATATATATGACTTCAGTTTCATATACATATATACGTCTATGTATAATGCTTACTAAGAATGAGATAAAATGCAAAAAATAAAATAAAAAAAAAACAGAGCATGCGTGAATTACAATTAGTCAGCATGGATGGCGCCGGAAATGCCTCGTTTTACGACACTGTATACATTATACTAATCAGTATACTTTAACTTGACGATGAGCGGTAAAGTATCTGTAATAAAATTTAAAAATAATAATAATAATAATAATATTAATAATAAAATTAAGACTAAATTAAGAAGAAAAGAATAAACACGTAAAGCAACGGGGGAAAAAAATCAAAAAGAAATAAGAAATAAAAATTTATAAGTAAGTAAATTAACTCAAAGAACTTGATGAAGACTAAACAAGCCCCGTAGGCAATCGAGAGTCTGTAGTAACAGTAGTAGCAGCCTCGACACGGGATTTAATTCTCTTGAGAGAATATCGAATAATATATATATATATATACATATATAAACAGCACGAAGTAAGTATACATATATAATATAAATTATATGCGTTAGGTATATTATGTATAGTCTAAACCTGAATGAGTTTTAGTTTATTTTCGATGCCCAGCCTATACTGAACGAGGTACGTTATCACATCGTGTATGAGGTGGTGACCCAGATTTCCAAATTTGAAATTTACACTTACTACTATATATGTACATACATATGTTCAGAATATTAATAGTTTTATTATTTTATTTGATATCAATTTCAATTTTTTAAATTTTAGATTTATTATTTATTAATATACTATTCATTTTAAATATAGTATATCGTCTATCTTATATGCGAGTTATAAAACAATTGCGCGTACAAATAACTGCAGAGAATAATCATATCGAAAAATAGATAGAAATTAAAGAGGTAAGAGAAAAAATAAAGGGTGGTATTTCTCTAAGAATTTATTACAGGTATAGTATATGCAGATTGAACAATTCGAATTTCTCGACAAACAAGTAATTGTTTGATTATAGTTACAATAATTAGTATAACGAAGTTTATATAGAAACGTTATTAGAGAGAGAGAAAAAGAGATATTGGAGACTTCAATTATTGAATAGAATAAGATAAAAAAGGAATAAAACTTGGGATAAAAACTTCCTATTTTTCTGAAGCGAATTATCTTATAATAATTGTTGTTCTAAGACTCGTCGGGATTGCGGGGATATCGCACAGCGCATATTCCTTATACGCTTGGTCGCTCTTCCTTGAAGCAACTATAAAAGTACGCGAACCATGTCCTCAAATATATATATATATATATATACGTATATATAAAGTGTACATAAATATACCTTTGTAAATTCTATAGCGAAAAGAAACAACCGCGAGTCTATATAACGGATCATTATTTTATCTAACGATAAGTCATTCTTCTTATTTAAATATATATACATTATATATCTGTACGCTATATTTAATATATGTATATGAAATACGCCTATGATGATGCACGACGCTCCGTAACCAGCCAATATTCATTATTAGACATAAGCATGTATATGTACATACATAAAAAACGAATAAAAGATAAATTTTTCGTTTTTTTTTTTTAAATATAAAATAAGGAAAGGATTGAATTGAATAACAAATTATTTTCCGCAACTTGGTCCTCGCGTGCAAATATTTTATGGAATTAATGTTTATCCTACTTCTTACTTACTCGTATATGTATATTATACCCATCCGGTCAGCGCGATTTAGTATTAGAGTGTCGATTGGCACGATTGACACGGTCATTCAAAGACTTTCACGTTTTACGTTCGCCGTCATTAAAGATGTAGGTAGGTAGGTGGGTAGGTAGATAGGTATGTATATTGAATCGGGTGTAGAAACGCGTGAGAATTGAAAGCGACTACATAGTTCGAATTTAAACCGTTGAGAAAATAACAAATGTTAATACTTATAGTTTTTAGATGATAAAAATAAAACAAAACAAAAAATGTATTTTTTCTTTTATAGAAAAATCTTGCCATCTACAGTTCAATCCTACGTTATATATATTTACTGATGTTTAATAGATACATACATAAAACGCTACTGCCTTTAAAAGAATATAATAATGAGAAGAATTCTAACTAGAAATATAGTGAAAATAAATATAATATGAAAAAATTATCTATATACCACACTTCACTTTACTCTAGATATTTCATAACATATAACGATAATTCTATACAGTACAAGTAATTAGTCTCGAACTGATATATTCTCTATTGTATATACCTACATACATACAGTTTGTAGTTATAGAGTGTTAACGTATATTTTTTCCAATAGATAATGCTTTATATACCCACATACCTATACTCTACATCATGATAGAAGTTTTAATATCATTCGTAAATTTCTTTACGTATAATTATTTGCGAGGATAATAGTTCGAATTTAAATGTTCGTATACCTGTTTCTAATTTATTTATTATACATGTATACAAAATCGTATTTTTTTAATGTCAACTATAGTAATCTAATACTATAATTGCATCTAGACAATTGAATCATACTCTTTATATCTATGATGCGATGGTTGGCTGGTATGAGATTTATGTAGTATGTATATGTATGTATACGCTTCGTCTTGTAACGGTTAGAAGACTTCATCAGTTCCGTGTAACACGATAGTTTCTGATTTAAGTATCATAGATGAAAACAAGGCTTCATGTGGGCTAAACATAACGTAACATGAAAAATAACGCAACATGCATAATATACATGAGTATATAGGTATATTTAGGTACGTGTGAGAATAGGTCACAACTCTAATACTGTTAATTCTAAAAAGAGAAAAAAAAAAAAAAAGAAAAAAGAAAAAAATTTATAATCATGAGTTTGGTATAGTTAACCGTTTATTTCAACGCGGAAATATCTTTTGAATAATTATTACGTCATTAGATTCTTCGTAATTCGTGGAATGGATAAAAACAACCAAACTCGAAGTCTTTTGAGGTTTAGATAACCTTTGTTCTCTTTTTAATTTTTTTTTTTTTTTTTACAAAGATAAACGTCGTTAGTGCATTGCATAATATACATGGAAGATAAAGATTACTCTGTATATGTGTATGGATGTATGTACTATACGTATGTAAATACAAAATACAATTCTATACCGGACGGGATTTTCCATACGTATGTATAAAGATAAGCCGAAGACAAAAAACAAAAAAAAAACAATCAATTTCCGTAACATTCATCCGGCACGATGTGAAATTAGCCAATAACCAAAAATACTTTGAACAATATTTCACTTTCGCTACAGTTGGAAAAAAATAAATAAAATAAAATAAAATTAGAATCAGCGATGGTATTAACGAATTTTTTTTTTTTCATTTATTATTTATTTTAGACTACACTGACAATAAGCTGTATCTACCGGTTATCCTACAACACTATAAAACACATCAAGATTTAAGAATATTGTCTCCGTGCCAGCTGACCTTTCGAAAATAATGACCGATTTCTAAATTTAAAAGGAAACGAAATAAGAAAAAAAAAAAAGACGCAACATTATACGGAATAAACAACGAAGGAGCGTCGTAATCTAGGCCAAAAGAAAAAGAAAGACAAAAAACAAAACGGGATCTCGGAACGAGAGATGTAATTAACTAAAGAGAAAACAAATTTTTTTTCTTCTAAATAATAGAAAGTCAATTTTCGCATATAATCAAACTAATAAGAAAAAAAAAAGTTTTGTACATTTCGGTTCGTCAGCTGTCAGCTGGTAGTCGTCTCTATTGATTGGTTGCTATTGTGAAGCACCCCGTACACGCCGACGATTTCTAGGTTATGTGATAAACGAGAACAAAAAAAGGACGACGGTTTTAACCCTGAGATATTTAAATCCTCGACGTATAATGCGTAAGTATACATTACAATATCGTAAATAGATTCAAAACATCCTATTTCACATAGTGAATGAGAAGCTTTAAACGATTAGCCTAATGCCAGTTTAAGAAGAAAACAACTAAGAATAAAAAACGGGGGATGAAAAACAAGAAAATGGGAAAAAAAGCAAATTTTTTTAAGGAAAATGATCCTTATTCATAAATTGATCGCATTTGATAACGATAAAATTCAAGTACGAACTCACCTAGTATTTTCGATAGCGTCGAAGAGTCCTTGCGGAAAGAAGCGTTTCGTGGTCTCGATTAGTAATCCGAAATACTATAGAATTTATCTCTTATTTACATGCACAGTCACTTACGGGGTCTACCCTACACGCTTGCGTACGCGTTTACACGCGATAATCGTAGTTTTTTTTTTTTTATTTATGTATTAATAATCGACTCGGTTAAAACAGAGTTTTAATGTGTATTGTGATAACGGTACATACTCCTTTTCGTCACTAACATAATATAACATAATATGACGCGCACAACCACCTCGATTGAAACTCAGCGACTGATTTCACGATTTCATTTGACAGCGACGTAGGTGCGCTCTGAGCCTTGCTGATGCAGCTATGGAGTATGGACGCTCGAATCCTAAAATCGCCAGCGCTATCTGTTAGAGAGATGATGAACGATCTGAGAATCATGTTTCGCTTTATTTGATAGAAAAACTTTCATTACTTTTAATCAGGGCAATGCTTAGCTGAGAGATTTATTTACTCACTTATATACATACATACCATGTAACATACATTGTGTATATTTATTAATAAAACTTGTACTTAAGATAATTGTAAATAGCATTCTTATGAGTACATGAATAACATTATTATCTAAATTCTGAGCTTGCCTCTATTTTCTTAAGTAATTGTCATCCACCTATTTTACGATCAGAGACATAATCATCATTATCGCTACTTTGAAGACATGAATTTATCATAATAGTTGATAAACTATTCGCGTACAAATTCGAAATGTATATGTTATGCTTATATTACTAGCTCAGATAATGCCAACTGATTACATAATTGAATAGATGGCCATTAAGCCTGCGTTTGATAATATCAGGAGTTACCGATAGAGAATTAATTATGATTAGCGTACAGAGATGATCATCCGCCATAATCACGTAATACGATCGTATGAGGTTCACAATTAGCTAATTAATTTCTTTGTTTGCACAATTTATTTCATTCGGTATTTATCTCTGAGTAAAAAATAGTAACAGGAATTCTTATTAGTAAAAGTATGTCGATAAGTTTCAAGAGTTTTACACACCTTATCGATAGAGCATAAGTTTTCGTTCACAGCTTTGATGGAGCGTGAATATTATGCGGTTTGAAATTGATAGCTCCTAGCTATAAAATTTTCCAAACCCTTCAAACTATGGCCTATTACGTCTGTCGGTACAGCAATACGGCTTCGTAAAGGCTTGCAGGCTTCTTCCATTAAATTACAACTAGGTGGATGTAGGAGAAGCATAATACTGCGACGAATATAAAATAGAATGAAACGAAACGATTGAAGTATAAAATTTATTATGAGTTTCAAAGTTTTGCTTTTTTTGGTTTTTATTTGTTTTTTAATATGAAAAATGACCGCTCGCCGCACATCATCATCAACGGAGCGTGAAACGCAACCTCTATGATTAATATATTGCGTTCATTGTTTCGGAATGGCTTGTTCACGCGTTCACGCATTTTATCCATAATATGGAAGAACGAATTTGTAGCTTGTCGATAATAAATCTCTCATATATTATGTATTATAGGCTGTATTCCCAAAAGCTCATAGACAGTATAACTATAGTCATCAATATAGGGGATTCCCAGTTCCTACTCACTGCTACAAAATAACTTAGACGTTCTGCGGGTTGCATTAAACAAGGCGCGTTAATTCTCAGTTTAAATTCAAGAAAGATTGAAGTATGTAGAATTTAAACTTACTAAATTTGTCGGTTTAATGATCGTTAAATTAAAATTAGAAAGACATAAATTTTACCGTGAATTTATTGTTTCTATAAAAGTAAAACGAATCTGGAAAATTCATTATCGTTTCTAATAATGACAAGTGTATAAAATTTGATATTTTTATACGAAGTGAAGAAGGTCAGAAAATGTTTAAACGTCAATGCATTTTTCGTTTTACTAATCGCCATTTTATATAATTTCTCATGCATACAATTATTTCTTAAAAATCTAGGTGTATTTTATTATGTATATATATACTACGTACACTCACTTATACATATACGTAGTACGTTTATTGTTACTGGATAATTTTACAATAAATATATTCGATAACTGATACTGTGTTTTAATATTTTCGTGTTATAATTGTAGATATACATTTGATTAGAATTACTGCCACAATAAATTATTGTATGATTTTATTTTCTTTTTTTTTTTCTTTTATGTTTTTAATTATTTTTTTCCACTGCACTTATATACCTATATGTATAGCTGCTGAGGAAGTTAATCGCTTATTCATTAGTATACGGATATAAAATGTATTGACAGTCAATTTATACCTCTTGTTTCTCTCTCCCCAAGATTTTCTCCAAGATCGTTCATCACTGGTAATTAATTATAGAATTTAATTAAACGCAGATTGTTATTTATTCATTCAATTGTTATAGTAACTTGTTTTTTTGTTCCTTTTTTTCTTTTTAACAGTACGCGTGACACTGAAATATTAAAAAGAAATGCAATTTCTAGTTTGTAAAACAGGCTTTATTGATATCAAATTTTGGCAAGCACAGCACCACAATGAAAAATCTGAAATAAAGACCTTCGATAAAAAGAGACAGAAAAACACAACAACACATGAATGAATAAATGACCGTTAACAATATTATATTGAAAGACAACAGTGCAGCTTGAAATCCTGGTATTTCGTAAATATAAATATCATTCATATGTTCACGTAGTTTTGTATGTTTTTTTTTTTTTTTTGTTTTTTGTTTTTATCTTTTGCTGCAACAATAATTTGCTTCAAAACAATAAAAATACATAAAGAACAAGAATCAGACGTTAAACACTCAAAACATTCGTTCACGGAATAGAAAACTTGTTTCTTTTCAAATCTTATTCGTCATTCTTTTCTTATACTTTGTGAATTTTTATATAATTTTCATATCATTAAAGAATAAAATTCAACAAAATCTATACGAATCAACGAATAAAATCGTCCGTCCTGTGGATATGATATACCTAGTATAAAGACTGATTTAATATTCAACAAGACGAAACAAAATGTAGGTAACAATGAAATGAAATGAAATTAAAAAAATTAAAATAAAAATGTAAAAAAGAACAGTTACGAAAAAACATTATGATCGTGTATTGATTTCATTTAACTAAAAATACTCCCATCATCAATAATTTCATTAAACTAATATTTAAAATGAAATAATATTTTTTTTCTTCCTTTACTCTTCGCTATTCTCAAAATAACATTTTTTTTTTTTTTTTATACGACGTAATATAAGTCTATGTGTATAATAAGGTACGTTTGTGGATTAAGCGACGATGCCGATGACGGATGCAGGTATAATATTTTTCGTTTTTGGTTTTCAATTTGTTTTTTTTTTTTTTTTTAGTTTTTTATCTTTTATATAAAGAATTCTTACGCAATTTAATAAATTTAGCACTTATATTAACACAGATATTTCAGCAACGTCCTTAATAAAAGAAACAAAAAAAAAAAAAAAAACAAAAAGAACAAAAAAACTGTATACTGATATATATTCTTCATCATCGCCTTATTTTTCTTTCCGCTGTTGTATTAAGCCGCTGTGATTTTCTTTTTGATGAGATTTTCCGGTTGTAAGATTATTACTTCGATTTTCATCATTGGTACCGTTCATAGTTGCAGAGGTATGCCCATCCGTGGAATTCCCTAATATGTTAATAAACGTTTTTAATCTCAAAAATCGGATGTATTCTAACATAAATATACATACACACGTATATACAGATATTACCACAAATCAACATTCAATATAATAATAAGGGACAATGAACAACACTCGTATAACAACATCTCGTACTCTGCACAACACGTATATCATTATACTTTTATTTATCAATCCTATATAGCTGTAATTTATTAATAAAACGATGATGAAGTATTGATATCATTATTATTATTATTATCATTATTATTATTATTATTATTATTATTATTATTATTAATATTATTAATATTATTATTATTATTATTATTATTATTATTCTTGTTGTTGTTATGAGATAAGAAAAAATCTCGGCAAATATGAATGGAAGAGTATTATTGAAATGGTGAGAAAAAATATTTGTAAAATAAAGTTTCCGTTTGAGATGTAGTTATCCAACCGCCACCCTATGGAAATAAAACAGTGCACGGTATAACTGATCGGTTAATTAAAGATACATTGATCGTTACGTACCAGAAATTGTTGATTTTTTATTAGATTCTATAGCTTCATTGTCAAGATGTGTTTCTGACTCTTTAACGATCTTTGATGATGTATTGTTCGACTGTTCTTCTGCCGAAATTAAATCGTTCTCTGCACAGTCATCATAAACATTCATAATTAAAAAATAAAATAAAAGACAAGAATTAATGATCAGAAAACAAATTTTTTTGTTTATTCGTTAATTGATAGGAAGAAATTATTTTAGGAAGAAAAAGTGTATAGAAGAGTTGTAAGAATGAAGAATTGTAAAAGTATTTACAAAATTGATAATTAAGAAAAGAACCCATTTGTCAAATAATAATTATTATTATAATTAACAGATTGTTTGCAATATGAGAAATGGAGAGTAGAAATATGAAGATTCTAGTCAACTTACTCGAATTAGTTACTGGAGACGTATAATCGTCAATAGAATCTGGTGAGTTTATTGGGGAATAAAATTTGACGTTATTTTCTCCGTCTATTCCATAAGTAACAGGAGTAAACTGCTCCTTCTCGATATGCAGTTCATTGTCTTCATTATCTTTTGATAGTTGCAAATTTTTTGGAATTTGTTCATCTGTCGTTTTCTGTATCGAATATTGAAAGAACGATCAAGAAACGATATAAGATCTACGTATTTTGTTATACAAGTTCTTTGGCTTGAAATGAAAAGCGTAGAAAAATAGGGAAGACATAAAAACCAGGAAGATAGAAAAGTAAAGATTAATGCTAAAGTAATTTTCTCACGTTTGGCGTCGATATTTTATTCATAGTTGTCAACGCATCTGGTTCTACTTTCGTTTCTGATTCTGGAAATATTTCGGATTCAGATTCCGATTCCTCCGGGATGGCTTCATTTATAGGTTTTGGTGTTCCATTTAGGAGACAATCTGTATTCACCAATTCTTCAAGTTCTGACTCAGTTAGGTAGTCATCCTCTTCTTCGGCACTATCATCAGTACTAGTGCTGTTGGAAATCATCAACTCTTCTTCCGTGGGCTATACGATTAAAAAAAAAGTAAAGAAATGATTAAAGGAAAATCAGATAATTCGTGAAAAACCACGAAGGAAGGTAAACGATAGTAAAAAATATCATTTTTTATGTTTTGTGATATTTTTTGGGGATTAATCGAATCGCTCTAATTATAAGAAAAAGAAACTAATCAAAATTGAAAGATACCCGAAATATATGTTCCTTATAGCCAAAAAAAAGACGAGTTACTTGTAGATGTCATTACTTTCAAAAAAAAAAAAAAAACGTGGAAAACTCGAATAAAATTCTTAGACTTAAGACTTACGTTAAAATCCTGATCATCAGCATCGCTGTCTGCGGCTGCCAATCTTTCGAGTTTAGCCTCTGTTGATTCTTCTTCAGATTGCATTTCAGAACTGTCATCAAGACCAACAACTTCTGAATACTTTCGTTTAGGATCAACTTGTGGGCTGGTTGATTCTGTCGTAGATTTTTCCTCCGGTGTTGGAGTCTGCAAATTAAGGAAATAAAATAACAAAAAAAAAATAAAAAACAGAATTTAACCAATTCCATTAGCGAAAATAAGTTCACACTGCAAATACTGCAGCGAGAGAAAATTAAATCTGTCGGTTTTCATTTTCTGAAAAGTTGGTTATATATAATAAATATATAAATTTAAAACGTCTGCAGGTATCCATTTTCAATAACAAATAAAAAAAAAGGATCATGCGTTAAAAGGAGAGACGACGAAGTAACAGACGTAGGTTCAGATTTACCAACAAGTAACAATTAGCTAATTTTTTACATTTATTATACTCACTGTATCCGGTTCCAAATTTTGTACGTAAAGCCTGGTTGGTGGAGGTGACGGTGTTCTTCTGGAAGTTTCTAAACAAGATAACGCTGACAAGGTGGATAACATCGATTTAATCAGGCTCTTTTTTGCTTCGAGTAATTCATCCTCCTATATTTCCATCACCATAATATAAGATTTACAATCACAATAACATTTACAATTAGGATTACAAGTACTATACATACAAGACACAAGGATATAGACATAATTTATACCTACCACGTCGAATCGATATCAACATTTTATTTATTAGTCAAGATAATTTTGTGATATACCTATTTTGAAATATTTTTTTATTCAACGATTTCTTAGTGGTTTAAAGTCAGAAAAAAATCAGAAAGTAAACGAACATACAAATATCTGAAGATTTTTCAATTTCAAAATTGCATTTTTCATATTTTTGACATTGATATACCAATACTAGATATAATATTATCATGCCAAAGGTCTCAGTTTTTTTACAATTTATTTTACAGTCTTATAATCAAATTCTGACATTTGTATACTTTTCTTTATCCGCTTTAATCTACTACATTGCAATATTACTATAAAGATTATCAATAACTTCACACCGAGAAACGATTTTCCAAAAATTAACACAGCCTTTTATCGCTCCTGAGTATCAAAGCCAACTATCTAAATATAAATTCCGCCTTTTTCTTAACGATTAATTATTGTATAATCACTTCAATGCAAGATCACTTTAGGATAAAATTTAATTTTAATTAATTAACCAAAAAGTGTTCACAGGCAGACATACAGCAACTCTACTAATTACATGCAACAATTAAAAGTCGTGACCAACAATAAGGATGTTGCATTCATGTAGGTATATGAATAATTTAATAATGAATATCTTGTATCTAAATTACAGGAATCTGTAAATCTATGTAAAACTGTTAACATAAATTAGATACTATCACTTATAATAATTATCAAACTTCTATCGGTTCTATAATAAATATAAATCTGTAAATTATAACGAAGTATTATTTTTTTACCTTGTTTCGCGAGCTCTTTCGGTGTCTCATATTTTTGAGACCGTTGGATTTTATTGTGCGAAGACGTCGTCGTCCTTTTTGAATGAACTTTACCTGTAACGATTAATTAACGATGGAATAAAAGATAAAATGGATAAATTTTACAAATTTGGATACTTGGAATTGATTTACATAATTTTTAATATACAAAAATTATTATTTTCGTATTCCTAAGAACTGAATAAATGATTAAATCAATAGAAACTAACCATCCCCGTAGGTTGTAGTGTGGGATAACCCAGGATGACGGCACCGATGTTTATACCAAGTCTGCAAGCTCGTAGCATCACCAGACTTGGTAGAAAAAATATCCATGGTAAGGGACGAACTAATTCGATTTTTCCAAAAGTTTTGCCATTCTCTTCTGTAAATTTTGAAACATTAAAAAATAAAAATAAAAATTTATTATTCGATTCTTGACGTTTCTTTTATTTCTTAATTCGAATCCCGATCGAATCGAATGAAATGTTCAATTTTTATTTATCTTATTTATTATAATTTTTTGTTTTCCCATTACGAAAAATTTTTCATTCTTGACATATCATTAATTATTAATTATTAACCACCTGTATTAACTTCTTGAACTGGCAGACTCCACTGTGCCGATTTTTCAACCACCCATAAAAATCGATCAGCAACCCTTAGGAATCCCTGGCCCAGTGAAATTTGAGCTGTTGCTTCGAGACTAGCTACAATCGCATCGCCAAGTGTTTCCACAATTTTTCCGCTCATCTAATATCGTATTTTTCGAAAAAACAGAAAATAAGAAATAATGAAAATTACTCAGACCGGCACGTGCATTGGAGATAAATTAATGAGCGAGTTTATTGATATTGTATAAAGTCAATTACAAGGAGATACGTATAGTCGTATAAACAAAATTCTCAAATCATTAATTACGTTTATTTCTCTGCATGTAGCTTATCAAACGCAATTATTATTAGAAATTCTGGATTTCTAAATGACAAAAAAAAAAGAATAAGAAAAATAAAATAATAAAAAAAAACCTATTATCAAATCAGAGACCAAATTAATTAACATTATGTAATAATATGCTCGTGATTACTCACCGTTGTCGATGATTTCGCAGCTTTTGCGCTCATTTTCAGTCTAAAAAGGATTCAAAAAAGAGATTTTGAAAAATTGTTTGTTGAATGAAAATTGAAAGAGATTTATATTTCGCTGTGTAACTTAATGCATAAAATATGTTGGGTGATGATTAGCCAAATTAACGGATTTTGTTAATTTTTTTTATGCACTTCCTGTTTCATTAAAAAAGTGAAGTGAATTTCGATAAAGAAAATTTAAAGATCTTTAAATCCAAGCGTCTCGTTGTCTCACATAATCTTTGCGTGTTGCAATACGAGACCCGAAGAGACCTGTTTATAATTTTTATCGTAAAAGACACCGTCACAAACTCACCACTAACATGTTCCCCGCAGAATGATCATGATACTGGGATTTGTGGCATATACGCTGACATTAGCCATGTGTATACATATATATGCATATTAGTCATAAGTATATAGATACATGGATATAAAATAAATATATATACGTATATGTATGTGTTATATACATATAGGTGTAATAAGGCGAAGGGAATCTTCTTATATAGAGACGATATCCCGAGGTCATGATCTTTTCGATATAAATTATCAAAGCGCAACCTTATTTATTGTTTATTTATAAATAACTTATTCCGTATATACGCGTAGTAGAGAAATACCCAAAGTTTTCAAACATTGTATATCGATTTTGGAAACGTTGGACACATAACATAACGGTTTTATTGATCTTTATTAAAATCGTTAAGAATTGTATAAGAAGTGCAAAGCGCGGGGTAACATTATTTCAAATGTAAGGAATTAAAGAAGTTATATATAAGACATTGAATTATTTAAAAATAATTCTAACAATTAATAGAATTGATCGTAACTGAAATGAATAAATAATCAAATAAATAAATGTATTTAATAATCAGCGATGTTGATAAAAATAAAATACGCGTAAAACTGACGGGTACATGTTTCTTGTTTTGTCTGAACTCTGTCTAGATCAAAGTTTTTCTGAAAGAACTGTATGAGCGATTTCTCCTTCACGCGTACACGTACGTATATCTCAATGTTTACTATTTATAATTTATCCATTTTAAATTATAAACGAGAATTAAATTGAATTATTAATTAAAAGAATGAGTTATTTATTCATTACTCGCGTAATATTTTTCTAGTATTTATTCATTACTACAATCAAAAATTTCGCCAATTCTCTTCGTTGTATATTTTCGACCTTTTACCATTTAACTAATTATACATAATTCCTTATTTCATTTTGTTCTATTTATTTTGTTCCTTGCCGATTGCCCGATATACATCGAGCCTCTACGGGCCCCGGAAGTTAGTTCAAGACTTCAAGTTTCAAGCTTGAATTAAGCGCGGGAAGAGTTTGCGAGCAAAAAATCGTTGTCGCATGCTGTTGTACGAAATGGATTAAAGCGCGAATGTAAACACTATGAATACACTTTGAAATTGTTTTCGGTTTTAGCTAGATTAGCTAGTTTTTTTTGTTTGTTCCTTTATTTCTCTGTCTCTTTGTTTTGATCATTGATAGTTCAAATGTTAAGCAAACGGTTATAGTTGGGGCAGGTTTAATTGTTATAAAATAGATCGACGTAACGATGATTTAATTATTGTTATCGAGTTTTAAAATAAAACAAATAAAATAATATATGTATATTTAAGTGTGTGTATTATATATATAATCATTAATTACGAAGTTTATTATTATATTTATAAATATATAATATCGCAAATGGAAATTATCATTTTTTGATATCTTTGGGTAGAATTAATCATCGAGTCCACAATTATTTTTGACACATACCTATATGGTTTTAATAAAACTGTTTGAAAAAACAATCTTACCTTGAATTTTCACTTTATATAAAATATTCGAATTAACCCAAACTGGGGGTAAAACGAATATATAAGTTTTAAGAAACCCCAGTCGATCACCGATACAACGATTATGATTATGATTATAAATTACGTAATGGTAATAATTTGAATAAATCAATTTGTTAGAACTTAGACGATATTTTTTCCATTTGTAAATGGAATTTATTTACTCATTCGAGATATATTTTAATCAAATATAATTGATGTATTTTTAAACTCACTGCTATGTCATTTAGAAGGAAATATACATCAACACCCGACACAATCGCACCGTTGACTGGGGAGAGAGAAAACCAGCGTCGTGTCGCTGGAACTGCTTGAAAGACCTTTGACCAATCGTATATCGCTATACCGTAACGGAGACTCGATGTTTCTTTTTGTTTTTTTTTTTTCTTAAACTGCTATTCAATTACGTTTCGATATTCTTGTTCGAATAATTTTTTTTTATTGTTTATAACAATTAATGGAAAATTTAATAACATTTTACGAGAAGGAGAATACGGCATTTTATCTGTACAAGATCGAACTTAACAAATAGTCGTTATGGAGTATCGTAACCCAAGAATAATCTCGGGAAACAGTATACGGAAACAGAATAACACTTCGCGCGTAATTTGTCGTACATATTATACTTTTAGAAAAATAAAAATGCATAATCATTGTTCGTACGTACAATTAAACGACATCTTTGTTAATTTCATTTAAAATTTATGCAATTTTTTTATTGTTGAAGATGATGAATTTCTTGTTAGATTGCATGTACTGAGGAAGCATGACTTTAATATTTTTACGCTTTTATCTCATTATCAGACGACATTGGTATGAGATAAAAAACGAAGAATAAATAAAAAAACAACAACTTTCCCCGCAGTATGAAAAGTATAATTTTATTTTTTTTTCTCGACGACGTATCGCTCTCGTGCAAAGAGCGAACGTTTTTAAACTTAAACTTGGTATTTATTTTTAAACGAGTAATAATTGATTACTCATATTTAAGATCGCAGTTATGATTATAATTTATATATTTTAGTATTGGAAGTAATTGCAGTGCGAGAGTTATAATATCTGTAGTATTATACGTGTAAATAAAATAAATAAATAAGTAAATGAATGAATAAATAAATAAACAAACAATATCAAGTTTCAATATTTCTTGACGAATTTAGATCGATTATAGTTCATCATATTATCAGTTTATATTATGTTATCACTATCATGTATGTACATACATACATACATACAAGAGAAATGATGTGAGAAGTATTTCTGTATGCATTTTATCGAAAGGTCGTAAGACGGGTTATCTATAACATGAATTTTGTGCTATACATGCGTTTATTACATCGAGGGGTCCTAATGAAAAAGGCGTAACTCGTTGGGGCTTTGTTAGAAAAGAAGCATTACCCCGTCTGAATAATATTATGCTGTTCAAAAGGACATAAGTCTTTAAAAAAATATTTTATGATCTTATTCTCTACAGTAGTAGGTATATACACTTTACCAGTTTATACATTTTTATTTTTATTTTATAGTTACGCTGCGACACTATACGCGGAGTTTTCCGTTTCTTTGCGTTACGTCTTTTAATCTGACAGATCGAGCCATATATTCATGCCTTTTTCATTAGGACTCGACGATGTAAGATTTAGTGATTGTATACAAACATCAACGAATGTATGTATAGCATATGTATAATGTGCTACATACATAATGTGATAATTGCACATCTACACCTATAATTTATTACTTGTAATTATACATATAAGTATTGTGTATGTATGTAGTACCATACATGTTAGTAGAAATTTTACAGTCTAGCGACTACTTTCGTTACTTATATCTGGATTGATCAAGGTCCAATGAGCTTTGGTAATCATTTTAATGACTCAGTGGTGTTAAAAGATCCCTACTTTATAGACAATTTGAATTTTTCTGATTTTTGTTCTTTTTTTTTTTTGAGTTGGTATCGATAGACGAAACATTTTCTCATTGCGTGATGAGAAATAGTAGAATTGTTAACATGATCGATAAAATATTCTTTAAAATTTTCAGTTATCTTTCATATTATACATATAAGGTCCTGCAACATTAAGAAGTGATGGCAAAAATAAATAGAGCGTAAATGTCGACGCGTAAATATATATTTGCTGTGTAAGGTATTTGGATTTTTTCGACAAATAGTATAAACGATAACATTTTTTTACTCCTTTATTTTAAATAAGTTTTATCTAAAGTTTTTCTTCGGAATAACAAGTCTCACGTCAAAACCAACAGAAAAGTGATACGCGCCACGCAGACATACTTATAATGATGCAGACCACGTGCATCATATATCTACCTATATTTGATATTCAGATAATTTACTTACTGTTGATTAATCTGTCTCGACAATTTTCTGTACATCTTGTATGTAGACGAGAGTTCCTGAATGAGTAATAATCTCATGGTATACGTTAATTATTATTCATACTATTGCAGATTTTTTCAAAATATTATTATTGTTATTATTATAATTAATATTGCGAGTAAAACGAGGATTAATATCATACATACACATTCTTTGAGAATATTGCTTTTCAGTATAAGACATAGGTCATGCCTATTTTGATTTATTGAACAGTAGGTACTTTATCGATACATCAACTTACCAAGACAACCGTTAATCTGCATTATTGATCACAATTACAGAACTCAGATTATTACTAATTGTTGAATGATCTTGTGAATAGTAATTAGATGCTGATCATGATCGATCTTACTAATTACAGATCCATAATGTAGCGATGTATAAAAATTTGTAACTTACCACACTCAATGTATCAATAAATTCACATTAAATTTGAATTAAAGTGGTATATCATTTCTTATTTTCAAATAAAGATACAAAATTAATGCAGTGTAACTATTCAACAGCCTTGTATTCTTATTTTTTACTTCAGGTGTAAATAATACTTGGATATTAAACATGTTAAGTTGTGATACAAATAAAGATGATATAAACTTCAAGAATTGTAGGGTATTAAGTATAGGCTAAGAAACTTGAGTTATTGTATTCACAAACTTAAAATTCAAAAAGTTAACACAGAAATATTCAATATATTAATACTACAGTAGTAAAGCCGAAGTATGAAAAACTGATCTTTGAAACTGGCTGCTGAGATTTGTTCAAATATTAAAATTCGTTTAAATATTACAAACTTTATAAATTGAAAGAGAACATTCTTTACTTATATTATTTACAGTAACATTACGACAATAAACGGTATTGTATAAAAATAATTAACCAAATTAGGTATGTTGTTAAATTAAACCGAAGACGAGTCGATATTATGAATCGTATACATAATTGAAGACAAACCAGCTTTCTGTTCTCTCAACCACGACTGCAAAATTGATTCAGTTACCTCAACAGTTGTCTGAAAAATTTAATCACAATCAATAAATTTTCAGAAATAAATAACACAGCTGCAAAAATGAGTCGTACCTTTTGCTTGTCGAATTCTTTTGGATCAACTGCTTTAATTACTTCTTTGCAATTTATCACGCAAATTTTTCCACCGGATTTTATAGCCCAAATTTCATCAGTTAACTGTCCGATAATTCTTTCATCTTCTGGTGTTGGTCTGTGAAATAATATTGTACTTGAATTAAAATTTTTAGTTTATTCAGAATTTTTATATAGATTAAACAGTTCTGTTTTATTTACATTTTTGTGCAGATAAAGTGTTTAAAAAAAAAAATTAGAGATAGTCAGACTAATATCTCAGAGGTGTATTTCATGCATTTAGATTGTATGAATTGGAAAAAAAAAAGTATTTCAGCAAGCCATAATAACTATGATCATATATACTTAGAGAAGAAATTTTTGGTGATGTTTTGTATGCTTATTTCCCAAGTAGTTGTAGTTCTTTCATTAAGACTCATTTTTTTATTGCTCTTAGTCTTCTTCATACTTTCAAGCATTTGCACAAGTCTAGCTTTATTTTTGTCCGCTTCGCGTTGGGAAACTTGTTTGTTTTTTAATGCCTTCTTTTCGGCTTCTGATTTTTTTTTTTCCTCCAATGCCAAATCTCTGTAATATCCACGTTCCTCCGACGAAAGTTCTTTCCAACGATCAGCCATAATTTTTCCTAGCATTGGTAACGCTATACCTGGATTCTCTTCCAGTACTGAAAAGTTTTGTTGAAAAAACAAAAAAAAAGGATTTATTAAAATTCTAAAGAATACCAAAATAAATATCACGAGTTTTCAACTCAGAGACTTTGAGTACATTCATATTAATTAACAATCTTTTAACTGCAATAAATCTCTACTATATATTAATAAATAAAAAATAGAAACAGATCGAGTTATTCACCTTGAGACCTTATTTCGTGTGAGAATTTAGAAAATCCAGTGTGATAGATAGTGTGAGAATTTGATTCCCCTTTATTTTGAGTATTGTTACTTGATTTTGTGCTGTTTTTTGGATCGTTATAAGTAGACACATCAGTAGACCCCTATTAATGAAAAGAAAATAAAAGAAAATTTATTCGTTTTTGAAATTAACAATACTACAGAAAGATGCAAAAGAAAAAAAGCACGACTCCACGATTCCAATAAAATTATTCAACAATTTATTAAGTTTTCACCTTAAGCCCAGGTATCTGTCCTCTGCTCCAAAGTTCTAACGTAGAATTAGCTTTTGCTACATTACTGTCGCCACAATCTATTTTAGGCTCATCAATTTCGCCTTCAGAATTGTTTAATAAGTAAGAAATTTCTTCCGTTTTAAGCGCTTTATTAGCTGGAGGCCGTTCTAAAATCGCAACAATATCAAAATCATCGCCAAGATCGACCACTGGCAATTGACTTAAACTTTCTGAGTGATTATTAGAAGTGTTAGATTCAGCCCTATTTGCTGAATTATTAATCTGAACATCACAATTTATTGCGGCGTTAGTCGATACGGGTGAGAATGCAAACGGCTCTGAGTCACTCGGTGTTTTTTCCTGACAAAATTCAACATTATCCATGTCCGTAACAGCAGACCTGTAATTACAAATAAAGTCTTTACAAGATTAGACTCATCTCGATGAAAATATCCAGTCATTGTAGCAATTTAATGAATGTCTTTGAATATAAAGAAAAAAAATTAAGAAATGCTGACCTTACGGCATGGCCTGCGATAATCATCGAAGTTTTCTTTGCCTGTCTGGGGCCTTCTATACCTGCAGTTGACTCACTATCAGAATCGCTTAAATTTGGTCCAGTAAAGGTTTTTAATATTCTGTCCATGCTATCTCTGTCCGAAGATTCAGATACTCTTCCTTGGACATTACCAGCGCTGGTATTATTTTCTTTGGATATTACCAGGGGACTTTCTCGCATATTATCAAGATTATGCTCTTTAACTGAGCTGGAGTCAACATCCGGTACTAGACCATTGTTCATTGAACGTTTTTCAGCTACTTTTCTTTTTTCACTAAACTCTGAATTAGTATCTACAATAAAATCTCGAGATCTTTGTTTGATGTTATTCAACTTTGGTTTCTTGCAAGCAGGCACTTCCACTTCTGCAGTTAAATTTTGTGTGAAATCGTGATACTCGGGAGATGTACCTATGGATGTATTCGATATGGACATAACAGGTCTTATATTTTCGTCTCTTAAATTGTAAAAGTCTGCTAAAATTTTGTCTAATTTCTTCAATATGATATCCTGAAAATGAAATATTACCAATAATTTAATTAGTTATATCTTGCAACTTGCAATTTGAAATTATTAATTCAAATTTTTAAGAGGTTTCACCTGATTCTTAAGAAGTACAGACGTTTTATTAGGCTCTAAATTGACGTCTACTTCACTCGGCGCAACTGTAACACTTATCAGATATACCGGATGCTTTTTCACCGGCGCTTTACCACCGAAGTGATCGGAAACCTTTTCATTGATAATCTATATCAAGAAGATCAGTAAATAAGAAATACTAAAATGAGAAACGAGTAGTAAAAAGTTGTGAAATTAACCGAGAGATCATGAACAGGGAAACTATCGACGTAAGATTGTTTTAAAAGAGATTGCTGCTTATTGACAACAATATTTCAGATTTTTGTATATTCTTCAATTGTCAATGTTGCATTAAAAAGCTTTTAACAATGAATCAAGTATTTGAGAAGATAGAATGATTTCCACAGTATACCATAAACAACTACTATCAGAGACCATTTTTCAGCTAAAATAATTACCTTTTCGAATTGTTTGTATTTAACAGGCCTATTGTTTATTATGATATATTGTTCATTCGACTCATAGACAAGTTGCGGATCGGTCACATGTTGTTTAGGTATCATAAGCTGTAATCTTACCTAGAATATGAATACTTAATTTTAAATTATTTGTTTGTCTCTGACTCAGAGAAGTTGAATTATAGATAAAAATAATTCAATATTGAACTATGCACTGCGTAACAATTAGTTGTTCACATAGTAATGATAAACCCGATTCTCAAAATTCAAGGTCTTTAAACAAACCTCTGGATCTTCGTTATGAATCCATTCTAAATTCGCTACAATTTTGCTACCCACAACATGGTTCAGAGCTTCCTTAACATTTGTACAACTCGGTTTTAAGAAAACCAAGATATTATTTACTCTGTAGCTCATTCTAACAGCTGGCTGACAAATGCTAAGTCCTTTCAATAGATTTTCTATCTGTTTTATTTCTAGTCTTGATTTCCTTTGATTAGTTATTATCTGTCTTCTGACAGGAAGATTTTCGAACAATTTTTGAACCCTCACAGTAGTACCTGAAGAAACAAAATCATCACATCAGAATTAAAATTGAAAACTAGACCATTTTCTGAATGATTTCTTATAGAAACTATGAATATCTTTCACAGATTCTATTCTTACCAACAAAACGATGAGACAATTCTGTGCTTATAGCATTTCCGTTGTTATCCAAAGTATACAACTTAGCAGTCTCATCTTGGATGGTTTTTGTTGTTACAGTGACCTCGGCCACTCTGCATATTGCATTCAAAGCTTCGCCACGGAATCCATAAGTAGTTAATGAATCTAATGCAAATAATATGAATTCATAGTTATATGAGAAATGATAGAAATGATGATATCTATTTTTAAATTGAAAATTTTTAAATCCTATTTCGGGCGTATGGAGTAAATAGTGAATTGAACGTTGCGATACGTTCTATAAAGTATAGAACAGATGTCAATCAATTTTTAAACTCGTAAATGAATATAGAGTGAAAAATCCGTTTACCTAAATCTGAAAAATCGAATATTTTCGATGTGTAATGAGGCATAGCCATGTTTGGCACATCTGCAACAGATATTCCGCATCCATCGTCCCGAATTTCGATCAAAGATAAGCCGTTGTCGGTCTGAGTAAAGATAACGGAAAAATGTGTAGAACACGTGGTTTTTTTTAAAGTATATTATAATATAGTGTAGAGGATATTTATGTCAGTTTAATCTCGAAATTATAACAAGGAAAACAGATAGCGTATTACGTGTATGTAGTACGTATACATGTTGAGTGTTATGATAATAAATTCGATAAATCATAATTGGTATTGATTAAATTTAGGAGGGAATATATTATTATGATATTAATTCACGGCTGACTTACCAGATTTATTTCAATATTTTTAGCACCGGCATCCAATGAGTTTTCTACGAGTTCTTTAACTACACTGAATACAGAGGTTATAATCTGCGTGCTTGTTATTAACTTGACTGTCGATTTGTTTAAAGCCAAAATTGCCATATTTTATAATAATGTAATATTTGAGTCATTGATAGATTTTTTATCGAATAAAATAACTGCTGACAATGTATGTATGTACATTTGTCTTGAAGACAACGTGAATAAAATTGACGTTTCGTTGGAAAAAAAATGTCAAACGAAATTTGAAATGATGAACCGATCGAGGCGACACCTTGTGAAATATATGCAACGTATTTTTTGTTTATTCCAGAGGTGTAATTTATTCAATCTTAAAACTTGATCTTCTTCAGTAAACAACGCTTATGAGTATATTTTAAAAATTGAATGAATTTTATTTTCAGAATCACTTGACCTTTGGCAATATATAAATCGAGGAAAATCTCGTCAATTTAAATTTTATTTAAATAATTTTATGTATTTATTTTTGAAGCAACAAACCTATTCATGGTCGAATGTATTAACATATATTTGTGTATTTATAAATGAATTTGAAATTGGACGTGGACGTAAAGATAGTGAAAAAAAAATTATTTGGACATTTATATTTTATTTAGTAAATAAATTTTTTTGTTCTCTTCCCTTCCACGGAACATAAGATAATTACAAAAAATACCTCGTCTTTTCTACAAATTCATTGCCATAGACCAGTAGTTTATTATATTTTATAGTAGTATTATTAATTTCGGATTTTCGTTTTGGGATTTAGGCAGTCAGTAGGAATTGCAAGAGAAAAAAACCCATCTAATATGCCTCTCCATACGCATTCTATTTCAAAATTCTGTTAAAAACATAACTTCAAATACTCGTTATCCTTATTATTTTGTAGTATTTTTTATTTTCTTTTTTTTTTTTTTTTTTGTTTTTTTAATTTATTTTATTTATTTATTTATTTTTTATTCTTCCTTTAAGTATTATTAATATTAGTTTATAAGTCGAGCTTGACCGGAGACGCCGGTCGAATTAGTTATACACTGTAACATTCATATTCTTTACATTATTCATACGTAAGTCTTGTAGCAGAGAATCGTAGCCCAGGTGCCCCCACTCGTTACACAATTTTTTTTTTTTCCTTTTTTTTTTTAATCACAACGATATAATTAGTCGACAATTTATAAGGTATAAAGTCGAGTCTTTTTGGTGGCTTGCTTGGACCGCCTCTCTTTATAATTTAGCAAATTTACACAAACAGCCAATAAAGCATTATATTATGGTCTAAGAGTGTCTAAGAGATATGATAGACACATTGTTTTTTAATAAGGTCATACAAAGTCGTAAGTTCCTCCCTATCAAATTGTCTATTTTATTAGGAGGATTTAAAATGTCTCTAATAATGGTAGTCGTAGAAAGATGTTGGAATCATTATGCTTGTGTACAAATAGTAAAATTGCCCCAGGACACCTGTTTTTACTTTATAGTAATTTTGGACATATTTCACTGGGACCCCCATTGCACTTTGCTTTTGAACACTAGTACATGTTGTCGCTGCTGGTTAAATAACAAACCAATATATTTCCGTCCATAAATTGATTGAAATTTTTGAAACTTTTATAATTAAAAAGTATTCAAAATATAAGAATGGTCTAAATGCAATAATAGATCGAATGTAAAGTAATCTCAATGAATCATAATATCGTCAAATATCTTTCAGTTAATGAAAAATATTCATCGATAAGTTGTCCAAGATTATGATATCTGTCCAGAAAATAATGTAAACTAATTAAAATACCGTAGGTAGAAGACTTTGCTGATGTTTTTTTTTTTTTTTTTTTTTTCTAAAAACTAAGGATTCTTTATCATACCTCAGAATTGCCTCATCTTTATTTTGGTATTTTGGAAATGAAATGTATAAAAAATGTTAATAATACAAAAAAATTATGACGCATAATTAGAAATACAAAATTCTTTGAATATATTTCCTTTCACATTCACCTGTATTTCACTATTGTACATCTACATTAATAAGCACACCCCATCATTGTGCACGTCAGTCGTTGAATAATGTGTCTTACAAGAAAATAAAGAAATGGAAAAGAAAAAGGAAAAAAAAAAAAAAGGGAGGAAGAAAAAGAAAGAAATAGACCTGAAAAACCACGTCAGATAATATAAAAAGAATAAACAAGATGAATCAACGGAACGTTGGAGATATATACTATATATACGCTGCATGTTGAAACTTCGCTTATAATTATCTTCATTATCATTGCCATCATCGTCGATGTATCGTGGATGAAATTAAACATCGAATGGCGACAAGAGAATTTTTTTGTAATAGGTAATTATTTTTTTTTTTAACTACTGAAGATCATCGATCGATCTGCATTTCAATAAATGTAATTATATCCAATATACAATTGCAAGGAATCACGATTCCTGGCATACAAATTATCAAAAGTGTATCCACTTCTTGAAGAACATGTAGTAAAAATAGAAAAAAAATAAAATAAAATAACTTGAAGACAAATTTTGCACCATCCATAAACGAAAGATTTTAGTGATGTAATTTTATGACGATTAAATTGAATAAATATGATGATTAATAATAAACACAACCGTGATTGAAAAAACCCATTTATAGAGAAACTAAAAATTAGATGACTATAAATCACCAGCAGCGACTATAGTATATCTAGTTTTATAGTAAAAAACAACTTCCAGCTTTTTGCGTACTACTACATCGTCAATAATCATTTGCAGAGCAAATCTAGGCTAGCGCAAAAAGTGCTTACTCTTATACATCCTTAAATATTAGGTAATATTATCATTACTAAACCTTACAATATTCAGGGTCGGTCTCTCGAACATGTTTTTATTTATTTTTTTTGTTTTTTTTTTTATATAATTATTTTAATCCTTTTATTTATCTCATTTTATGTCAAATTGAATATAGAAGAATTGATGAGAGGATGGGGACACGATACAAGATGTACAGATTGGTTGGAAAAGGATTTTTTTTTTTGTTCTTTTCTTTTTGTTTTAGAGGAAATATTTTTTCCTAAATTAGGTCTCGATTAGGTATGTATGTACCTTTATATGTTAATATTATAAAAGTGTTATTTAAAAACAATATTATCCATCGTCTTCAGTTATTAGTACCGGTTGGAATATTACAAACAATTCTATTTAACAAAAAAAAAAAGTACACCGTTCTCGTAATGTTTTCTTTTTCAAATTTTCTCTTCAAAAAAATTCAAGATTTACCAATCCCGAATAAAAGATATTATGTATATTACAGGCATTTGTAACTTGAATAAAATACGGAAGGTGTTTATGTTCTTCAAATACATGCAACACACACAACGCACAGTAATAGAATAATAAAGCACTGGGATTAAAGGTAGCAGTCACATAAGTCAGTCATGATTATCCGTAACTTTTTGTTTGTTGTATTCAAAAAGTAAAGAAAAAGAAAAAAATTAGAAAAAAAAAAAAAAGTACACCCAGGAATAATGTTCGAATCAACAGTTCGATTGGCACGTGTGTATAGCAAGGTAAAACGTCGTGCAAGTGAACGATGATTATAACATAATAAAACGAAACCAAAAGAAAAACAAAGTAGACAAAGAATAAAATTTAATATAATTTAGACGACTCATCTTTATTTTATTATTATTATTATTATTATTATTACTATTATTATTATCATCATCATCATCATCATCATCATCATATAAACATTGAAATGATTCATTATTCAAATAAAAAAAAGAAAAAAAAAAAAAAAAAAAACTATACATCTTGCATCGCAAAATTATGTGTGGATATGAAATATTGAAAGGGAGGATGGCGAGTCTATGCGATGAATTCAATTGAATATCTTCAATATTATTATAGTTTATAGTGTGGCATAACAGCAATAAAAACTTAAAGATTATAAGAAACCCTTGCGAAGAAACAACGGTGGGCGGAGGGGAGGGCAGGGGGAGGTTTTTGAATGATCTTGGTATGATACTTGGAGCGATAAAACGCTACTCTAATTACTATCCCCAACGATCAATCAATCAATCAATCAATAATAAATGTGTATTGTTTTTTTTTTTTTTTTTATCGAGGTTTCGGTTATTTCCCTACTTCCTATCATCCTGGTCGCATTCACGGCTTATGTGGCCCGTCTTGCCGCATACGTAACATGTTTTACCACCGGATTCCTGGCAGTTTCGAGCGATGTGCCCAGTCTTGTTACAATTGTAGCAACTCTGTCCAGAGAATCGTCCAGAATCATTACCCTCCGGGCAGCTGCGAGCAATGTGCCCAGTCTTGTTACAGTTGTAACAACTCAGTTCAGGGACCTATCAACACACACACATTATTTTCTAAGATACAATCCTTACAAGAATGAAAATAATAATAAAAATAATAATAATAATAAAAATCATCTATTATTAAACCTACTTCATAATTTATTTCACCTTTATTGCTATTATTAACATTTTTGTGGAGAAAGATTCACAACTGAACGTTTTAGTTAATTAAATTTATTTTCGGAATTAGAAAATCCATTGAAATTTTTTTTTTTCAACAATTCATTTATCAAAGAATTTCAAGTAATTTAGATAAATATTATTATAGGGTAAGGAATTGAATACCAAGTTTTGAGCCAAATTATAATATAGTGGGAGAGATTCTTACAAGAACCTGTTTTGCAGCTTGACCGTTTTTATTTTTACAGGTAAAGTGAGAACTGTACCAAAGGTCTTTCAAGGTCCTAAGTTAAAATTAGTTTCAAGATAATTGATTTGTGCAATCAACACCAAGGATATTAGAAAGAAAAAAAAAAAGTATCAAAGACAAATTTAAAGCCCTAAAATTTACGGCTTTATTGATTTTATACACCCTTCAGTTTGATCTTTGAAGTATTTCAAAAATTTAATTTATGTATGGATAGTTACAAATTTGCCATTTAATATTCTAGATACATGTGGAATAATGTATTATTATCCCCAATACCAAATGCATTCTCTTTGTTTTAGAATATGACCTAGAGTTTAATAAAGAGCAAAATAACTTTTAGCTCAAACATTTTGTTTATCGTCTTGAATCATTAATATTGGTTTGACCTGGAGAGTCAATACGAGACTGGTTAAAGTGCTAAATATATACATATAGATATGTAAAAACACATATAAAAACATAAATACATAAATAAGCGGATAAATATATTGTTACACAAAGAATTTGAGGTGTATAAAAGAAAAAAATAAAAAAAAATAAATAATTAAAAAATTTAATTGATACTAAAGAACGATATTTACACGATATTAACCGTTGAATAACAACCACATGCCAAAATGATAAATAATTTATCTAAATTTCTTTTAATTAACATACAATGAAATTAAATTCAATCTGTTTTATTTATTTCAAAGACATGTTATTAAAAATTCAACTTTGTTTTTTCCACATAATCAAATCTTACCTTATAAACTGTAAAAGAAATGTTAATCAAAACTGTTTCACTCACGTTTGTTCCTACCTGCTGGCAGTCCTTCGCGATATGCCCAACTCCGTTGCAACGGTAGCACCGGTCTTCATCTTCTTTACAATCACGAGCAAAGTGGCCATATCGGTTACACTTAAAGCATTTCTCGCCACGATTCCTTCCGAATCCACCATCACGGTCCCGGTCACGATCTCCTCGGCCGCCGCCTCCGGCTCCGCCTTGCGGACACTCCCGTGCGAAATGGCCCATCCGGTTACACTTGTAGCACACGCTTGAACTCATCTTTTAGTCTATGTCAAAATAAAAAATAAAAATATATATATCAATGATTTTTTAATTATTTATTGTTTTTACATAATTTCATCTTCGCTGTTTTATTACTCCGACCTATTTGCAAAGGTGATTGTAATTTGACTACAGTAAAGTAGTCACACTTTATATCAAGTTACTAACTACGTAGACAAATTTTTGTTGAGCAGCTAAATTCATTTCTTTAAATGATTGGGGATGAAATTTTTTAATTTATCTAATTTAATTTTATTAAAAAAATTATAAAAGTATTGAATTAAGTGGATTTTCATTAAAAATTTAGTTGTAAAAAAGAAATTTATGAAATTCAATGTGCACTTTGCAAATGAGTAAAGAAATTTAGTGGAATTTAATTTTTTTCGGGACGATGGCCTTCCAAGTACTTTTCTATTATTTTATTGTGTCTATTAGTGATGAAAATCAAGATTCACCTTAACGTGCTGAAGAAATCCCTAACTTCAGACAAGGTTCCCTAATTTATAGATTTTCTATGTTCTATGGCCTCCGTAAACAAATACCTTAAATATTTCTTAAATTCTTAAGAAATTGACTATTTTGATTATTTAGTCTCATTGAGAAAAGTTTAATTTTATATCAATTAAATAAAATATTTAAGAAAAAATAAAGACAATTTTTCTTCATACTTGTAAGATACAGATTATAGCTGAAGGAATTTTTTGGAATTCTTCCAAGTACGAAATTGCAAGTAACAAAAATCCGAAGGATATAACTAGTTTTATAAATCTTATCAATACTTGTAAATTGCGAACAAAGGAGAGTAGGAGAAAATCGGAAGGGTAGACTACCGTGCCAAAAAATAGCGGAAGGAGAAAGCAGGTGAAACTCTTGCTAAGTTTGCATCATGGTGATACGAAAATAGAAAGGCATGCTGCATCTTAAAACAAGAAAGTCTTATACGTTGCATACGTTGCGTTAAATCTTTTAAAAACCATTACCTAGATCAATGTGTTCAGTTAGAAATGCGGATTGACTTGACATTGAAAATCAAAACTACACAAGAAAAAAAGGAAAAAAAAATAACGAAAAAATAACGAAAAAATATATATAATAAATGGTAATTATGTATTTCTTTCAAGTAGATATATTTCCACTTGTGATAATTTGTCTGTTATTAAAATAAAAAGTTTTTATGTTTTGTAATATATTTTCTTCAATTGTAGAGCGTAAATAAAACGGATGTGGATAAATGTCTAGATATACTTTATTGCCGATGTATTGAGGCTCTGATAAAAACTACACAAATACACATGAATACACACAAACACATTACATAGAGACAGACATCTGTGTATATTAAATATACGTAAATATTGATCAAGAAAATGCATTGTCATTTTACTTTTTTTTTTTTCTATTTCTTTTTCTCTTTTTAGAGTAAATATCACATAATTTATGTATAATGAATTTAATAACGTGTATAAATGAAACTTTCCGTAATTAAATTATTAGCTTTTCAAGTACAATACGGCATTTTCAACTTCATTTTTTCGTATAAAAGAATGTTTTATTTTTATTTTTTGATTAAATTCGGTAAAAAAAAAAGTTTTAGACACGAATCAAAATTGCCGATTACAAAAAATCGGAAACAAGAGTTACATGAATTTTTTTTTTTTTTGCCAAAGCAACGGAAATAGAATTCTACGAATTTTGCATAGATCGGCGACGAGCTGTAAGATTAAATTTTGTATAATTTTCGATTTTTCATTTTTTATTTATTATTGTTTATTTTTTTGTTAGGGGGCGGAAAAAATAAATGAACTTGAAGCAAAAAGCATCTGGCATGAACAGGCGAAATGGGTTCAATGGCTATATGTCCGAGTAAATAGCCGTGAGGGCGCGGGAAGGGGGAGAGGGGAGTAGAGGGGGTACGTGTGGAAGTAAAATACGACGCAAAGGAGCCGTGAAGAAGAAAAAAGAATGAGAAAAAAGATCGAATAAATGTAAAAGAAAACAAGAAAAAAAACACGGAGACGAAACAAAAGAGAATATATTATATGTAGTATGGAAAGGCCAGATTGATAAGAAGAGTGGCATCGTTTTTGGATAGATTCATGCGGGGGGTAAAACAATATCCGTATTTTGGAGCGTCCTGTATATATAAGCGATTAAAGGGGCGGAGGAGGGGTGGTAAATAAAAGCCGATTAAAAGTTGGGGTGAAATATTATAAATTGAATATAATGCAGCTAGATAATTGCATTAATAATGAATTTTATTTGATAATTAAAGGTATTCGGTACAACGTGGCTTTTCCCCTACTCATTTAGAGAACATGTACGCCACAGCCGACAACGCGAAGATGGCATCCTAGAATGACGCCGTAATCCATGATATTTAATGAAAACTAGTTTATCGATGAATGAATAGAAAAATTGTGATTATTTTAGGACGAGGTAAATGATATAAAATAAATATTGTACAAGTTGTAGGCGAGGATTGGTTAATAGATGTAGAAATACTGTTAGAAGTCTACTAGACCACGTGCAGAGACAGTATGTATGCCGCGGGCGTAGAAAATTGTAGACATTGATTTTTTTATAGTTAATGTTAACGTTACCTTTTATAGGACGTTCGGTTCTTGTTCTCCTTGACTTAGGGATAGCTCGATAACTTGTTTCGCACAGCGAACTACCTTAAAACCTTTTATTTTAAGAAAAATTTCTAGCTGATGCTACACGGACGGCTACGACGACCATTAACTACAGGAGCGAAGACCCGCCAATCGGTGAACCGCTGCCCGCCAAACTTACGTTGCAACAATGAACACCTCCGGTTTCAGTAGTACCTCAAGGTTCAAATGTGTCCGTAGCATATTTTAACTCTCTGAATAATGAAATAATTTTAGTCAATAGTTTATCAATAATTTATTTATCATTGATAGTGAATTTTTTTGTTAACATTAAGACATAGATACATAATAAAACTTATTTTAAAGCACTACTTTTTTCATGACCTCGGCGTAGACGCAACCGCACCAATCATGCCGCGTAATCCTAGCCTCTGATTGGTCGGTCTCGTCACGACTGCGTAACTACTTTCACAAATCCCACACAAATTAGAATGCACACTGAAACTTGCCGCAAGTTACTGCGCTTCGGAATTACCAACCTGAATAAATAACACGATCTATTCATTTCCCCTATAATTTTATACGGTGAAAAAATAATAAACAAATACGAAATTAATACTGAAGGGTTAAAATTCTGGAATTATTATTGATTTTAAATCATGTCGAAGAGAGAACACGGAGATAGTGATTCTGATGAAGGATGGGTCGGTCCTATGCCGTCAGAAGCTGCACAGACAAAGAAACGAAAAGGTGATTTAAACATAACCTATAAATACAAAATTCGATCTATGGCTTACGAGCTTTTATTTGGTTTATCTCTTTCCATATTATGATAAAACTAAGCTGACTCTATTCCATATAAACTGCTAAAGGTCTAATCTTTGTATTTCTTCTCATTTTTATACTCATTTCTCATTCTCTACTTCTCATTTGCAGTATTGGAGTATGAACAGGTTTACCTAGACAATTTACCTAGCTGTGAATGTTACGAAAAATCATATATGCACAGGGATGTTATAACTCAAGTTTTGGTGACAAAGTAAGTAAAATAACAGAACCACAAAAAATTTAAAAAATCTGTTCAATATCTCGATTCAGAAATTTCTATACGTTAATAAACATATTCTAGAACGAATTTTGTCATAACCGCAAGCTGCGACGGTCATGTAAAATTTTGGAAAAAACAAGAGGAGTTAATAGAATTTGTCAAACATTTCCGTGCCCATTTAATGGCCATACAATCAATGGCAGCAAGCTGTAATGGTGCGCTAATGTGTACAGTCAGTTTAGACAAAAGTATAAAGGTCTTTGACGTCGTTAATTTTGGTAAGTTGTAAATAAATTGAGAAAATATATCCGAAACCTTGAACAATTCTTAATTTGCAATTTTAATAAGATTTTTTTGTCCCCACATTCCATGAAAGAATGCTTTGCTTTGCCTAATTCCAGTTATACTCTTTACCGTCAATTTTCAGACATGATTAACATGATGAGATTAGACTATGTCCCTCTATGCGCCGAATGGATATATTCACCTGGAGATGCAATACCTGCACTAGCGGTTTCAGATCAAGATTCAAACAAAATTTATGTCTATGATGGCCAGGGGACTAACATTCCCTTACATACTTTTGAAAGCTTACATACAAAGCCTGTTGTCATCATGAGGGTAAAGAATCGGTTGTTTTTATCATAAATATCTAAACAGTAGATTATAAGTCTCAAATAATCACACATCTTTAATCCCAAGTCAATATCACTTAATTTGTTTATTTTAAATGAATTATTTCACGCTTTCTTTCAGTACAATCCGGTTTTCGAAACTTGCATATCAGTCGACAAAGCAGGGATCTTAGAATATTGGACAGGTCCAAAATCGGAATTTAAATTTCCGAAATGTGTTAAATTCGATTCGAAATTGGATACTAATTTATTCGAATTTGCTAAGAATAAAACTTACCCTTGCGGTTTGACCGTATCTCCAGATGGAAAGAAATTCGCCACTTTAAGCGGGGACAGAAAAGTCAGGGTGTTTCATTTTTTAACTGGAAAATTGTACAGGGTTTTAGATGAAACTTTACAAAGGTTTACAGAACTGCAACAAACTACTCAACAATTACCCAACATGGAATTTGGTCGCAGGTTTGTAAACAGTAATTACATACTTATTTTAATACGCAAACTAACACCTACAATTGCTAGAGTTTCTGAACGTCTACGTTTTTCTCAACTTTTAGATATTTAACATTATCACTATTTCATTATGTCTGCTATTTTTCATTTTAACAGGATGGCCGTTGAAAGAGAGTTAGATAAGACCGAAGCCAACTTAGGAAACATAATATTCGATGAATCGGGATATATGATCATGTACAGTACAATGCTCGGCGTAAAGTTAGTTAATTTGTTCACAAATCGTTGTGTAACGATTATGGGAAAGCCAGAAAATTTTAGGCCCATGCAACTGGCTTTGTTTCAGGTATACGAACTTTTATATCATCAGCTCAGTGCTAACTAAAATTCTCAGAATTCTGGACATAAATTTAAAGATCTTAGTTCAGAAAATATATCAGTTAACTAATAATTTCTTCAACCGTTTATCAGGGCAAAGCTAAGAAGACTACTGCAGCGGTAACTTTTGAAATGGAGGCTTCAGAAAATCCAACAATGGAGTTAAACCGGCCTGATCCAACATTGTTTTGTACAGCACACAAGAAAAACAGATTTTATATGTTTACACGGCGTGAACCGGAGGACACTAAGAGTCAGGAGTGTGACAGAGATGTTTTCAATGAAAAACCGTCCAAAGAAGACATTATTTCATCCACAGAAGCTACCAATATGCAAAAGATATACGATGTAGCAATTCTTCACACTGCTCTTGGGGATATACATATTAGTCTGTTTGGTAAAGACGTCCCAAAGACTGTTGAAAATTTCTGCATGCATTCCAAGAACAGTTATTACAACGGACACATATTTCATAGAGTTATTAAAGGCTTTATGATTCAAACTGGAGATCCTACTGGTACTGGAACTGGCGGAGAAAGCATATGGGGCGGTGAATTTGAAGACGAATTTAAATCACATCTCAAACACGATAGACCGTACACGTTAAGCATGGCTAACGCTGGACCAAACACTAATGGAAGCCAGTTTTTCATCACGCTTACGCCCACGGTGACTATTATTCATTTTTGTATTAGCTTAGATCATTTTTGGGCAAATATTGAAAGTGAGTTAAGAATTTTAATTAACTTGATGATATAATACAATGAGAATCGTTTATTTAGAAGTATTAAATGGAATTGTGAGATTCCACTGATTCCTAATTCGTTTTCTTCTTTTTTCTAGCCATGGCTTGATAACAAACACACAGTTTTTGGCCGAGTTATCAAAGGAATGGAAGTTGTTCAAAATATTAGCCAAGTAAAAACAAATCCTAAAACTGACAAACCGTACGACGATATTCGAATAGTTAGCATCACAGTTAAATAAATATTTTTTGTACATGAAATGACGATATTGAAATTGTAAATAAATTCAAATTATTTACACATACAATTATTTCGAGTTTTAAATTCAAATTTTTAATCCTCTCACCTTAGAAACGGATAATATTTTCAACGTTTTTTGTCTTCTTATCTCAGTATTACACAAAGGAATTTCGATGTGAGCTTTTTTTAGCAAACTGCACATCTGACTGAATTCATTTTCTCAATCTTTTTTGCTCCATTTTGTATGAGATACCTCTTGACAAGTTATACAAACTAGTCAAGCAAACAAAGACGTTAACGCCGAATAGGACCCAATTCTTTGGAATGATCACCAACGAATATCTATTACAGATATTATAACTGTTAGTCAACTGAGATTGAGAATTAATGCAACTTAGTGTCTTTATCATCTTATTTTTTCAACCTTGGTAGGGATTTATAAATCACCTTGACCATACAGCACCGGAAACAGCAAGACCTGCAGTTTGTGTAACAGATATATTTTCAGATGGGCGTTTCATATCGCCTATACCTGCGATTACCAATCCCCATTTAAATATTGGTGCCCAAAAGAATATAGTTGTTGGTCCTGAAGAGTATACGATTTTATTAAAATCTTGGAAGTTCAAAGAATTAAGCTATAAATTTTATTTGGATCATCTTTTAGAGTATTTGATTTATCACACAACATTTCTTAAGCCACAATTTTACCTGCTGGATGAAAGCATACGGCTTGGAGTTTCGGTGGTAATTTCAAGCCTATTTTGGTAATGATTTTTTGGTAGACAGACATAATTGCCTCTTACCCGTATTTTTTTTTTTTTAATTTTTTTGCTTATCTCCTTAATTTATTAATAAAGCTACAAAAATGAGACAGTTTCGAATGAATTTTCATTGATTAGCTAAGAAATCATATCTAATCATGTGGTACATGAGAAATTGTTAGCTACAGTTTGTATCTGACTTAATTATGATATATTATTCTGTCAGATCAGCATACATGTTATAATAACTAGTTGGGTTTGGAAATTAAGCTCTGAACAACTCGGAGTCCTCAAAATTCATACTATGTACACTTTTCAATTAATGAAACAAACATAATGAGCTATGATTGGTTGCGTAGAAGCAGAATTAAAATTTGAGCTTACATATATCTTCATTATCAATAGTTTGACAGTATGGAGAATTAAAATACTAGGTAGATAGCAAAATATACGACATACTGTAACTTATTTTATATATTTTACTAATATCTCATTGAATATATGAGCATTTAGTTGAAACAGAGCGAATTTTTCAAATATTAAGCAGGATTGATGATCTCTTAAAATGAATGACAATATAATTGATTAGGAAATTGTTTCGTCAAATTATATACTCTGTGAATGGCAGTCTTTGACAAGTGAAATTGTTTTCGGTCAGAAATCCACGAGCTATCTTATCAATTTTATTGCCTAACCGGATTTCAGGGAATTGAATAAAGTGGTCTCAAGTGTTGATTATACTATTTTTTCTCGATTTTTTTGTATGAAAATCGCGAAAAACAGCCATATTAAACATCATTACTTATAGAGAGTGGAAAAAAGGTGTAGACAATTTTGAATAGAAGCATATTAGGCAATGAAGCTGGTTTCTTCTACTTTCAAATGTTCATTGGATCATTCGCTTATACCTTTTGTTGGCTGAGGTATCAAACTTTTTGTCCTGATCAAGAATTCGACAAGTATCTGGAACTTTTGAGCGGTATACTGTATGTACTACAGAATCTATAGAAATGTAGAGCTTAATTACTCATTGTCAGATAAAATTTGAGAGCATGCCTTTGACTTTGCATCGTTGCTTCCGTATTCTGGTGAATAAGGATTCTACAGATATTCATAATGTTTATAAAGGAATTTGAAGGGTTTTGTCTTTGTCCAGTGGCTACACATCGTCTCCTTGGCTCGCTTAATAAATCCCTTAACTGTTCAAGTATAAATACGACGACGTTTAACATTCTCAATCTAATTTTGAGTCAACAATGTCCATTTCTCACAGCTGTGAAATCATATGAATAACTACCGAAATATTGGGAGTATGAAATCCAGTGTTGATCCGGATGGTAGTTATATACCGCAGGTACAGGTAATTTCAGTGGAACATCTGTTTCATACCGAAAGTATATACCGAAAAAATACGGTATGATTTACGAAATTTTATACCCAGATTATCATACCGAAAATGTAACGAAGTTGTGGGCTACAAATTGGGGATTTAATACCCGAATCATAGCGAAATGTTCTTATGACCCATATCAGCCAGTTTTTTTTTACATTAAATACCAAATAATTGATCCAGTAGAAGAAACATTCACCAGGTCGAAAAATAAAATAGAATGTGTTCGCATGTCATATAAAAAAGAAGATTGATATATTTGACTGGTATCTATTCCCTTTTTTGTCTCGCGTATGAATGATCATTCACCTGTGCCATTTCCGTAGGTAATTGATATTTTAATTCGTGGTTTAATGATCGTCGAGTTATTTAAATGTTTTAATTAAATTTCATGGGATAGATCAATTTTGTATATTTTTTCAAAATATAACACATGTTTAACAATTAGTTATAAAAATATCAAATATATATAAACATATATAGGTATAATAATTTATGTATATAAGTATAATTTTATATTTCAATAAACTGCACATTATGTAATTCGTGATGATATAATATTTACTGATATATTTATTTACTCAAAAGTAAATATCAAAATTTCTCATGGTATTCTGAGAGTAAAAAAGAAATGAACAAATATAATAAACATAAGAAAAATATGAAACAAATAAACTGAAATATTTTATTCACCCAGCACGTTGTTCTGTTGTGTCCTAAATGTTAAAGAACATGTATATTACATTTCGTTACATTATAAATGATATTCTATTGATTAATTTACGATTGAACATACCTTCGCCACGGCATACTCCGCATTTATTCAATTTCTTGGGTTTTTCAGAAATCTTAGGAGGAGACTTTGATGTCGAAGCTGCTGGTTTCGGTGGACGTGGTGTTCTTTTGTATGCTGAAGGGCTCTCGGCAGTAGACTCCGACGCGGAAGCAGTTGATTCGTTCAGCGGGCACGTTTTTTGATTATGTCCTCAATTATTAAAACAATTTTTCGTTTATTGTATAATTAATATTTATTTCAACTGATACATTGCAGTATACCTTCTTTATGACATCGTCCACACTTGTATGATCTTTTAGGACTTGGTGTAAACGCTGAAGCGTTCAATGAAGGGCTACTTGCGTTCTCTCTGCAGTCTCCTGATAAAATTTAATCATCAAATGTATTAATGTTACGGAATAATAACAAATTCATATATAAATATAATTTTTTGTTACCTTGCTGACTCGGATTTATGTTGCATTCCGAGAGTACGTCCTTCAATAATTTACTTGTTAATTTTTTGATCTCAGTCTTGGATGATTTATCGATTTCATCGATAAAATTAGTACGTCCTTCAGTACGTACATCGATAAAAAGAGTACGTCCTTCAATAATTTACTTGTTAATTTTTTGATCTCAGTCTTGGATGATTTATCGATTTCATCGATAAAATTACTGACAGTACTGACAATGATTTTTTCATCCGGTAATTTTTTTATACTATTTATCTTCAATCGCATAAACAATTCAACAGTAAATGTTGTTGTCAGTGATGTTTTAATCTCTGATATTTTCTGCGTGGATGAATTATTAATAGTTTCAAAAAAATTATCGACACAATTCTTAATTTCATTTATAATCGCATCCTCGTCATGAGTATCCAAGTTTTCAATCGAATCTTCACGTTCTTCACTTTTGTTACCGTAAACATTATCAAGTTTCAACCAAACTTCACGTGCAGTCGTGCAATTTTCCACTAATGGAAGCAGCGAGCTGCTAATAGATAATATCAATATGGATTTAGCTCGTTTATCCTTTTTCATCCACAATTCTCGTTTATTCTCGTCCAAAATTGATTCTTTATCCTCTTCGACATGATCCCAGAGCTGATACACCCGTAGCAAGGCCTCGGCTTGAATCCGCCAAGCATTATAATTGTCTTCCGTTAATACATGAGGATCCGCTGACTTACTCATCTCAATTGAACCACTCATTTTTATCGCTCTTCAACTGCAGTCGTATAGCTCACTAGTAGCAGTTCTGTAGTATTAAAAATACTGAGAGACTTGAAGGAAATTTAAACGTATTGTGTCGGGCAACGTGCTGCAAAATCAAAATATTTGCGAGAGCGAGTGGCTATGCTATGGTGGAGAGTGGTGGGTCAACCCTTGGCAACGTCACCATAACCGACGTCACGAGTGGCAACGTCACTGTTGACCACGTTGACAATTCCAAATTTCCATTGGGATCGACAAAGGATAGATAAAGATTGTCATCCACGATTGATACGACTGAAGTTACGGTGGATAACGATTGATTTTAGTAACTTAAACGACTAATCCGGAATGTGTCGTACCCTCTTAATCGTCCGCGAGTTGTTTAAATATTTTAATGAAATTCCACAGCATATTTATTTATTGTATATTTTTTACAATATAATACATGCATTGCAAATATTTCATATACATGAGTGTCTAATATGTACAAACATATATGTGTAATCTTATATATTTCAATATAAACTTTTATGTATTTGTGAAGATAAATATATTATTAACATGCTTGTTCATACAGAAGAGAAAATCAATATTTCTTATGGTTTTCTAAGAAAAAAGAAAAAATAGAAACATTGATAAGTATGATAAACGTAAAATAATAAGGAATAAGTAATCGTAGTATTTTAATTTTGGTAGTTATAGGTATAATTGGTGAGAATATATCGATGGCCTATTCTGCGAGTTATTCTGAGTACGTCCTTGGTATGCGTTCTGTAAAAAAAAAATTATATCCTATTGTGGCAATCAATCGTTATAATTATTATGCAGATATATATTTTGAAAATTAATCAGAATTCAAGGCATTAAATTTTACAGGCAATCGTTAAATCATTATTACGTATAGCAATACCCTCGGTGATATCTCCTTGTCCACATTTATTAGATTCAACACCGTGCAAAAAAAAAACAAAACCTTTAAGGAGGCAAAATCATTGATAATTTTTTCCATATCTAACCATTGCGTTAAATCGTATTCAATGTAATACAAACAATGATCCTTATTTTGGGTAATTTTGAGATTCAATACAGCTGATCCCCAGGATCCTTTCAAATATATTTAAAAAAATAAATAAATGCCTGTAAATTTTGAGCCCTTAATAATAATAATAATAACAATAATCACAGGTGCCTGAAAATGAGCAAAGTTTTAAATGTAAGATATATGTAGGTGTTTTTGTACCGGCCGTATTAAATGTCAAAAATATCCAAAATCAGCCCCACCCTAATATTATAAAAATCCAGAGCTCCTTGAGCAACTATACGCTTATATCAGTCGCTATGAAAAGCTTCTTTTCACAAGTAATTTTAACGTTTCAGTTACAATAAGCTCCTCGAATGTCAATCGTTTTTAATTATAGGCCTTTACGCACTCAGCTCGTCAAAGAAAACATTATTCGAAAACCACAAAAATGTTATTTATTATAATTTTATTCTCTTAGCTTGCGTCTTGCTTGAACTAAATTGATCTCGGTACGATATTTACGTGGTTTAGAACTTTGGTGTCCCTTTGATTTTAGCGGCCGACCGGGTGTCTTCTTCGTCCCCCTCTTCGTACGTCGTTGCTGCTTACGGCGTTGCTTCGCAAGGCGAGGCGATGCATGTCCGTGTTCGATGGCGAGGATTCCCAAAGCGGATGGTTTTCTCTTGGATCCTAAATTCCAAAAACAATTTCTTTGTTACATTGCAGATAATGTTTTGTCAATTAATATTTGCTTGTATATTAAGGTGGTCCTGAAATCCCCTAACTTTCGGAGTGAAGCATGGCAATCTTATCAGACAAAAAAAGAAATCTAAAGTCTGAAAAAAAAGGTGCTAATCGAAAATTCTTATATTTTCGTGTAACATTGTGCAGAAAAATCGGGCTTAAGGGTTATGGAAAGATTGACCGAAAAAATTTCATCGATTTCTTTCCATACTGCGTAGTGGTATTTTTTGAAGAAAAATTTATCCATGCAGCATAATCGAATTTCGAAAAAAATAATCGTAAGATCCCGTGTTATTTAAACGAGAAAACTTCAGGCCTCGTTAAGCAGCTGTTAGAATTAGTTTAAGGATCTCAGATTTTTGGGAATTTTTTTACTTTTTTGTCTGCTATGTTTCACTCCGAAAGTTGATATATTTGCGGAGCACCCTATATTGTATATACCTGAACCATCGGGTCCTCTCAATGTTTGTGGCATCTCAGGAGTATAATTAGACGTCGAAGCGTCTGCACTATTGTGTCCTAAATGTTAATTGAACGCTGTAGTCGATCATTCTTATACCAAGATAAATTATTGATTAGAATTTCTCCGAAATGGTGATACCAAATTGATTATCCGTTTGGCATTCGATGATTTAAAGAGGAATATAGGTTTTATCTGACAAGCAAAATTCACTGAAATTGAGAAATATTTATTTTTTATACAATCAGTTTTGGTATCACCATTTCAGACAAATTCAAGAAAAAGAGTTACGTTGCAAATGATAATTTTTCAATTCATTTTTATGTGTGTGTGTGTGTTTTTTTATACCTTGAATTGCACTCATTTCTTGCTCTGATGAATCATCTGATGGATCATTTGATAGATCATCTGATGGACCAACTGATGGATCACCATTATTGTTGCAAAGTTCAGCAAGCCTTAACCAAAGTTGACGTGAAGTCGCGCAATTTTCCACTAATGGAAGCAATGAGGGGCTAATATATAATATCAACATCGATTTAGCTTTTTCGTCCTTTTCCTTCCACGATCTCGGCATATTATTCAAGTTCAAACCTCTTGATTCTCCGACATATTTCCAGAGGTCATTTATTGTTAATAAAGCCTTGATTTGTGTTTGCCAAATGTTATAATTAGATAACGTTAATTTTTCAATACTGTACTCATTTGAACCATTCATTTTTATCGCTATTTCACTGCAATCGCCGTTCACTCGTGGAAATTCCTTAATATTAAGAATTATACTGAGAGACTTGACGTAAATTAAAAAGTATTACGTCGAAAATCGCTACATACACGAAATTAGTTGTTTCGAAGGTCATTCGAGTGAACGTGTTCTGGAAAAACGGTAAAAGTATAAAATTGAGCAGAAAAAAATTGAGTCCGGGAAAAAATCTGATGAAAATTTCAGAAATATTTCTTAACATATATGTAGTACTTTTCGAAATAGAAGTTTGAGTCTAATCGACAAATTAATGATCTAAAATAATAGATTTTCTTACAAAACTACAAGTTAAAAAATTATAATTATATGGTTATTTCATTGTATATAATATAAAACCATTTTATGCAGTGTAACAATTTTTAGCAATTATTATTATTATTTTTTTTTAATATTCCCAGGATAATGGTATCTCTGTAAATAGCTCTTATCAATGTAAAATAAAATTCTAATCATAATTCTCCTTTCAAATATTAATTGCAGACCAATCTAAGAATGATCCAAGTTGATTTTTAAGAAGATAACTTTAGAAAATATTTTTATCCAAATTCAAAATCGAAATTTGCCACTTTGTCGTGATTTTCTGCCTTATACACAGCTCTTCGAATATGTTTGTCAAATGAAATAAAATACTTACCGCAGGAGCCACGACGACTTCGTGGAACTGTGATGTACGAGCGTATGGTGCGAATACACGATAACGCACACGTTTTATTTCTTCGCTGCGGATTTATATTTTTCATCTAAAAATGCTCCTCTGTTCCTTCCTGATATTTTATAGGCTGATAAACACTGATTATAGTATTTTTCGTGCCACGTGAATATATTCAAACTGAGTGTGTTATGTGCGATAAAAAATTTTTTTCTGTGGATGCAGAAATTGTTATCATCGCGGAAACGGAAACTGCGTTCACGTCCGAAAGAAATTCCTCTAAAAAAAAAAAAAAAAAAAAAAAATAATGAACAACAGTTTAGAATTTCCAGTTAAATGTTGTAATTAAATTTTTTACTTGATATAGGTTGTGCGGTCATCGCCGCAAATATGGAAACTCAAATCGCCTGATCCGTAAAGAAAGGAATAAGAGAGGAGTTGATATCATATGTAAAAATAATTAAGAACAATCACTCAGAATTTTCAACTGCGGTAAAGTGTCAATTATTTGAATTATTCGGGACTACGGGTGTCTTTTGAATAATCGAAAATTCGGATAATTGAATAATAATATTTCGCGGGGAAAAAAAACAATCTGATCCGTCAAATATGGTAGGATATGGCATACCTATGTATTTATGAATCACTAAATCATATAATCCATTATGGAACTGGGTAATAAATACTTAGCTTATTATTATGAATATTTTTATTACTGAATGAATAAATAGATTAGAAATATTTAACATTGCTAATCTAGAACAATAATTAGTAATCAATAATTGTACCTATATCTTCTAACAAATACATTTATATGACTGTAGCTGTAAGAATAAAAACAACTAAATGAAACCTAATGAGGATATTTTGGTAATGGTAATGAGTACGGTACAGGTTTACAATTTTTCATATCAACTTCATGCCAATCCAATGCACTATCTAAAGTGCAGTGCTCCTTCCAAAAGTCACGTTGTATCGAGTTGGTTGCACCGATCCATACCTATAAGACCAGGAAAATCTCAGAGATATATATCGGAATGATCAAATCGATCCTTAATGGCCAATTGTTATTTTCAGGAATTTAAACACAATACCTGTAGACAATGACTAGCCCATGAATAAATCAGTTTATTTTTGCGTATCAGTGCCTGTTTTTTTGATTCTTGTATCAGTTTTATTCCTGTACGTGTTCTGTTGTGGATCATATTGTAATATGCGTTCAACAGTAGGTACCTGTACAACAATTAATTAAATAAATGTTGTTACTATAGTTTTTAAGTTTATAAAATAAATATTAATTCCGATTCACGATGAGAATTTCTGCTGTTACCTCGGTGCTACAATACATTTTGACTTGACTGCTGTACGAATGATTTTCATCAATATACGAATTTCTTTATGCGTCGCTACGTTGGCTTTTGCATTCTTAGTGTCTAGCCTGTGCACTGTAAAATATTTTCAAAAAAACTTGAATGAAATGTTACGAAAAGGATAATGATAATGAAGTATAAGTAATCGTTTTCTTATTAATGACCAAACGACTGCAATAACGAAAAGATAGATATACATGCGGATAACTGACCATATAGTATGAGAAGTCCCTCCAGCTTCTTCGTAACTGTTACGCAGTCTAGAGCTGAGTGATCATCAAAATCAAGTGTAATTACTGGGATTTTGCTTTCCCACACTGTCGCAGCCTCCCAATCGTCATTTCTAACGCACCTGTTATAATATATAACAAATTTCAGTTATCAAATGTAAATAGAATCGCTAAAGTTAACTCCAAATGTACAATTTCACCCTTACCATAGCCACATATTAGTAAAATATCGTTTTTCTGCGCCTGAATCTCGCAGCGTTGTAATTGTGCTGCCCACTTCTTGATAGTATTGTTCACATTGACGAAATGCAATAACGGCTAGGCCAAACTCCAATTGAAAATCGACACAAAGAGCATAGTACCAAGTTTTACCCGATTTATCCATATCGTTTTTTGCAATTGATTCTGTTTAATGAAAAATAGTAATAGCTGTATCAAAAGAATATGTAAGAAAATATTAAAACTTACCCAACTCTTGTAGCATAGAAACAATATCACTGTACTTGCACATCAAAAGTAACATATGGACAAGTGTAGGTATTAAAGAAAGTTTTAACTTGAAAGCTCGTATAGTCTGACACAATTTCAAAGTTGTTAGACCAATACTCAATGTTATTTCTACTTCTCCTCTCATCCAACGTGAACAGAATATCACGTAATATAATTCAGCTACAGCTTTCAATTCCTGCAATTCAATTCCTGCATCTTCTTTACGGCTGCACACGTTTATCGCATGATTTTCTAACTCCGGTATGATACTTCTGTATTTGTATTAATATTATTATGAATAAGTCCCTCTCTTTATACGAGTCTGTATTATAGCAATCATGAATTAGCGGATTCATTTAGACTACTCTTCGATTATCGAAAATATACAATTGCATACCGGTGATGAAAACGATGTGCCGCTACCAGCATGTGAGCGTATGCAGTACAAAGGACAAAGAAATCTTGATTTGATTTAAGAGCTGCATTGAGACCCCATATTGCAGCCAAATGACAATGATCCCACAACTTGTTTGTCTAGAATATGTAAATGATGAATGTTCAATAATTAAAGGAAGTAGAATAACTATGGTATGATCAATGACTTGAAAAAATTGAATAGTTCTGATTGTCGACTGTGATGTTTTTTAAATACTGCTTCAATGATTTTTACCTTGAATAGCTCGTACAATTGAGCCAGGCAATTTGCTAGCTGGTCATGAAAATCAGCGGAATATCCTTCCGCAGTGCCTACAGTACAACTACGTAGAAATTTCAGCATCAATTTTTGATATTTTAAGTATATATTTGCTTTGAATTTATTTGCGAATACAGTCGTTGGATAGTCGTACCCCAAGCTTGTTAATGCTTTATATAAATAATATTGGGCCTGTTTTATTTGACCAGATTCAAGACAGCATCTTCCATGAAGAGTTTGAATCTTTGCTTTCAAGTATGGTAAAGTTTCAATTTCATCATCGGTCAATCCTTTCATATTCGAAAGCTATTTTGGTCACGAGTTATTAAATATTAATGAAAATAGTGGGTAATTTTAATCAAATATTCATGAACAGTTATTTGTTAACGTTATTTTTCTTACTTGATTCAAAATATTTTCACCATCAAACAGCAACTTTCTGGCCTGCGGAATGTTGCAGGATGATAGAGATACCTCAACGAATTCCAAAATTGCGATTAACATCTTATCTTTAAGTCCTGTGAGTTACATTGGGATCAATAAAAGCATGTCATCATTAATAATGGCAATATTGTAGATAAGAATTATTTCATAATTGTCTATATTCCACATCAAATCATATTTAACGTTGAATATTCCGAAATTACATAATGCATTATTTTTTACTGTGTTTACCTATACTACGACAGTGATCCACAACTTGCGTGTACATTGTGACTAGAATCAAGTTGCATTGGCACTCAGAGAAGTCTACGCCAGAAAATGTGCACGGTGGAAGTTTTTCCACGGACTTGAAAGCTCCCAGGCAACCGGAGCGCAAGCTTACCCTAAACTTCCCTGATGAGCTTTTATCTGATAAGAATGTAGATATAAATATTATAACAACCAAATGCAAAAGTACTTGAATCAAATGAATTTTCATATACAGGAGGAACATTATCATAAAGTTTCTTGAAAAAAAACAATTTAGTTATACCCAAATTGGCTGAATGCTTCTCAACAGATGGAAAATTATCGAGATTTTGAAGATAATGCACGATTTCACCTCTACTTTTTTTTTCACGTTGCTCTTCATCGTATCTCACACCCAAAAGCTTCACAAAATGACCATTGCCACATGCGGCACATCGTCTTGTCTTTTGTTGCAGATATTTCAGTGCTTTATCGTGTATTTCAATTTTGTGATTCTCAGTGAGTAGTCTAGATCACAATTACAGACCTTAATAAAATCATGTTTTATATGGATGGAGCCTTCTTTACTCACGCAAAGTTTCTGAACTATATTTATTATTAGTAATGAAAACTAATCTTGCAATATTAATTATTTAGTTTTTGAGATTGAAAGTCAAGTTTTTATATATAAAAAGAGTAAAAATAAATGACTAGAAATGTATTATGAATACCTGTACATAGCATCCCTAAACATCGATATCTTGAACCGCATGAGTCCGCATGAAGCGTAATTAGGTAAATCCGAACATGATTCTGAACTCGTTTAAAAAATTTAAATCATTTTTACAAAAGTACTATACGTAATAGATGTGAAAAAAAATGTAAACTTTTGATCGATTTTATACTTGGAATTACAATCCCAGTACAAGCGCATCGAATTTCCTTATCCATATCTTGATTTCGAAATTTTCTAAGAATCACAAGACCTGGATTTCGTTTAAAATTTCCCACCGCACAGCCTAGTATTTTAATCTCAAATAATCTCTTAATAGCTGAAAGTAGTATTACGTTTGGATAAAAATATTATACAAATTATCTGTAATTTGCTTCTTCATATTTACCTAATGCGAATTCTCTTTTACTAGTAATTTCAAGAAGGCTTTCGAGCATATATCTATTAAATGTTTCTCCAAGTACAGCGGCTGATTTAAGTAATAACTGATCAAGTGACGACAATGAATCGAACGTTTTTAATATTACAACTGAAAACATGTATAATAATTAGTAATAAAATTCTATGATCTTCTGAAGATTTGTAATATAATTTGGGTGAGGTAGTTTATACGGTTTAGTAATTCTATAAAGATTACATATGCTTAGATCGATCTATCGATCCCTAAATTTTTATCGTGAAATATACATACCGTCCATTCTTATTTCAGCATCACTATCTTCGATGACAAAAGTTGGCGAAGTTATACAGATTGTAATATTTGATAGGGATTCCATATCTTCCTTAGAATTTGAAATATCTGGTGCTTTCTTTTCAATGATATTTCCCGTGCTTTCCTATGAAATAAATACGCAGAATTTTGTACCTGGCAACATTTTTTGACAATGTTACTTCGAACTATACTATTACAGTATAGTAAGTCGGATAGATTATTACCCCGTAACTTGACTGATACATTTTCCATCCATCTTTGTGATTACGTTCAGGATGATACAAGTCCCGAGGTTGTTCTGGCACTGACCTAAGTTTGAAAAAATAGTGAATTCAAAGGTACAAAGTAAAACAGCAGACTAAGTTTACTTCTGAATCATGTCGTCTGGTGGACAGACAAGTCCTAGATGACGAAATTGATTTTTATTTACACTTTTTGTCACTAATTCTCCCGATTGTAGAAGGCATAGTAAATAACTTTCTATCCAACCAGGATTACCGAAACTTTTTTCTTGAATTTGTCTACAACAATAAATCCATATTCAAACGCTTAAGATTATTCAGTTTTCACGTAGCTCTAATGATATTATTAATTTTTCATTCACTTTTCCAATTCGGCTGAGATCCCTTTTACTCCCAAAATTTGACACGCAAGTCCCGCATGGTACCATTTGTCCAATCCAACTAAATCTATGACCTGGATATATCACGTTTTTATATTAGATCAATAGTATTTGACCGCATAGGATCTGTGCTTATATTAATTACAGTATTTGAGCTCTGACCTCTGCCTTTTTCAAAACTTCGTATGGTATTGAGAATTGAGATGATATTTTCTGGCCAAATGCCATGACAAAGAATATCAGATCTTCTTTCATTATTACTGGTAGAAGAATCGTCGATTCCTCGTCACTATATTCAGCATCGTCGATTACAATAACCCACTCATGAGTAAATAAATTTCTTATAAGTTTGCTAAGCAGCTTTTCCATTATTTCACGTTTTTTCCTACCCGGGAGACTGCTGTATTTATTGCTGATGTCAAAATTGACATTAAACACTTCATTAAGTGAGCATAATAGATGCGGGAAATATGTTTTTCCCATGTGAGTTATAATCTTATCTTCACGCTCCTTGGGTGTCGAAGATGCAGTAAACCCAAGCGGACCCGAGAACATCAGTTGGACCAATATATAAGGAGACTATAACGTAGATAATTATGCGATATACCAGTGTAATTAATTTTCATAAAACGTCTGTCTAATGTACTAACTATGATTATAACGAGTGAAAATACCTTGTGATCGTTATGAATGAGAGATATATGATTGCACTGTGTTTTGGATGGAATTTGTTTAACCATCTCATCCAGTAATCTCGTTTTCCCAGATCTCGGTTCTCCTCTAAAAGAAAAGATTGCTACCATTAAATATTATTATTTGATGATGGATAAAATTAAAAGTTTCAAACCTTATGACCAGAGCGTTGTATCTCAATTCCGCAGTAGGCTGATCCTTCCTAATCTTTTGAAAGTTCATTGTGTCTAATAACATCTGTATAAAAATATTCAACTCTTCTTCTCTGCCTAGAATTGGATACTTATTCATCGCTGTATCTTCACCATGTGATCTGTAAATTTTGAACAACTTTTTATTGTTGATAATACTCGCCTTTGTGTTGTTCAAAAGCTTGTCCGCATTTGCTGAAATGCATATTTCTATCCACTGCAGTGGTTTGAATATTAAACTTTAATCTATTCCTGTTTGCAAATGAAATCAATAACTCACCCTATTTGCTCTAGAAATTCATATATAGGTCCAACGTTGGTTATTCCCTTCAAATACGTTGGTTCTTGTAGAATGAAGTGCCTGGCTTCCAAACGAGAAAGGAGAAAACTGTCCCGATCACATACAACCTGTACATTGCAGATACATTGAAATCATTGATTTTCATTATAAAATATGAAAAGTTAACGCTAATCGGTATCAATATTATCACTGACAATTGTTCTAACTCACCCGATTAGGATAGGCGCACATTAATCTAGCCGCTTTGTTCACAGCCATACCAATTACAGTATATTCTCTTCGTAGTAGGTGTCCAACTACACCACAGTAGGTCATACCGGTAGTAACTCCAATTGCAACAGAAGCAATATTCTTCCTTACAGACAATGATGCGTAAAGTTTTGCAGCACACCGTAAACCGATTTGAGATTCATGCTCATGTTTATCACCACGAAGGCCAAATATACATAAGAACATTAGATCCTTGTCAAACAGTGAAGTTTTGTTGACGCAGCCTTGCATGCTGTCTACAATCCTAGTAGAATAATAATTTCTTCAATCTTTTAATTATGATTGCTAAAGACATGTGGATGAAGAAGGTCAAAAAGCACTATAAAATGAAACTATCTATTGTATTTTAAAAGGTAGCGGTAGTATCCAATTTGGCAATTATACTTTAAAAACTCTAATTAGGATGCAAGAATAGCAGTTTCATATTTTATCGAGGTGAGATTATACAGTAATGAATGTCACTCACCCACAGACTATTTTATATGCGTTGTCTACCAAATGAATCAGCTTCCTTTGACTAACAGTCATCGTTATTATATTTATGAATACGATTACAACTTGACGTATCTCGGTTAGATATTCTATAGGTTCATCCATCTCGACTGAATGAACTACCGGTCTTAACATATAGCATCTCAAAGCATTCTTCATATGAGCTTTTGCCACTTTATTTAGCTTCGGTCTCACTGCGAATGATATATTATCAATTAAACTGCCTTACATATTATTGCTTATAATGACACTCAGTGTATTCTGAGTTTATAACTTAATATCAATGTTTCTTCTCTACAACTAAGTGGTAGCTCAATTTAATACATTTGAGTAAATCTTGTGTCTATAATATTCAATCAAAGTTCTGGCCTTATAATCATTTGAGTGCAAAACCTTATCAATTAAACGTACAGCTATAATCCACTTGCCAGCGTCGATAATCCTCCAAAGTATCGCCAGTTAGATTCATGAGTACCGGAGCTGCGTCAGGTTCAGGAACTCTGTCTGTAGTGCAACTGTTGAATAATGATACATTCTGATCATCCGAAGTAGTCGCATCATGTTCAGATTCAACATCTGTAAACGTTAAAGTAATATCATGAATATTTAGATATATCAAAAATACAATGATATGAAGGGTACTATACGACCTATCTTTTCATATCTGTCTACGTCTGGTTCCCACATAACTGTTGTTGCCAGTAGTAAAGTATGTATACCGTCAGGCATGGATTCAAATACGTAGTCATTTGGGTTAGCCCACTGCCAACTGCTCGCCGCGACGATTATATCTCCACCGCTGAAATTATTCATCAAATATGCATTTAAGTGCTGAAATTTATTGATTCTGTTATATCCATACAAGAAATGAAGTCACGGAGTAATATTATACTCTTATTCTGATTTAGTACTATATGTTTAGGATTGAATTTGTTTGTTAAATTGAGAACGTAATCATATGTTCATGACTAAAATATGATATGCTTTATACCGGCACAATCCTTCAGCTACTTTGACATCCCAAACCGGATTGCCAGTAATTATGTAGTATGACATAATTTCAGGATCTCCGATTGATGTGAAAGATATTTTTCCAGATGCTATTGCTAACTTGACTGTGGAGGATTTATACTTTATTATTATATTCAACACTTGGTTTAATGGAGAAAATTAAATATAGGTACTGAATATCTATTATAAAGACCTTTAAGAACTACGCCAACGTCTGTATCAAAACTACCAAAATGCTTTTGAATAATACACGCAGTTTGCATAGCTTCCACTGCTATATCTCGCATGACAGTATCTTCTTGTACTTTCCACATCACAATGAAAGCATCTCCAGAAAATTTTAGTACGTCCCCTTTGTGGGATAATATCTCTTGAACCATTGCCCCTATGTAACTGTTTAGTATCTCGGTCAATTTAGATGGGCCACCTTGACCAGTTTTAGTATACTTCTCTGTAAGGTCTGTGAAGCCTGTACATTGGATTTATTCGACACTCAAAAATTTGGAAAATTATGGATAGAGAGTTCCAATGCCCATAGCAAAAGATTAATTATTACCTATTTCATTTAGTTAATACATAATTTATATGATATTTCACATATTTCATAGAGGAAAAATGATCCCTCTCAATCCAATACAATAAATTGGATCAATATTTGTGTCTACATACCGGACACATCGCCTAACATAATCGTAGTGAAGTATTCTCTGGTGTTATAATCATTGACATGGTCTAAAATTTCATCAGGACACATCGAAGCAAATACTTTTGTATGATTTTCTATTTTAGTCGATGTTAACAGCCGAAGTTTCTTCTCTTTCAATTTCTGCTGTGATATATTGCTTTGATGTGACACATTATCTTCCTGGGTTTTGTCTAAAATTATATTTCATGATGTAATTTCTACGTTGTCTATCACCAATTAACAATTTCATACACACATAAGTGTAGACAATTTTTTATAATCATTGCACTTCATTTTGATTAGTGTGTGAGGATAGAACTATGTGTAAAGAACCAATGATACCTAATTCTGTATCGACGAATGAAATACAATTGCTGGTATGCTATCCGGCTGTGTAAAAAATATTGAAATGAAACATCGTGGATATTTTATTGTCAACTTATTGCTACTATTCCGTGCAATGTTGACTGAAGAATAAAGAAAATATAGTTTCTCAGTAATTTGCACATAAATATATTTGGAATAAATCAGTTTATTATAATGTTGAACTATAGTAATTGAACTTACCTTCATCGTCATTTAAAACAATTCCTTTTAGAGCTGTGTTGAAATTTGAACGTCGGTTGATAGACTGCTTTTTCTTGTATTCTGATAGCTGTCTAGACATGTTATTGGGTACCCATGAAAATATCGTTGTCAATATGTAAAAATATAACATACATAGATATGTAGGTATGCTGAACAAAGGAAGCTGGAAATATTTGAATAAAAAATTACAATTATCGAAATGTAAACTTCATATATCTAGAAGGGTGCCTTTTGACATCCTGAATACGTGTGGATTGGCGGATAAGAAAAGTCGAAAATTTTTGTCCATATAGTTACTCCTTTTATTACTTACAGCAAAGTATGTGTCTATTTCTCACTCAAGAGTGTTTGAAACTTACAATTACATCTCCACATATCGCATTACGCTACAAACCACATATCGCATTACGTGTTTACACTTTATAAGTTTAATTGCTAATATTTCTTTATTTTTTTTTTATTTTTTTATTTTTTTTTTTTTAACAACATTGTAGACTAAGAGTGCTTCTGCCACCGACGAGCTTACTATCGTACTTTGCGGTAGAAGAATTAATTTTGTTATTTCTTGAAAAAATAACAATTAAATACATTTAATCAAGTTATAAAATAAAATTTTTTTGTTCATTTTGTTTTGTGTTTTTTTTTCTCAAGATATGTTACATTTAATTCATTTGAAAAGTAATCAATCATACAAACGAACCGACGAGTGACCCTTTCATGGCCAAAGGATTTATATGACACAATTATTATTCTACGAACGCAAACATTTTTTTAAATTAATATTCAATTTAATTAACAATATTTTTGTTTGGTGATGAAAATATTCAATAAATTTCATTATCGACATCAAATATTGATTTTTTTCCTTTGAAAAGTAAACAGGTAACGTGATTTTTCAACCTTTCGTATAGGTATATAATGGTTTATTGGTTTACATTGGCCCGTTAATATATAGAGGTACACAGAGAAATAGGATTTTCATTGCTATAATAAACTTCATCAATGATAGACAATATGTTTATTATTCTTTACTATTAAATTCTAACAGATCTATAAATGTTGCGGCCAAATTTATTGTGCCTGGCCCTACTTCATTGTGCTTGGAACTATGATCATCGCATGTTCTTTTTTCATTGTATATCAGATTTATAACTATCGTATAACTCTATAACATGCTGAAAAATCTTCTGACTCAAAATTACACAGCTTATGGGAACTATGAGATGAAATTTCATACAAAGATTACTTATCAGATTTAGTAGAGCCATCACATATTCTTTATTAAAGATATTAGATATCTCAATTATATATTTGAACCGCTAATTAAGATAGGAAAGAGTACGTGAATTGATTCTACATAAATGATGTTGAAATTATTTTATAATTTGATGAAATGGAAAATTTCTTTGTCCCATATTTCACTTAATTTTCTAATCAAACAAAAAGTTTAATTTTTTATAAAATAATAAAGAATATTGCGACGGCACGTAAGACTGACCAACTAAAATTTGCTGTACACATATACTATTTATAAAGATCCCTTATTTAGTATATTAACCATTAATTTCCAGGATTTAAGTTAATTTTATAAATTTTTTTTTTTTTCCAATATGTTGGCAGGTATAATGATTGATAAAACTTAACATAGAAAGTAATGGTTATTTAATAGAGAAATACTCGGTGCAGTTTATACATAAATTAATCTTGAATTTGTATAGCAGAATTTTTTTTTTTCTAAATCCTCACTCAAAGTCATACGATATCATTATGTTTTATCATTATATCTTGAAATATGAAAGAAAACCATTATTCATTGATATACAGTTATAGATATTTGTTTTTAAATTTTATTTTAGAGCGCGATGAAATTGTAGCTTGCGGTAATGATTTATTGAATTATTATTAATAACGATCTTACTTCCTCACTGACTCATATATCTTGATACGACAACTAATATGATATCAAGGGTATTGTTTTTATTCAACAGTGTATAGAGCTTGGGATAGATGAAAATGCAAATTACAATAAACATGACTCGTTAATGGCACACAGCATGGCAGTTGCAACAATTTTATGTTTGCTTCATATATTTGTTAAAGATTTAATTTTCTTAAATATCATATATAATAGTAAATACTTTTTAGGTATATACATGAGTCAAATTGTATTGCGTTTTACAATAATTAGTCAAAATACTTAATTTACTTAGATGCATAAATATATACGCAATGAAAAAAAAATAAAAAATAAAAGTACAAAAGTAAATAAAAATAATTAAAATTCAACAATTATCCAAAACGAATCTAGCTAGTTGATAAAATTCTTCTGTCTTGTATGGCTTCAAAATAATAATCTCACATTAAAAAATTCACAAATTATTTTTATGCACGATAAATCAATGAGTTGTCTCTTATTATAATTCTTGGGGATTTCATACACACGATAAATATATTCAAAATTCAACTTGTCGTTATATTATAATTACAATATAATGCTGTCAATAAGTAGAAGTTCCAGTCGATCTGCGGTAAGAATTTAAGATTTTTAAACCTGAATTCAGCCAAAGGCAAAGTTATTAGATTAGAAGAGGAAAAGATTTGATGCACAATTGTACTGGTATGACCATTAATTATTTATTCTTACTACTCTTTCTGCCGCCTGAAGAAAATTTTTTTTTGTTTTTTTATTCTTTAGATACACTATATACTTATTTGGCTAATCATTACAATGCAAATTCTTAAAGTCTGCCCAAAGCGAACTGGTGCTGCTTATCAAGCAGATAATAGAATTTGCAAGACTATTATATAGATATAACCGTTTGAAACTGGTATTCAGTATATCCAACAAATTTCTTATTTCATTTATCCAACAAAATTATTTCAAAATTCTAAGTTTTTTTATTTATTTATTTATTCATTTTTTAAATTGTTTTTTTTTCCAATAAATGACCAAAAGGCAGAATGTAATGAACACATGATCAACAGTCATGCTTAATTATTTATAGATACATTAGTGTATTATATAGTTAATGATAACTTTTATTACTGTTTAATATTATGATGTAACATGATGATATAGGCTTGATATGATGGCACATAGACTAAATTTTATACAACGTCTTACTAATAATGTTTAATAATATCCTTTTTATGCATAGCTTATACGAATTAGTTTTTAAATTGTATTATGGTTTTTTTTTTTTCATTTCTTTTCTGTTCTTTTTTTTCTTTCTTTTCTGTTCTGTCTATAACTAGGTATATTATATTTGTATACTGACGTTGACAATCAAGGCAAGATTATAATACGATAAGTTCTTATAAATCTGTAGCTTACAATTAAGTTAATGGCATAATCTCAAATTAAATTACAACAATATATTAAATATATGATTAGCGCGGGCCAACGTTTGATTGTACAAGATAAATTTATCGAACACATATTTAATTGCTTGATGTTTGAATATTTTTTATGAAACTCTTGGATGAAATTAACAACTGGGCTAGCAAGAAATTGAAAATTATAATGAAATCTAATGAAGTATAGAAAAAAAAATAATTCTTTCTTTCGGGCTGCTCCCCGATAAATTTATTTCTGAATTATAATAATATAATTACCACTTTCGTCATTAAGAGTATGCCATGAACGATTTATTGTAATTCAATAATTTGAGTTCCAGATCACAACATTTTGTAAACTAAAACGCATCTACCAATGTTTACCACAGCATATCTAATACTCCTGCTTGTTGATGAAAGTAGTATTTATCATTATAAATATCTCAAATCTATCTATAATGAATTTGTTCGTAATGCTGTTCAAATAGTTTTGGTATGAATCAAATTTACATATTGCACATAGTGGCAATTAAACATTATAGTATATGCGTTAATTAGTTTCATCATTTATATAATTATCGTTACTAAAAATTCAAAATCACAATCATTTTATATAGGTATACGATATATAAATCATGGTATGGTATGTTGTGAGTCTGGTATTATAGAATTAATAAATGGAAAATGATCAACTATTTTGAATGTAACATGATTTAAACTGTATTTATTTCCTCTAATAACATATTTCAATTATTATCTCTGTGATAATAATAATATTGTTGACTGCAGATTGGCATAACTGATTTAATATTTTGCCTCTGTTAGTATCAGATATCATTATAAACAATATGGCTATAGCACGCATCATTGTAATGTGGATGTTTCAATTCATGTTGCGTCTATAAATATATATATATATATATATGTATATTATGTATGTATTTAATGTATACTTTACTACGTAGAATTTATATTCATTAACATTATATTGATTATAATTGCCTAGACTAAACTAGATGTTTAGAATAAACTTCCAAGTTTTTTGTCGTAAGGGTTTATCGAGATGTTTCTGTAGGCGGCTAGAATATTATAGGACAGAAGAATTATTTACAACAGGTATAGCGCTTCGGGTAATTCCTCTGTTTTTATGCAATTTTTAATTTTTTTTACTTTTTTTTTTTATTAAATCAAGCCTTTTCATATTAACGGAATAACGTCATTCATTAAGTGTTTTTCTCTTGGGTAAAAAGAGTTTTATACTTTTATCATCCTCATCATCACCAATGTCTTAAGATCATATATTAATTTTCACTCCATGATATTTTTTTATTGTTTCTATGCTCCATTGTCTTTATATATTACCCGAGCATTTATATGTCAGATGCGTACGAACAGTTATTATTGTCATCTTAAAACGATTCAGCACCTTCGTCCGATTTCAATTCTTCTTTATTTTTTATACTTCTTTAATTATTTATTTTTCTTTTTTTTTCTGGTATTTGTATTTGTTTGTTTGTTCAACTTCAATTCTTTCTTGCGGTGCTCCATAATGATTAAAGAATATTGCTTACATCATATTTAGGGTTTATATATTTTATGTGATAATATAATATTACATAATTTTAAAGAACTTTGGACCCGTGATAAGAAATCCAAAAAATAGAAGTTAAATTGTTTTTTTTATTTTTTTTTTTAATTATAATTTCTTTTCATTTCTCTCGCTCTGCGTTATGCATGAAGAAAAAATTAGTTGATTGGTATCACGCTGATTGCAGGTGATTTCCGGTAAAAGACGGTTTAAATTAAGAAGAATTTATTCACTCTATTATAAGAAATTGGTAAAAAATAAAAATATATATATATATTTTTTGCAGTTATGACAATTAATGAAATATTCATATTTACATTACCTAATATTTTAATATCCAATTTATAATTGTAAACCAATATTACAATGTTAATCATATCTGCTATCATTGGAAAAAAATGTAAAAAAAAACCCCAAAACAAACTGATTATTAAACATTCAAAACTGAATAGTAACGAACTATTATTTTCTGAATATGGAAGCTATATCAGAATTTTTTTCTTATGTTTTCAACCAAAGTTCTCGATTCATAATAATTGTTGTAATCATGATATTGAATAGTTATAAGTTGAAGTATTAATTACATTAATTAATGAAGTTCAGCATGAGGATATTCTACTTTTAGATCTATCAAGAATTATAAAAAGAAAATATGCCAAATGGCAGATGAATGTGATAAATGGGCAAGAATATAGCTGATATCATTAAAATATAAAGAGTGATATCTGTGTAACCGAGTAATGAATCATTCCTTCTTAATTTACATCATCAATTAACTATATCAGGATTATTAGTATCTTAGAGTAATTCTGAATGAAGGAAGAGAATAACAATAAACTAACATTCGTTACTTGATGTAGAATTCATTTGACCTATGAATATAATACAATGAAGTTTTTATTATATGTTGCGCATATAATTGGCATGGTGTAATCTTTTTCTTTACAGTTTATAAATAAAAATTTTTTATTTTTTTATTTTTTTTATATTATACTCAAATACTATTTGCATTAGAAACTAATTTGTGCATTTGGTGCAAAGCACGACCCTCAATAAACAGGGATCTTACACTATAATATTGGTTTCATGACTAGATAGAAATAATGATTTTTTCTATGCTGTTATAATTATAATAAGAGAAAATTTTTCTTTATTAAATACTTCGTTAAAGTAATCAATACTGATTTACGTATGGAGTAGTGAATAATAATAATTCCATCCATGTGATTGAAGTATTATTATCCTGCCTGAGGTCTTTTCTTTGAGTCATTATGTATTAAAAAACTTAAAAAAATAACCAACAACGTACTACCGATAAGAAATTTTGTACGCTGGTTAGTTTTTTTTTTTCAACGAAAGGTATTCACTTGTTACTTCAGATAAGATTTTCGACGTGCTCAATTGTATGATTTAAAATTTTTGACGCTACGGCTGTCTTTTTGCAGTAACGTCTAATATATGACGCATGACTTTAAATTGGTTTTATTATCTCTCATCAGTTTTTTTTTTTTGCTCAAAAGCACTTAGCACGGGTATGACACTGTTCCATATTAGGTATTTCGAGTTTCAGTACATTTCATTATAACTTTTATATCATAATGTATGTACTACGCGATTTTTTTATTTCAACTTGATTTATTTTAGTCAGTTTCTTGGGTCGTCCATGATGATATGAAGATGAAGATGGTTGACGGTTGATGTGATTGATGAAGTGAAGAATGTAGATGTAGATGTAGATGTAGATGTTTAATGAAATATGTTGCATGATTACACATAGAGGTAAAAGTTCTACGCTAGATGTTCTAGAACTGTGCACATGACAACATCAAAGGAACGTTAGAGAAACAGTACGCAGTTGGTACTTATCTGTTGTATGTCATTTAAGAGTAGTATTTGCCTGAGCTGCCTGCTCTGCTCCGACTCTGAAACATACCATAAATTAAACATCTGTATTTCTAGAACATACTCATATTGTTAAAATCTAAAAAATTCAATAACTTGCTGATACCTACCTGTGATTATTTGTATTTCCATTCGTTTTTGGTTTCAAATTTTCTACAACATTTTCGTCTTTACTTCGGCCATCATCTTCACTGTCTGATGGGTCAAGAATGTCCGTTAAAAACGGTGTTGTATCTGGACTAGATGATTCAATAGATAGTGCTATGCTCCGTTCATTCTGAAACAAATTTATTTTCCATGAAAATAAACAAAACTTGTTTATACTTTTACAATTTTTTATCACAGTAGTGGATACAGCAAGAAATTTTATTCAATGATATAGAATACAAAGAGCCGTATAACGTGGACATGAGAATATGGTACATGCTATGATGTAAAATATTTCCTTCTACGATATTATTATTTAGAAAATTATTTCGCTTACCTCTTCTTTAAGCTTCTCTAATAATCTTGTTCTATCTGCTCTCAGATTGTCTGCCTGTTCAGCTTGTTTTTCTGTTTTTATTCCAGATAATTCCAGGAGTGCCAAGTGTGCATCTTTTTCTGAAACTGCAGCTTCCAAAGCTTCTCTTCTGAAGTTAATAATTACATAACAATTGTTACAATACAGCATTTCAAAATTCAAAATTATAGCATACAGATTTCTCGTAGTACAATTTCATCATCAACAGATTATTAGATTCTTACTTCATGTTATGCAGCTCTTCTAGCTGTGTTGTTCTTTCCTCTGTAAGAGTATACAGCTTTTTTTCTGATTTTTGCAATCTGGATAGAAGTGGCTTACAGGTAGGGCATTTAACAGCAAACGATGTTTGAAGTGATGCTATCCGCTGTTCAAGTTTTTCAATCTAAAAAATTGTAAGGTTGTAATTTGAATTATATATCGCTAACAATTATTATCATGAAGTAACATAATGCAATTTTGCTTGCAATTTACAGAGAAAGAATCAATTAATGAATGCTTCATTCCATACGTTTCTGCAACTAATTGATTTCTAGTTACTTACTCTTTGGATGCAAGTACGTTTTTGCAGTTCTTCTTGTCTCAATTGTCTCTCACCGTCGCTGGCTATGACTACGCTTTCTCTGAGTGCTGCGCTAAGTTCTTCAATCTTGTCTTGCTTTGATTGTATCAATTGATTGAGCCCTTTTTCACTTTCTTCTTTCTGCCTAACGACATTGACCAACTCTTCAATTTGCTCCAAATCCATTTGTTCCCCAAATGCTCGTTCTAGAGAGTCTATCTCATCTTCTAATTGGCCAATTCTCTCGTCTCTAACTTTAATTTCTTCTTTTAGTACTCCGATATCTTCAGCTTCGTACTCGCCAAGCTCTTTTTCTAGTTCAGCCATCTGCTTCTGAAGCCTTGAAAGCTTCTCTTGCCACTGTGCAATCTCATCTTCGTACTCCTGTATGTTATTGTCTTTAGTATATATTATGTGTTCCATTTCTTTCAGTTTTTCTTCCATTTCTAAAAGATTATTAGAATTACGAGACTTGGAGCTTTCAGCAAGCTGCGACGATTCTTCTTTCAATTTGGCAATGCTTTCATTTTTTTCATGGATCTCCCTCTCTAGTTCTGTTATTCTATTGTCTTTTGCTTGAAAGCTTTTTTTGTGACTGTCGACCCCACAGCGGGTTTCTTCGGAACACAAAAGCTGTTTTTCTAGAGAGTTTACAGTCAGTTGTAATTGTTCTATTCTGTCTTCTCGATCTTTAAGTTTTTGCTTTAAAACGTCTACATTGTGTTGTTTTACGTAATCTTCTAAATGTGTGACCATTTCTTCCAGTTCCATTATTCTGGCTTTATTAACTCTCAAGTCTTTCTCGTCGTTCTTATGAAAACGATTTTCAAGTTCTTGTATTCGTCTATTTTTATCATTTATTTCCTGCTTTAAATCATGAAGATCTTTAACATCAGGATTGTGCTTTAGGAAGTCTTCAAATTCTGCAATTGTTTCTTCCAATTCTTCTATACGATTGTTTCTATGCTCTATTTGAAGTTTTAATTCTTCTATACCGCTGGTATCTGAGTGATCTTTCAAAAAATTTTCCAACTCCATTACTTCTCTCTCCAACTCGATGATTCGACGATTTTTTTCATCGATATCTTTTTTCCAATTACTTGTGTCTTCTTCGTTTGTGTAATTAAATGATGATGACTTGCAAGCAAGTTTATCACAATTAATCTTCATGCTTTGCACCTATATATCGTGTTTCGCAAAGGAACGCACGAACAACAAATAAAAGAGCAACAGCGGAAAATAAAATATATTGACAACATAACGAAGACATTATTTTTTTTGTTTTTTTCTTTGGATGGCTTAAAACTTGTGCCATATTTAAGTATACACCTTTATAGGACATATTAACAGTTTTTTAAATGTTCTTTATATATATCGGTATTATTATTATTATTATTATTATTATTATTAATATTATTATTATTATTATTAATATTATTATTATTATTATTAATATTATTATTATTATTTTTATTATTATTATTATTATTATTATTATTATTATTATTAATATTTTAACAATGGTCGTAACTTTTCTTAAAATATTTGCTTTATATTTTTTTTCTTGTTTTTTTTTAGTATTTAATTCAAGTTATTTAATAAGATTATAATGTCGTTATCGTTTACGAAAAATTGTACTAAATAGAACGGAGAAGGCATCTCCAACATAAATCGGTCTTAGAAGAAACTTTTTAAGAAACCAGCGGGTCCCGCCTTATGTTTAAAAATTTTATCAACAATTAATAACGTCAAGATTTGATGATTAATTAATTGGCAAATTTTATTGGTCCAAGTTTAAGTCATCCAAAAACATAATGAGCAAATTAAAATTCAGAGAGAAAGTATAAAATAGAAAAAATAATAAAAATTAACAAAAAGTTTTGGAATGTGCGTAAATTACATTTTGTACACAAAAAAGGATAAGCAAATTATAGAAACAACATAAAATGTGTTGATGTATGTTTAGTGTAAATGTTATCCAGGATAGCATGAAAATACAAAAAAAAAAAAAAAAATAGTGTATTAGTTACGCAATTAAAAAAGATCTGAGTAAATTAATTTTTTTTCTTTGTTATTTTGATTTCTGAGTTATTTCAAAATTTCAACTAATACAATATCATATAATCAATAAATCTAAATTATAATTAATAAAACTACTGACCTCTTGTTGTTGTGCACTTGCAGCTTGTTTTGCTTTTGCTTGTGCGACTTTTAGTGCTCTGAAAAGTGAATATTTTCAATGGATTACTCCGGCGTTTCGTTATTTGCAATCAGTTTGTTGAAAGTTTCGTATAAGTATACATATACGTCAATATACTTACTCTTGCAGTTCTCTTATCTGCTTTTCCTTGGAATTCTGTTCCTCTTGTGACATCTGTACGAGTTGTAGCAACCTTTCCATTTCAGTGGCGCTCCGCCCAGAATCTTCTTTTGCTTTTTCCAATTCTTTTTCAGATTTCTCAAGCATTTTCTGTAATTCTGCCATCCGTTTATCCGGAGACCCGCCGCTCTGAATCAATAAGAGAATATGGTAGAATTAGTGTTAATTCTAATAAATTTTCTCTCATGAATCTGAATCAGTGTAATCAGAAATTAGACTTACCCTTTGCAATTGTTGCTCCAATTGATCCATTCTTGCTTTACGTTTCTTAAGGTCTTGGTCTAAATTCTGAAGTGCCTTCTCCTTTTCTTCTACGCTTCTACTTCTCTGATCTATAGCCCTGATACGTTCTTCCAGTTGTTTCCTTTGCTCATCTACTTGCCGCCTCTGTTCGTCAATCTGTTTCTTTTCTTGATTAAAGTCGGCGCCAGCTTTCGTAGCGCCAGCTTGAAGCTTCTTGTTCGCCTCGTGCAAATCCACCTGTATGAATGAAAAAAGATTAAAATTTCTGTATATTGAACAAACATTACTGACAAAAGTAATACAACTAGATAATGAATTATTTTTTTGTTTTTTGCTGTACAATGTAATGGCGGAGAAAACAAATATTGCAAATGCAGACCTTTAAAATCAAAATATTGAAAAAAAAAAAAAACCTTTACCAACTAAGAATTATTCGGTATTATTTCATGTGTTTAGTATAGAATTTTTTGATGATCGGTTAAAGAGTGAATTTAGACTTGAATAGAACCTTCCAAAAGTCTTATTTTAAAGATGATGGAAAAGAGGATCGAAAAATGTGTATTCTTATTAGCTGTAAAACCGATGTGATTACCAAATAATAAATAGTAACGGTATAAATTTTTTTGTTTTTTTTTAAAAGAACGAAGACAACCAATCGATAGAAGAACACATGCCACGCAATGACCATAAGGTGATGTCGATGAAAGATGCGATGTCAAAACAGCGTAATAAAAATCAAACTTTTAAATCCTGAGAAAAGTATAAACAATCCTGGTGCGAGAGTAATAATAGTAACAATACAAAAAACAACAACAATAATAATAATAATGATTATGATGATGATGATGATGATAATAATATTAATAATAATAATAATAATAATAATAATAATAATAATAATAATAATAATAATAATAATAACAATAATAATAATAACAATAATAATAATAATAATAATACAATAATGATAGGGAGAAAAAATTGTTATAATATTATAACAATAATTATAAATATAATATTATATAGTAATGATAAATATAAATATGTATAAGATTATGCATGGTAGTGTAGATAAATGACGATGGTGTAGAAATGCAGCATGCAACTGCTTGGCGCGATATCACATTAACAACTAAGGCCGCTGTTCAATGACGAGTATACATGAAGTAACTAAGGCTTCGGTGTAGATGATTTAGGCGACAACATAAAACTGTGCAACATAGGCGAGAAGGCTGGCGGAGCATTTCTGGACGCTTAATGAATTCTGCTGTTGTTGGCATGGCGGCGTATCGCTAACCTGGTTTTGTTCCAACTCCTGACAAAGCATCTCCAGTTGAGCCTGGAATCGTTCTCGTTCAACGCTTGCTTGTTTCACTTCCTCCTTAGCACGTTCAAGTTCCTTACGCAACCGGTCAGCTTCTTGTCCAGTCTGCTGATTTTGTTGACTCTGTTGGGCATTTTGAGCCTGTACGACGGAAGCCTGTTGTAAGCTGGCTTGCATCTGTTGAATTTGTTGTTGCTGGGCATGAAGCTGCCTTTCCATAGCTTGAACACGTTTCTGAAGTTCTGATGCCGTTCGTTCCGCGTTGTCTGCTCTATGCTTCTCTGTGTCTACTAACTTGCGCCATTGCTCTAGCTGGGCCTCCGACTCGCCTCCTCTTGCGCCGAGTTGTTTCTGGAGTTCTTGAGCCCGTTTTTCAGCTTGTTCAGCTCGTTGTTTTTCTTTATTATGAGTTTGAGTTAAGTTTTGAACTTGTTGCGTGAGCCTTTGTACCTCTCGCATCTGAACTTCCAAAGCTTCCTTCGCACTCTTATCTGGCGTTTGGGAATGAGTTCGTTGTTGTTGTAGTTGATGCAGCCTCCTAAGCTCCGTGAGTTCGGCTTCGCTAGTGTTTAATTCTTGTTGGAAGTTCATCAGCATATCCTGAGATTTTTCAAGCTGTATTACAAGCTGGTCTCTCTCTACCTGCAATTGCTTCGCCTCCGCTTCTAACTTCTCTTTTATTTTCTCGATTTTCTCTGAATGTTTTTCTCTATTCTCCAATATTGCTGCCATCTTGTCTCGATCTCTTTGCACCTGTTGTAACTCGTGTTGAATTCTTACTAGCTCTTCAGCTCCGGCTTGCTGCTGCTGGTGTTGTCCTCGTCGAAGATCCTGCCTCAGAGCTTCTCTCTCCTCGTGTAAACGTGTCAATTCCGCACTTAATCTATCCAGCTCCTTTTTGCTTGCCTCATTGCTTTCTTGATACTTGGCCAAATGCATTTGGGACTTTTCTAGCTCCTTAGCCAATCGGCCAGCTTCCAGTTCGACCTGGTCTCGAGCAACAATCGCTTTGTCCAGGCTTGCTCTAAGGCGTTCTACCTCTATGCTAGCACTCTCCGATCTCGTCTTTCCTTCCGTTTGCATTAGCCTTTCTAATCTGACAATTTCTACGCGCAATTTTTCGTTGTCAGCTTCGAGAGCGTCAGCCTTAGCTTTGAGCTTGTCGTGCCTATCTCGTATTTTTTCAGTCTCAATTTTGGCCCGCTCCATTTCGGCTCGATTCTTCTCTTGCGCCGCTGTTACTTTAGCTGCTTCATCTCTAGCACGTTCTAACTGTAATTGAGTTTCGTGAAGCTTTGCCTCTAGCTGCTCAATAACTGACTGCGATCTCTTTAGCTCGCCTTCCCTGGCTTCTAGTCTTTCGCGCAATTTCTCTACGTCCTGCTGCAGCCTACTACCTTCAGTTTGCCATTTTTCCTGCTCGAACTGGTATTTACCTCGTACGCCTTCGGCTCGTTCCAAATCCGCACGAAGTCGCGAAGCGTCCTGTTCAGCCTTTCGCGCCCTCTCCAGCTCTAGCAGTGTCTTGTCCAACCGATCCCTCAGCCTCTCAACCTCCAGCTTCGCTCGTTCATGATCTTCTTTATTTCGTTCTTGGTTCTCTTGATATTTTCCAAACCTTGCTGCATATCTTTCAGATTCCTCTCTGGCCGCCTCTGCCTCACTTCTAAGCCTCTCAGCCTCGGCCTGAGCTTTTCTAACTTCGGCTTGTTGTCTGTCATGTTTTTCGTACATTTTTTCAATCTCTAATTGCATCCTAGCTAATTCTTCTTGGGTCTTTTCCGTGGCAGCTTGTGCCTTACTTAGCTGAGAGTGAGCCCTTTCCAATTCAAAAGCAACCCTCTCGTTATCTGCGACTAATTTTTCCCGTTCGTTCTGGTGACGCCTAAGCTCGATTTGGGACTTCTCATATCTCTCACGAACCATCTCCAGGTCTACTGTTAGCCTATCCAAATCTTCTTTGGACTTTTCTTCATGCTCTTTAGTTCGACCCAACTGGAGAGCTGCTCGATCATACATTTCTTGGACCCGGGCCAATTCCTCCTGTGCTTTACGGGCTTCCTCACGTCCTTTTGTTGCCAATGTTTGCTGCTTTTCAACCTCTAGTTCCAAATGATCTTTATCAGCCTCCATCACGTCGATCTTATTTTGCAGACGATATACCTCGCTCTGCGCCCTGTTTAAAACAATCAATTAGAATTATTGAAGTATTTTTAATTGCCGGAATCAAACAACAATTTGAAACTGATTTTTAGTATGTGTGTGGAAAATTCACGTGGACTTATGTTCCTGTATATTCATGGTTCGGATAAAATACTAGCGAGTATAATTTCATCACTTTATTGCATCAAGATTTATTACCTATCATATTTTTCACGCATTTTTTCAAATTCTTTACTGGCATTTTCTCGTTCTTCATAAGCTTTGCTAGCTCCATATTGAGCCTTTTCAAATTTGTCTTTAAGAATTTCTATTTCCGTTAATGCGTCGTCTCGTTCGAGCTGAAAAAGAGGACAAGCTTTGAGAGAATATCGGTGTTACAATATTTGACAAACTCAATATTTTATGTTAGAAATACTTACGGTAAGCTTTTGATGCAAGGCATGAGCCTTCTCCCATCTTTCTTTTATCAAATCAAGCTCTGACATGACATTTTCTTTTTCACGTTGAAGTTTTGCTTGTTGAGTTTGTTGGAATTCTAATCTTTCGTGAAGCTTTTCCATCTCTTCTTGGAAGTTATCGCGTTCTTTCTGAAGACGTTGCATGACCATCTGTTTTAAAACAAGAAGAATATCTTAGTCAAAACATTCTATTTATAATGTACACATAAATATCCCAAGGGACAATTAACGGACATGGTTCATATCTTACGTCGTACCTGGGCCTTTTCATATTTGTCATGAAGACGATCAACTTCCAACTGAATTGCCTCCCTTTCTTTTTGCATTCTAGTCGACTGACCAAGTGCTTTGTCCAATTGACTTTGAACATTTTCGAAGTCGTAGTTCTGCTTCTCTTTTTCAAGTTGCATCTGAAGATGTATTAATATTAGTCAAGAGTTTCAAACAACCAGATGATATTCTGTACTACGATTAATAGGATTTGGTATACACGAAATACTCACTCTGCGTACTTCTCCCAGGGATTTGTCAAGCCTTTCCTGAAGTTTGTCAACTTCACTTTGAGCTTTGTCCAGCAGATTCTGTACTTTGTCTTGTTGTAATTGGGCTTTTCCCAAGGTTGCTTGAGTGCGCTCCAATTCTTCCCGAGATTTCTCGAGCTCACCAACAGCTTTGTCCCGTTCTGAATGTAGCCGGGCTACGGAAGCTTGAGCTCGGTCATATTCTTCGCGTAAGCTTTCTTGTTCACCTTGTGCATTTTCTAAGCGGGCTTTCAACCGATAAACCTCACCTTGACTTTTCTCAACCTGTGAGAAAATGAAAATAAATTTCATTACAATTTGCTTACTCCTTGTTTTATTTCATTCTATCTTGTCTTCATCCCTAAAAAGTCGATGTTACCTTCTCCTGAAGAGCAGTGGCTTCGGCTCTGGCACGTTCATTATCTGCTTGAGTAACTCTAAGTTCTGCTTGCGCCCTCCTTAATTCTGCTGTTGATTTTTCCGCACGTTCTTGAATTCTGTCCATTTCTTGAGATGAGTTTAACGTGCTTCTACCAAAGGTCGTCTGTGATCTTTCCAGGTCGTGTCTCAATCTTTCATTTTCTAACTCAAGGCGAGTTAACCGTTGCTTAGCAGCTTCCCAGTCGGCACCACTGCGACCCACCTCAGATGCCGCTTTGTCAAGTTCTGCTTTGCTTTTGCCTAATTCTGACTGAGAGCTTTCTAGTTTTGCTTCTAAACGGTCTTTCTCAGCTTGAGCTCGTTCTAGACGGGCACCAAGCTTCTCAACCTGCAACAATAAATCATTTCTCATTAAAATACACAAGATAAACAATCAGAGAGTCGATATCTGGTCATTGATTGCTATATTATTCAACTATGATCATGTGAATACAAATTGAATTATTTAAGAGCAATTTTTATGACTGGAATCAACGTTTACCTCAGATTCCAAGGCATGGAGTTTCATTTTGTATTCGGCAAGTTCTCTTTCATGGAGTTCTCGCTCTTCTTGTTTCTCCTGTTCCGCTCGATCACGTTGCTCGCGTAGCTGAGCCATTTGTTTTTCTTTATCACCAATTGCTTCTTCTAAACTGCTCAAGGCTCCTTCGCTGCTACAGTGATGTGCTTGCATTGCAGTCAAACGAGCCCGAGCCATGTCAACTTGGTTGTCTTTTTCTTTGAGAAGATCTTCAAGATTTTCAATCTGAAGAATAGATTATTTAATTTACTTACGCCAATCAATTTGAAGTTAAATAGTTTTTAGCTCCCTTGATGAAGTTGTAAATCTATTTATACATAAAAGTTCTGTGTAGTGTTCCTTTCGGCAATACAAAGTAAGTCATTTGTTAGTACAAGACATTCGATGTTAGTAACAAGCCATTCTATTCAATTTATCTTTTATTGGATGTTAATAATTAGTCAAATCGTTTGTTGATCAAATATAAGGCCGTAGTTAAGATTTTAGATTCTCTGTCTTGAAATAGGGATCGTTGGGTTTATTGTTTTGTAATCATTACAGTTGGATGCTAATGATTTATTTATTGATAAAATAAACTAGAGACGTTCCCTTAGATGAAATGGGTCTTAACTGCGGCCTGAATTAGGGCACATCCGCAGACATAGAATAGAATTCATTTGAGTGCAAAATTACGTACCTATTAAGGGATACTGAAGATTTATTGTGGGTCATCGTACTGGTAATGGTAATGGGTGCTAGTAATAGTACCGTCATAGCCTGCGTTGCCACCCAATAACACGGGTTATTATAATTCAGTAGTTAAACTGATATGAGGTATAAATTTAATAACTTTCAGTTAAATTTTCTATACGATGAAATATTATACAACGTTATAAATTTCGAAGATATGGTAATATGTGTGATATTGTTCTGACGATGTAAAATTAAATCGTGAATTGCATGAATGAGGTAACTATATCCTTTAGCTATTCATAAAGTAAATAATAAATAAAATAACTACTGCAGTATTATACATAAAAGTGATAATTGTAATTTACAATGTAATACTAGAAATTAAAGTGATAAATATATCTATATAATAATACATACAAACATAACATAATACAAATAATAAAATCATACTAATTACAGCTGTATAAATGTAACATAAAATTCTAAATTAAGGGTAATTAAAATAAGAATACATAAAAGCTACAAAATTTTATACGCCTATTTCATTCAAATGATATTTATAATTAAATCTCTAAAATCCTGGGCAATTTATTTTAGTCTAACACAGATATTGCCAACGTATGAAACTAATTATCCAACTAAAATAACAGAATATAGGTATGTATAACATAAGAGTAAACATGTCTGTTAATAAAATTGGAATATACGTAAGTAAAATCGTGAAATAAAATACCTAATGAGAAATTGTTGTACAAAATTTTATTCATGGCTATGAAAAAAAAATATATAATGTATCGGTAATGAGGGTGATTGTACCAGTAGCGTGGTTAAAAAAAAAGCAAAGAAAAATTTCGTATAGTCTCAAAAGTTAGTCTTAGGTATAAAAGAAATCCTCCCAAAAGAGCAGTTCGATGTTTCAATTCTACTAAGAGCTCATCGACAATCTATTCTCCCATTCATATAACATGTGAAAAATTTTGTTTTTTAATTTTTTTAGAATGAAGGTATAAAAAATTATTTTTACAAATTTTGAAATACATGTTTTTATAGGAAATTGAATTCTCTACAAAAAAGCTTTAACATGTTTTCTTCGTCAATTCAACGCATAAAAAGTTATAAAGGCTTAAACACTAGCAAGTAGGAAAACTTAATATGTGCATGGTTATAAAGCCTATTTTTGTATTTAATGTATTTATTAAAGTTTAAAGCTTCATAACTTTTTATGTGTCAAATTTACGAAGAAAGACTATCAAAGCTTTTTTGTAGAGAATTTAATTTCCTATAAAAAAATGTATTTCAAAATTTGAATAACTTTTATTTCAATACTTTTATTCTAGAGTAACGATTTTTGTTTTTTTTTTAATCTAAAATTAACATTTGAGACTATAAGACAATGAAAAAAAAGTATATTCTTTTTTTTAACCACGCTATTGTACATACATCATGAAAGTACTGTCAACAGGACGTTTATTGAGGTAGGAATACAATTATACGAATAGCTCTAGAAAGAAACGAGCGATGTATAATTATTTGGAGTAGCAATGTATATGTAGCCATATCGATCTGCGATCCACAAATAACTAACCAACGAAAAGAATCAACGAGGACGATTTAAGAGACGAGAAGAGAGTCTGTGAAATAAACGAGGACAATTAATTGACCATTGAAATCAATTAGGATTTAACTGCGGCGTTCGAAGGCTCATTTCCACTTGATGATTGGATAAATTCTTGCGAAATACGACTGAGTATATTCTGAAGAATAGCGAAGAGTGCCCAAACAGAATTTCGTTGTTTGGTAAGAAATGACGAACAATCGTTATTCGCAACCCATATTACGTGATGAATAATGTATTCCAGACACTATCAAAGTGTGATTGAATAAAATTCCGATTAACAAACCCATTGAGACGCCGAAATATCGTTGAAAATTTGCATAAATTGTCCAAATTTCTCTGTTGAATACAAAGAAATATCTATTCTGTTCAAAATTACTTACCTTTCGTTGAAGTACGTTGATTTTTCGATCCTTGATATCCATGTGATCCTTAATCTCCGTAAGCTCGGTATTCATCCGATTACGATCTTGCTGTGCTTGCATAGCAGCCTGTGTCTTTTTCTCGATAAGTCTATTCTTTTCTTCGAGTCTCTGCCGCATTTCTTCGACCTAAATTTTTGGATAACGGTGTTAAAAAAAAAAAAAAAAAAATATATACCCATTTCATAAACGGATATCGATTATAATCCTGCAGATCAGAGTTACTTACGTCGGCTTGAAGCATATTATAATGTTCTTCCTTCGCGCATAAAGATTCCTTTAGAACAGCAATGTGCCTTTGATAGTCTTGGTGTTGTTCTTCTAAAGTCTTCATCTTCGCTGACATACCCAGGATCTCTTGGTCTCTGCGTTGTACTTCTGCTCGAAACTCGTCCAGCTGTGAAAATATTTACCATCGAGGTACTTTCGTCAGTGTACGAGATAACAGTATAAAGACACAACACGGTCTTCGCTGTATCCGAATATCTTAGCATCTTATAATTCAAACTTTTATTATAAACGATTTTTTGTTTTTCGTTCATATACCTTCTGTTTCTCTTTTTTGTTTTCTCGTTTTTTTTTTTTTTTTTTTTTTTTTTTTTTTTTTTTTTTCCAGTTAATTATCTTGATTATGTTTAACAGAATATTTTTTGATTATTATTGTTGGTTTTTCGTTTGTTTTCTTCTTGTTATATTCTTTTTTTTTTTTTGTTTTTTTTTTTTTTTCTTTTATTTTTATCTTTAAGCAAAAGCAAAAAGGTGATGGAAAAGACGAGACCGATACTTGGACACAGTTTGCATGCAGACCACTATTTAAGACAACGTGTAAACGACCAACGAGTCTCATGTATGCAAATGTAATAAGAATAATACACATGTAAAAGTGTCAGGAATATATGTAACTGGTAATATTAATTTTCTTTTTTTTTTATATATATAGAGTTTTTCTATGTACAGTATCTACTCATTGTATGTGCGAGGGTTTGTTCAAAATTTTGATAAAATAATCATATTCCTCAAAATTTCGAACCTCAATAAGCGAATGTGTTCATCTAATTCCTAGCTAACATCTAGTATAGTATCTAGATACGTATAATTGAAAATAAATAAATAATAATAATAATAATGATGATAGCAATAATAATTCCATCAACTTTTTTCTCTTTCTTTTATATGATTTTTTTTCTTTTCTTTCTTTTCTTTTTCTCTTTCGTAATTTATAACATTACGTTTCATTTCGAATGACGTTAATATATTAATATGAAACGCACATGATAGTCTATACAGGTATATAATATGATTTTGGGATTTGTAATTTGGAAACTCAAAGTTTTCACTTAATGCACGTTTCCATGTTTTCTGTATGACTATTTTTTTCTCATTCTTTTTCTTTTTTTTTGGTTTAACTTTGGGTTTCGAAATTACATATTTTCTACTTTTTTTTTTTTAAACCCCTCCCCTATTACCCTATATATATATACTCCCTTAAAACTTGGGGCTACAGACTTTTTCGAAACTACAGAACACCAAATTTCAACGGTTAAAAAAATTTGGAAATATTTTGGTTCACCGGGAGAGATTCCTTACCTCTTCCGAAAGCTAAAATATGGGGCACGATTAAAAAAATGCGTTTTCTTATCATATTTACACGTTAACCCTAACTCCGTATTAATTCTATAATATATAACGAAATTCTTCAAGCAAATATATAATTGGAAATAAATTTATAAGTTAAAAAATATTTCGTTTCAATTTTTCCAAAATAATTATATCTATCTTCTTCACTTTTTTTCTTCTTTTTCCTTTTCTCAATTTTATCTTGTAGATTTTGTTTATTGAAACCCAATCTACAACATAAAATCTTGTATATATATATTTACATGTACATACATATATATATTTCATTGATTAGAAAAAATAACGGAGTTAGGACATTTATCTACTACTGACTTAAATACTAGCCTATAATTTTAGCCTTAAGCACTATAATTACACCTTATTACTATATGTATATAATAAAAATGAAAAGTTACACTTGGTTTATCTACGAAAATATTTGACTAACTACGAGGCCAAAGTACAAGTCGGGCCTTACATATTTATATATGCGTATAAGTAATAAATAGTAATTAATTAACATTATATAACAAAATACTCTACTTACGTTGATTAAATTTAATTTAATTTATTATTATCGAAATGTTTATAAAGCGTAAGAAATTATCTCTTTCAATTAGCAAAAGAAAAAAAAAAAATTCAAAAATATATATACATATATATACATACCTCTATATAGTATATATGAATATATGTATGTATATACATATACATGTATAGTTGCTGTAAGTTTGAAAGATGTATAGAAATTTTGTTCTCAAAAAAATTCTAACGCATTTAATTAAATAACATAATCTCCGTATTATTTATTCAAGTCGCTTATATAATGTATATATAATAAATAATATATAGAGAAGATAGCTTTTTTTATAAATTTGCAATTAGTTATATACTTATGTATATAATAATCGCGTTATAAATTTTTGTTCAAATAATTTCAATAATGCGAGAGGAAAAAGAAGAACAAAATCAAACAAAAAAAATAATGTATATATATATATATATATATATATATATATATATATATATATATATATATATATATATATATATATATATATATATACATATATTTTATGAATATATACATATATATCAATAAAAATAGATATATAATATATGTAATATATTTGTAATAAATAAGGAATAACTCAAAGCAACTATTTCTTGCAGAAAGATATAATATACATATATAAAACGTTATAGAAAAAAATAGGCGAATAATAAATTGTAGACAAACCAAAATAACTTATATATCTGTTGAAATAGAAAAAAAAAAAATAAAAAAACTACAAATTTATACCTTAACTGATTTTATTACTTGAACTATGAAAATTAGAGAAAAATTAGATTCGAGTATATGTATGTATGTACAAAGGATAAAATTTGTAGTTTTTTTTTTTTTGGTAAATTTTTTTTTTTTTCTGTTTTTGTACATAACAAGAAGTACTGTACGTCATGCGACATGCGTTTTGAAAATATCATGCTGGTGCAGAGAGTGCTGGCGTTGCGTGAAGAAAAATAAAAATCCGATACATATATATATAGGTAAATATACATATATATATACATATATAAATGGTGGTGATAAATAATATTTGAAAAATAAACTTATATGAGAGAAGTGATGTTAAGTACGTGATATATATAGATAGACGAAAGTGAAGTGATTTGAGCTGCGATAGATGTAAGGTGGTAAAATGATATGAGTCGAGTTTGTCATATTTTATGAAAATAATAAGATATTCAATTAATTAAATAGTTTTTCATCATATATAATATGTAATCATAAATATACAGAATTTATAGACACTGGACTTAGCCATTGGTGTCAATTGTCCCTTTTCTTTCCTTTCCTTTCCTTTCCATTCCTTTTCTTTCCTTTCCTTTCCTTTCGTTTCATTTCATTTTCTTTCATTTCCTTTCTTATCAGCGTTTTTCTTATAACATTTAGATCGAGTATTATCATATTGATAATAATAATAATAATAATACGGTGTACGAAGAAGAAGCGTCGTGAGGATAATACGTATATAACACCTTTACCAGATTAACTATATATATAGACGTTGTATAAATTATAATGAAATTATATATATTATTTATATGTATATATATATTTATTTATTTATTGTTTAAATATCATTATGTATTAATTGAGCAAAATAAGACGAGTATAAGTTTACAGATAACAATTCGCATACATATAATATGCGTATACTTATAAATTGATAATTTCAAATCGAAATCTATATAATTATAGAATTTATACGTTGTTTTTAAATACTATACCATTTTATTTTATAGTTCTCATACATAATTATCATTTATTATAGTTCATTGTGTAATATACTTTAGAAAAATAAACCTGATTCAAGTATGTATGTATGTATGTCTGATACCTTTATTTATTTATTTATTTTTATTGTTTCTTTCGTTTTTCTTTTCTGTAGATAAAAATTACGGACGTACGTATATAACAATCTCGTCTATAATATAATAGAATTAAAATTATATAATTATAATTGTGACTTCAACTGTAATAAAAGGTATCTTTTTTTTTTTTCTTCTACTAATTATTCTTCTTCTTTTAATTTTTTTTTTTTATACTGTAGCAAACGGTAATATCAACGTATGTATTACGGAACACATATTATATATGTATAAAGGTATGTAGATATGCGCAACGGTTTATCGGTATGAGAACTTTCAAGATAATAATTATATATTAATTGTTTAATAATAATCGAACGAGTATTCAGATTAGTCTATATATATAATATATAGCTTATTCGTCGTTGTCGTGTATAGTAATATTTTTTTTTTTTTCGTTTTTTTGTTTTTTGTTTTTTGTGTTTTTGTGTTTTTGTGTTCATGTATGTATGTAAGAGTAAGTATTTAAGCGACAGTTATGTAAATATAAATAGATTGTACATACATAGATAGAATTCGAGAAAATATTATATTATTAATCTTTCTTGATATAAGATAATTAAATTTTTTAATTATTTATTTATTCATTTATTCTCATTAATTTATCTTCTTTATTTTTTTTATCTATATTTTATTTATTCATTTATTAATTCATTGGACAAAAACCTTTTTTTTTTTTATTATTTTTTATTTTTTTTTTTTCAACGGTACTAAGATAATATCGAGGCTAAGAAAATAGGCAGTTTTCATATATTATATGTCTCTCGTATAGATTGGATATATGTATATATAGGCAATAATTCATTTATAATTTACTACATTTTTTATATATTTTTTTTCATTATTTTTATTTTATTTTTTTTCGTTTTTTTATTGTTTTTTTTTTTTAATTTTCTCTCTCTCTCTCTGTACATTAACATCTTTAGACATTTCAAGGGTCAACAGTTTCTAAGGCCTAAACTTTAGGTACGTTTATTCAGCTAAATAATTTCTCTCTTTTATTTATTTAATTTCAATTATTTATATATATTTAATATTTATTATTATTTTTATCTATTTTTTGTTACTTTTTCTATCGTTTCTTTACGTTTTTGTACACAATTCCATTACCCTTAATTTTTAATATTTCCTTTATTATTATTATTATTATTATTATTATACATAGCACTTGAGATGTCGTAGAAAATAGATCTTACCTCTTAAACGTTCTAAGAAATAATAAGAAAAATCTCAAAATTAAAAAAAAGAGAGTTTAACTTTGATATAAAAAAAAAAAAAAACTGGGCAGTCGAATAAATTTTTGTTTTTCGTGTGAAAAATAGAGTTAATTATTTATATAGATTTTGGAATGTTCTTATAAGTTAACGAAATGATGAATCTATATAACGTGAAAAGAGACGAGAAAAAAAAAAATGTAAAAAAAAAAAATACAAAAAAAAAAAAATTAAGACCTTATCTCAAGCGCTACAAAAATATATCAATAGATTTTGCAATTGAAGATAATATAGGTATATATACATATATTATTTTAGTAATATGTACAGATTTTAAATATATTATTTCAATTTTTTTTTTCTTTTTTCTTTATTTTTTTTTTTTTTATGGAAGAGAATTTTGGAAGTTTCTATACGTTTTATTTCGGGAATGTTTATGTTTAAGCATCTAATTTGTAAAATTACTTTATAATATTCTTTTTTTTTTTAGTTTTTCTTGTTAGTTTTATTTTTTTATTATTTAATTTTAATTTTTAATTTATTTTAATTTTTTTATTGATGCTTTGTTTTCTATTTATTTATGGATTTCTTTTTTCAACACACAGCTTCTATATAGAACACATTGACTTTAATTAGATCGCGAAAGCGTAGATACACACGAGGGACTTTGTCAACCGGTAATTTCTAAAAATATAGATATTCTGATTATTTTAAGAAAAAATCAAGTAAAAAAAAAAAAAATTAAATAAAATAAAAATCTATATGTTATTTTAATTCTACAAATTACTTTTCTGTTTAAATTCCAGTCTTCTAACATTGACAATTAATTTATTTAATATTTAACAACCTTTAGAGATAATATATTTGTATTATATTCATAAAGTTTTTCATTTACTTTTATAGAAATATTGATTAGAGAAGAGTTCGAAATATCTTTTTTTTTTTGTTTTATTCTAAGTATCGGACCTACCGAGAAACTTTCAATTCAAATCTACAGTAAAATCAAATCCGATTATTCCCCATCTTTCTCTTGTTTTATTCTTTTATTTTATTTTATTATTTTTTTTCTTTTTCTAATCCTCTTAAATTTCGTTAGTTTGAAACTTACTAAAATTTTAATGAACTGTTAAGGGGAGCCAAATTGAGAAGATTTAACCAAAATGACAAAATATTTTTTTACTCCAGGTATGGCGCAGACAAAGTTTCTGAATTTAGAAAAAATCTCCACGGTGGATCTCTCCAAATTACATCTATAAATAAACGAAAAAAGTTTGAATATACAAACTTAATATCCGTGATGCAAGAAGCGTTTTGATTATATTTTAAATATTAAAATTTCAAGAGGTTTCTAATTAAGTCACAAATTTCTAGTTAAAATTTTGTCTAGCTCCTTTCTGGACATAATTTGAATATTATAAATTATCAAACAGTATTGGTAAGGTGGTCTGTCTCTTTAAGCTCCCCATTAAAATAATCAAATTTTAGTAGTACGATTAAAAAATATATCCGTGCTTTAAAAAGTGGAGACCGGATTGAATTTCCGAATATTTATACTATCGAGTCACAGTTTTTCGAAAGAGTATTTCCTCGAAAGTTTACAAAGTCGATTAAAAATCCTTCAAATCAAAAAACACCGTAGGTTAAAAATTCCGAAAGTGAAGGTTCCGAAAGGCCAAAGCTCCGAGACTTGAAATTCGCCCATAGATCGTCGTGCCTTTCCATAAAATTTTTAGATTCTTAAACTTTCCGAAATTTGAGCTGTCTGCATTCCGATCTTTCCAAATTTCATTATTACAATTTCTAACGTTTTGAAAATTCGAAATCGTTTGAAACAAATTGGTAATTTTAATTCTTCGTATAATTTTAAAGAATTCGTAACTTTACCCGGATTCCATAAATGTAAATGAATAACTTTTATCTGAATCTAGTGATAGATATTCGACTGCACTGCACTTCAAAAAGACTTTCGTGTTTTTTATTTATTTTTGTACCGTAATATGATTGTTATTCATAACTATTATTGAACAGTGTTATACGAGAGTGGTATCTATAATTTCAAAAGTAGATTCAAGTAGATACAGATTCAAGTATATAGACGTGTAAGATCATCGTCTATACGGTTATGTAATTATAAATATATACTTTCAACGTATGTAACGATCTATTAAACTGCTCTGTATAGACGACGATAAATACTAAAAATCTAAACACGCTTCTAATTAGCCTTTTCTCATCTATACATATATTTACATTAATTAATAACATATCAATACGTCAATTTGTACGATCTCAAGCTCGTGTGTCTGTCTAGTAATCGTCTTGCGTAAAATGGTCCCCACAAAATGATCAGGTTAATTAAAAGAGGTAAGGGATAGGCTAAGAAAAAAAGATAAAAATTAACAAATACTAGTGAAATGGTAAATTTTATAAAAGTATAAGGTAAGATATAGGTTTCCATCGATCAAAGTTGGGCTATAAAATACCTTCGACCTTTAGCCTTTTACCTAGACGGTTTATTATATCCACAAGAGTAAAGAAGACTATGAATGACCCGGGGTTAACCATATCCTTAAATTTTTCGATACCGGTAAAAAGCTATAAGTTCAAAGAGAATCCGTACCGAATACAAGAAGCACAAAATTTGTGAGAAGGTTTTGTTGTTACGGTTCATATAGCTAAGCCACTTTAAATAAATTCAAAAAGGTTAGAACTAGACGTGACCGTCTCATCAATCTAGTCAAAAACGAATCCAGAAAAAAAAAAAAAAAAAAACGATTGAAGTAAAAAGAATAGAAAAAAGAAAAACTATCAAAGTGGATAAAAATTTATCGTTTTTTTCCTTCTTTTCGTCTTTTTTCCTAATTCCGCGTGAATTTAGGTCAAGCCGAAACGTTATCCTCGTAGATTAAGCAGAGAGAGAGAGTGACGAGCAGAAAAATAGTGGCAACGATAAGGGTGGACTCGAAACCGTCAAGGTAAAAGGTTTGGTTAGAACTTAGCTTGTCACTGATCGTTCGATGGGGTCCAGTCAGTTTCCCGTTTCGAGTTTCCAATTTCTCATTTCACCGAATCCACTAACATGTCACCTCTCGAATTAACCGTCAATATACTGTATACACATATATATATATATATATATATATATATATATATATATATATATATATATATATATATATATATATATATATATATATATATATATTATATACGTAAATAATGATCTAGTATTTCGTTCGATTATTAAATCCTCGTTAATTGACTATCATTTAAAATTATGTTAATTATCTAATTATCTATATGGTATATAGTGTGAAGTTATTATTATTTTTTGTTTCATAATTCCTGCTCCTTCGTATCCTTTTTCCGTTTCCGATGTACATATGTACACATATACATGCATACAATTCTCTGACGTATGCCTAATTTCTTTCATACATATATTTATATATTATAGATATATATATATTTTTTTTTTGGTAATTTTTTTAGTTTTCTCACTCTTTCCAAAAATATTATATAATCTCTCCCTTTCTTTCTATATCTTTTTTTTTCTCTCTCTCTCTCTCTCTCTCTCTCTCACTCACTCGCTCTCTCTCTCTTTCTCTCTCTCGCTCTTTCTTTCTCTCTCTCTCTAAACGACGTCATTCTTTTCGATGCGGACGTTGTTGATGAAGAAACTTACTTGTCGTTTGAAGTTCATGTCGTGTTTGTTGAAGGTGTGAGCATGCAGAGCCAAAGCACCAGCAGCAGCAGCAGCTGAAGACTCAATTTGTTTGACATGTTGATGATGTTGATGCTGGTGTTGATGCTGATGCTGATGTTGATGTTGGTGTTGATGTGACGCTTGATGTTGAAGATTAGAAAGCTGCTTATTATCTGTCGAGTAACGTTCCGTGTATGGATTTGAAACGCCTGTCGTTACTCCTGATGATATTCCGGCAAGACATGAACTAAGACCTGTCGAACCGGTAAGCAACGAATTTGTTAATGTAGATTGATTGACTGGCACTAAAGACATCGGGTGCGAACCCTTTACGAGTGTTGATTGGTTGAAGGCGTTGATAGCCGATAACGCTGACGGGTATGTCGTGTTCGATGAGTTAACAATGTTTGATCCTTGAAGATTGATACCTGATGAATGATTAACGCCAACCGATGCGCTCGGGGTTGATGATAGTCCACTTGGTACAGCAGTTGCCCTTAATAATTGCTCTCGCAATTTTCCACCGCATTCTCTGATCCTTTGTAACTCAGCTTCAAGAAGTCCTATCTCTTTTTCTAAGGTCTGAATACGGGCGTCTTTAGTTTCTAAAATAGCTGTCAATGTTGTACTACCCGGTACACCACCGGGTACGGCTACACTACCCCCAAGAATAGTTCCTGTATTTGCACTTCCGCTTCCGGAAGATGTTATTCCGGCTACTGGTGCTCCCGACGATGCTGTACTGGCATAGGCGAGCTCCAACTGCGTCTGGAGGCTCTTCAGCGTCTCGTTCGTCGCTTTGAGCTCCTTAACAAGCAATACCAGAGTTAATCGAAGCCCGGTGGGTTCTGGGTTCAATGTTAGTTTGGACCGTTATCCAACTTCTCTGCGCCGTAAGAACGTCGCGGAAACAATTGAAAATTAAAAATTAGGAATAAAAGACACAAAAAAAAAAAAAGAAATCAAACTTAAAAAAAAAAAAAAAAGAAAAAAAGGGGGGGATGAATTTTATCGACTGAAAATTGAGATAAGAACAATTCAAAGTGACCTTTGAATAGTAAAAAAACAAAACTGTTATTTATCTATTTCTGTTTTTCTTTTATTTTTTTTTTTTGTTTTTTTTTTTTTTTATGAAGAATTAGCTATAACTAATTAGCGAGGTTAATTTTAGAATAGGGATTCAGCGTGGTTGTGAAAATTTTCTAATTTGCGTGATTCACAATTTTGGTTAATTAATGAGGGTTTGGTTCTCGGCGCAGAGGAGGTGGAATTTTTAAGGAGGCGGAAATTGGTGTAACGGGCAACACGCCTTGGTTGACGAAAGAAAAGCGACGCTCCGCCGGGCTTCATGCACCTCTCTTCCGGTTTTTCAGAACCATATAATATTTGTATATTTTTTTGTTTTTTGTTTTTTATTTTTCAAGGCTATCGATCCTCCGATGGTCACATGCTTTACACTCGTTGATTAACAGTCGATCGAATGCGATATTCATAATCGAATCATATTTTCAAAAAAATATTTCTTTTTAGGTCCTCTTCGGCGCCGGGCGCCGCCGCAGTTCTTTCGCCACCGCGACGCACGGCTGACATTGTCCATCTCTACGACGTTTTTTTTTTTTTTGTTTGTTTAGAATTTTTTTTTTTTTGTTTATATACTTTTTTCGTAACTTGGATAAAAAAATTTCCTTTCCTTTTTGATTTTTGATATCTAGCTCATTTCTTTTCCGGGATTTTCACTTTTCCAGATTTGAACATTTTTTCTTTATTTATTATGTATGTATATATATATACGTTTTCAAATCCATTCGAAAACGACCGTTAATTATGACGGATAATTAAACAACTAATTTTAAATTTCATTATAAATTTCGTACGTATATATAAATAATCTTTAATGGAGTTCTGATTTTCAATTTATATTCTCTTTAAATTATAAATGTATATAATACGTATACCGTTTGTGATAAAAAAAATGAAAAAAATAATGAGTTGAAAATTTTTTTTCTTTTTTTTTCGTTTGTTTCTTTATTATTGAACTTATTACCGCATGAGTGACACTTTCACGTTTCATGCGATGTCTGCATCGACGATTTTACACACGTTTGATTGTTCGTTATCCTTTTTTTTTTTTTTTTTTTTTTAACAGCATACATGTATACATTTTGAAGAAAAAAATATAAGAAAAAAATAAAAAACAACAGAAAATTTGAAAAGTTGCAGCATAACGAACGATAAAATAGCGCAAGAACCCGCTCTTTCTAGTAATTTATTATTTAATTACTAATTATCTAGAAATATATATATATATACATCGCATTTAAACGCCAATTAATGGACAAGATCTAACCATTGGACGAAATATTCTCAAACTATCATCTCGATCATTATATTTATTTCATATACCTATATATAACATGTGTATATCTAGAAAAAATTTGGAAAAAAAAGAAAAAAAAAATTAAAAATGGTCAACATTTTTTGTTTAAGTAAACTGTAATATTATAATTGCCAGAATATGTACACAATATGTATATATATATATATATATATATATATATATATATATATATATATATATATATATATATATATATATATATATATATATATATATATATATATATATATATATATATATATATACATATAGATATACCTATACATATACCTGTAACAGATAGTTTGAGAATAATCGCAAAGCTATAATCATTTCTAGATATTACTTCTAGAAAATCTTAATCAATTATTTGGGTACATGAACATGTATGTATACAGAGGATAATGTACATGACGTATGGGTGATATATATATATAGTAATAACGATAACGATAACGATAACGATAATCATAATAATAATAACAATAATAATAATAATAATAATAATAATAATGATAATGATAATAAGAATAAAGAGAGCTGACGTAAGATGGAATCGAAATAAGATTTACTATACCTATAATGTGTATATAAAATTAGAAAAACTTGCTGTAAAATTTCTTTATTTAGTTTTAAATATTATATCGATACCATTTTACGCAACGATGGTTAATATATATATATAATGACATAATGATAATAATAATAATAATAATTAATAATAATGATAATAATAATAATAATGGTCGACATTCAGTGATATAGATGTATAATAGCAGAAAATAGGGTGTAGTGCAGGGTTCAACATTCCGTATATATATATTCATATTTATATAGGTATACAATATACATATACATACAAACACACACACACATATATATATATATATATATATATATATATATATATATATATATATATATATATATATATATATATATATATATATGCATAAATATGTATAAAACATATACCGTGAGAATCACGTGAAACTATATGGTCGGAACGCGCAGGCGCCGAATAATACAAATTTTATAGGAATAGCCAACTCGCTGGAAATCTCCCTAGAGTTGTTGTTGATTGTTTACATTGTTGAACTCGGCATACCCTAGGGATTTTATAGCGTGACGAGTTGGCTGTCCCTATAGGATTCGTATTATTTGGCGCCTGCGCGCTCCGACTGTATTATAGTTTCACGTGGTTCTCACGGTATATATATATTATATATGTACGAACATATATTTGCGAATATGAAAAATGATAGAATATAATATATGTATATATATTTTCCTAAATGATTAACGATATTTATGGTAATGTCACGTGTGTGTATATATATATTAGTATATCATGTATTATAGGTATATATGTATTAAGTCCTTCGATATATCCTTTCATGTTTTTATATAAGTATACTAATTGTTTATCGACTAATCACTAATTTTGTACTACATATTTGTAAAAATATGTATATGTACAGTCTCATTTTTCAACTATATAGCCTATTTAGTACATCGTGTTTTTTGTTTTATTGTTTTTTTTTTCTCTCTTTAATCTAATTTAATTGTTTATATTTTTTCTTTTTTATGTGCCACAAGAATATAAAAATTCTTCAAAAATTTTCGATCATTTTGTTATATTATATACGGTCAATCATCAAATACTTTTCCCAAATGTTAATCCAGCTTTAAACTGATGTCATAAATTTCAAAAAAAAAAAAAAAAAAAATTGAATAAAAATAAAAATAATTTTGTGGTTCAAAAAGTGGATTTAATTATACAGTTTGGAGTTCAAGGTTGATTAATTTCTGAATAAAATTTTTTGTTAATTTCTTTCTCTACAAGTGGAAAATAAATCTACAAACGCGATTTCTGTCTATCCGATTAAACAGTCTCGAGTCATAGATAAGTCGATTTTTCTACAGTTCGATAAACCTTTCCTTTTCCTTTTCCAAGTTCCTTTTTTTTCTATCTACAAAAAGTTCAATTGAATTAAATTTCGGGTGTGTGAGAAAATTGATCAGGTAGTTAATAATCAATATCGATAATAATAATAATTGACCGAAAGAAATGTGAAATGAATTCAAGGTTTATAAGTTAGCTCGTCGAATCGGAGTTTAGATAATTTCGTTGTTTTGTTACCCGGCTCAAAAAAAAAGGGTGAAAAAAAAAAGATTAAAAAATAAAAAATAAAAAACAAATCAAATTTTTTAATGAATAAAGCGAGATGAATGAATATTATCTGACGTGTGTGTTAAACGTATCCTCGTATAAAGTCTTTAACTTTTTTTTTAATACCGTGAGTGAAGAAAAAGGACTTAAAGAAAGCAAATGAAAACGAAAATTAAAACGTAAAGGAAAACTGAAAGGGTAATGAAAACGTAACTAAGTTCTAAGAACCAAGTTCGTAACTAAGAAACGACAAAATAATGAGAAGAATGAAAAAAAAAAAAACACGGAAACAAATCTCAAATATGTTTAGAATCGGTGTTGCTGTCTTACTGTCGATAATTTTATAGTCAAGCAATATTTGTTAATTATATGTAGGTATAAAGGGATTAGTTAATTGTAAAGTAAGATACTTTTTCAAATCAGATTAATCGATTATCAATTATGCGTGTATGTTATTACTGCAGTGTGTATGAAATATTGTTAAATTGTTAGATCTGCAAACGGCAAAAGATCACGTAAAACGTTAATGTATAGTTTAATAGTCGCAAAAGTAATTAATCTTTTTAATAGAACGTATACTATTTGCATAGTATATACAATATAATTATTAATCAATCACATTATATGTATGTATAATATTATACTATCACGATAATTTATTCCCGTATTGAGCAAAGAACGCGGCGACGTCACAACCCTATTCGGTATACCGAAATGTTCTTTTGAAACTAAACAGTCGACAGCGCATGCGTAAAATAATTTAATTCCATTGGTCGGCAAGTCCATCCAGCAACGATATTTGAGCTTGTGACCCAGGGGAGCCAACTTGCACAAAATTCTAACCTCGGTTTTAACCTCAAAAATCCAAATCAACTGCTTGGCTGCTAAAAATAATTAACTTTGACAGGTAAATCTCGGGATGGCCAGCCTGAATTAGCAGATGCCGAAACTCGCGCTTGCGCTGTCGACCGTTTAGTTTCAAAAGAACATCTCGGTATATTGATTAAAAAAAAATGAAAAAGGAAACTGAAAATAAGAATTGAAAAAAATAAATTAAAAAAAAAAAAGGGTATACCATGATGCATAATTAAAATAGAAATTAAAATAATAATAATAATAATAATGAGAGTATTAAATGAAGGTAATAAGAATTGTGTAAGATATTAATGAATTGGTGTATGTATAGTATAGGTAGGTATTATAATAGGTATATAGTATTGATGGGGTCGCCGCGTTCTACTCGGCTGTAGTATTTTTTTTTTCGGTTTTTTTTTTTGTAATGTAAAGTGTACCTGGTCAGTCCTCCGTGGAAGGGACTGCGCTCGCAGTTCTCTGGGTGGCAATTTTTGGTTTTGTTGAGATGTCGGGGTGAGTGAAGAAAAGGCGGATGTGGGCGATATTCCCGCGAGGGTCGCTATCATCTTACCACCTACACATCCAAAGCAGCTCATTCCACGCATCCGAACAGCATATAATATAGTTTTGTTTTATTTCATTGTATTTCAATCAATATATTTTTTTTTTGTTTTTTTTTTTTTTTTTTTATGTGTATTGTACCGGTATATATTTTTTTTTTGGTTTTGTTTTAATTTTAGTTTTGTTTTTAATCTATGTCTACATTTTCTTACTTTTTCCCTGTTCTTTTTTGAATTTTGTTTTCTTTTAATTTTTTTTTTCTTCTCTCTTTTCTTTATCTTTTTCATTATCTACTGATTACTCTATATCTACTCACAATTACCTCTTCACTCAATAATCAATCAGTTTCGTTTAGAGGGGGAAAAATAAAAATAATAATAAAATAAATAAATAACAAAACTAAAAATAAACAACTTTTGTTACTTCGTTTATCAATATCATGTTTCGTGTGTATATAAAATCGTGATCAAAGATGAGATAAATCGATAAAACAAAAAATCATTTATTTCAATCATGGTAAATAAGCAATCATTAATTATCGCGAAATAAGGGGAAGAACATTCAGGTAAAATCTATTAAATTGTAAAGGAAAAATGAACCTGATATAATTAAGAAAATTGTGCAATGTACGTCCGCAGTTTTTGTTCAAATTTCTAAAAACACGTACATACATCGATCAATTAAACCAATCATCTAATATCATCAATATTCATATTATACATATTAATTACGTTGATCAATTCGTCAATCTCACTAATGTGAAATCTTATAATGATTAATTAATTTATTTTCGCTTATTCAAATTCAAACAGAAGTTATTCCGTTTCGTCGGTTAAACGTCTGATCAAATATTTACTGTTACTACTCACGCGATCGCGGGCTTACAGGTACGTATTCTGATTTTATTTATAAAAAAATGGCAATCTAGTTGATGAAAAAAATTGAAAAAAAATAAATAAAAAATAAAATAAAATAAAATAATTAATTTTATCGGAACAATTAGTTTAATTAAAAATTAATAATTATTTGTTTTTTTTGTGAAATTTAATGATCATTACAGGGAAAGTGTAAAATTTATTTTATTTTTTTGTATATATATATATTTTTTTTTTTTTGCGATTCAGAAGAAAATTATTATCAAAGAATAATCCATGTATTATATGTATATATATATGGGAATTTGTGATAAAGAAATAAGTGAATTGATATGATAAAGTATAATTTGTGATTGGTGGTTGGTGGTGGTGGTGATGGTGAGTTTCGAGGAGACAATAAAAGTGTGATTTAGGTATATATATATATCGTAAATAACGAATATTAGACAATGTCGGTGGTGAGTATATATTTTAAACATTCATGTGCTGTTGATTAATATTCAAAGGAATCATCTCGAACAAAGAAAAAGAAAATATCTAAATTCATCTAATTAAGAGATATCCTTCGAATATGTATTTCGGATGCCACACAAAGCCACGTTGACTCCACCTAAAACCTAAGGCTAACAGGCGCTTACAAAAATGCATATAATAGAAAATATTCAAACTAAAAAAAATAATCAATAAATACATAATCAATTATGTCAGACAAGAAGTGAGCGTAGTTTGTCACCTGAAAATAGAAGATAATCAATAATAAATCGCTTACAATAATTCTTTAAAACAGAAAAAAAAAAAATTTCAATAATTTCGTATATACGTTATATTCTCCTTTTTCGATTTTTTATCGATCTCGAAAAAATTTGCATGTTTCGATCGTTTGAAAAACACACATATAAAAAAAAAAAAATACTTTTTAAATCTTCCGATGGGATTAAAAAAAAGAAAAATTTAACTGTATTTCTATGCAAGCTAAAAGGTACCCCTGCAAAGTGGGAATTGGCTACTGAGTTAATAATTTATGGTAATATATTCCGGAAGCGAGTTTCAAGTGCAGACTAATCACTTTTCTTTTGCTTAGAACCGAATTGATTAGACACAGTGCTTGGGATAAAAAGATTGAGCCGTTGGGGGTATATAGACAAAAAAAAAAAAAGGAAGAAAGAGAGAAAGAGAAAGAGAGGGTTGAATGAAGAAAACTATGAAATTATTCAAGGGAGAATAATCTTTAAATTATACGCACTCGAATAGCGTTTCCGTTATAAGTACTAATTTGAAAGTCGTGAAAAGTGATGTAAAAAAATTGAATCACTTTTACATAAATATGAAACGAAGCGAAGGGGTTTCGCTCGTCGACTCGTTAAGAAAATAAATAAATTGTTAAAAAAAAAAACACCAGAAAGGAGAGAGATGTGAATATATTTTCACCGCGGGGACCGAAATCCGATGATATGAAAATTATTAATACGTCTGACATAACTTCACTGACTTCACGTCTGAAAATAAACGATGCAAGAATATTTTTTTTCGTTGAAATAATCGAAAAAAAATTATTAAAAAAAAAAAAAAAATATAGATAAATAAATAAATCAATAAATAAACGCAGACATATATATTTATGTATTATATTAAAAATACATGAATATTTATGCATGCATATTTCGTATATATGTATAATACGTATGCAGGTTTTAATACGAAGAGCTATTTTTCAAAACTTTTATTACAATTAACCGAGCAAAGATTATTTTCTTATTATTACTAATTTTATTTATTTTATTTTTCTTACTCAAACAAGTTTAAATTTTCAAAAAAATCCCAGTGTCTCGTGTTTTAATCGATTTCGTCGAAACGGCACTTCGTACTTCTACATATTGATGAAAATGTATGTGATATGTGCGGGTATGAATAATGTATGATACACATAGGCACTACTTTCTTTTTTCTTTTTTTTTTTGTGGCTCCTGCCATTTTTGGCTTTCTCATACTTTTTACTGAATGATTCTGTTTCAAAGATTACTTTATCTTAACCGATCTAAAATTAATATTTTATTACTAACACTCGTCAAATGCACGTCGTTTAAAAAAATTACTATTATATGTAGATATATATACTTATAGGTATATATATAGGAAATGTGAAAATGATCAATGATATTAATTAATCAAATAACAAAAGAAAAAAAAAATCATCCCTCCCATATAATATTGATAAAATATTTATAACACACAAAAATTAAAAGAAAAAGAATCAAATTTGGATCCCAAAAAAATTCATATGAAAAAAAAAAATAATAATAATAATAATAATTATATAGAGAGAAGAAAATACATACAGACATGATTTTCATTTTTTCTTTTTTTTTTTCTTCTTTTCCATATACATACACAAATATATCAGAAATATTGATAATTATCGTGCGAATAAATACATATTTAAATATATTATATAATATACGACAACTATAATTAAAAAAATTTAACGTAAGCGATAAAAATTTAAAAAAAAATATATATATATATATATATCTTTACTTTTTAATTGAAGAAAATTTAATACTTCAATGTTTAAAAATTGTTCTTATAATATAATGCATTTACAAAGCTTGTAAAAATTTATTTTTTACGCCCAAGGCTTTAAGGATCCATTCAATTATAATTGTCTCGTAATTTCATGGTACGATATTAAAAAATTAAAGAACAAAAAAAAATAATTTAATTAAAACATGTATTAACAAAAAAAAAAAAAATAATAATAATAATAATAAAAACAGCAGATACGGTAATGATGAGTTTATAGGAAAATCGATCGACGTGCAAACGACGAGGTATGGTAGTAGGTACCGAATTAATTATTGTCTTATTTGAATGATTGAGACTGATTGAAAGGGAAGGAGTTATCGAAAGATGAAAAAAAAAAAAACAAAAAAAAATAAATAAATAAATAATACGAAAAGCACTTCGATATAATGAGAGGAGCCACAGGGCACAAACTACTCAAGCGACTATGTATATACAGTCAAACATTGATTAATTAATAAATGTATATATAGGTATATATGTATATATGTATATATATAGTAATTATATTTAAAGAATACGTATATATAAATATATATACATGTATATATATAGTTATGTATATATGTATATCACAGGTAGAGTATAATTAAGAACCTGCTTCTGCGCCATGGATTGCATCTGCTGGAACATTATCCGCTCCTCTTCCTTGCCTACAACAGTAGAAGCCAATTCGCTCTCACATTTCTCAAAATTTGTTTTTTTTTTTGTTTTTTGTTTTTCATGTGATTAAAACTTTTCCCTCAAATCACCAATATTACCTTTATTATATTATAACAGCACAATTAATAATATCCCTGATTTAAATATATACGAATTTATACACGCAAAATTCACCGACACAGTTTATTAATTCGATTTATTATATTTTATCTATACATATATATATATATATATATATATATATATATATATATATATATATTTATCAATAAATTATATATATATATATATATGTATAAATCGTTATTTCACACTCCTATAGATAACAAATTAAATGTCATAAAATCAAAAACTGAATGAAATAAATTGGTATAAAATATGGTTTTGATTTTATGGTTTTTAATTTTGCTTCATTTTTTTATTTTTTATTTTTTTAAAATCATTTTTATATTTGTCTCTTCGATAGGTACATATATGTGAATAGCGAGGTTTATTAAAAAGCGGGTTAAATATCGGTTCGATAAGTTAATAAATGGGAACATTAATTTTCATAGTTTAGTTATTTAATGAATAAACAATAAAAACAATAACGAATGGCCATAGGCACTGCATAGTATATAGACCATACCTAGATTATACCTATATTTATGATAATCGAATCGATATTCAGATAGAGCTGAAAAAAAAGTTTTAATAATAATAATCAACGAATGAAGATAACAAAACAAATAAAAACTTTTGACATATTAATATTATGTATAAGCAGCTATGTGAATATAATATATATGTATATATACTATATATGATTCAAAATCTGGCTCCATTTGTACAAAAAAAAAAAAAATTTAAGAATAACGAAAAAAAAAGTTAAAAACTAATATCACATTCATTCATGATTGAAGTATGAGACGTGATGAGATGATCATTTTTCTTTCCAATATTATATTCATATAGATATACGAAATATTTATTATATTGTATAAAAGGTCTGTAATATGTATAAATATTCGTAAAAATTATATGACAGCACGCGATTAATTAATAAATAAATTACGATAAAATATAATAATAATAATAATGATAATAATATTATAGAGAAATTTGGGCATTTTGGAAACGACGATCAGGAAAACAATGATAATGATAACAATATCGATAATATGTACAAAAAAAAAAATGTCATATCAAAAATTGTTGATTAAATTAAAAGAAATATAATAGAATATGATGAAATTATTACTTTGATTTTTTTTAATGGAATGTTGACCAGAAAGAAAAAAACGAATTTTTAATTTTTAATTTTTTTTTGTTCAAAGTTGACAAATATTCTCTTTGAACTTTTTCAAGTATTTCGAAACATATGAACATATAATATATACTATGCATACATAAGTATATTATATATTATATAAATTCTATCCATGAACGAAACAAGCGCCGTTCATTACTCTAATTACATTTCAAGCCACGTAACTCTGTATGGCTGACTCAAACTGACATTTTAATTACTCTCTAGTAACCTTGCGAGTACCTACTTCATACGTACACGTATTTATTTGCGTGTGTATATATGTATGTGTATACCAAATATTCGTACAGAACTGAAATGATCCCCAGTCCATCGTCAACTTCGTAATCAATTAATTATTAAAAATTGTTAGTAATCCCTAAAGTACGTAACCTTTCACCTCGTTAATTCTAGTCATTTGTGTTTGCAGTTACATCACACTAAAAAAAAAAAAAAAAAAAAAATCGGATAATAAACTCTCCGCAAATGAAATTGAATTAAATGAGGAAATTTTGTATTTATCAAAAAATTTATAAAAAAAAAATTTCGATTCGGATATAGGTACATATTAGACCGCTTTAAAAAAATCGACTATTTTTCATTTTCAAAGAGTGAGTCAAAAACATTGTTCCAAATGACGAAAAAAAAAATGCTGTCAAAGTTTGAGCTCTTAATATTAATATTAAGAGGTGCCTCATCGCGATTTTCTATTTCCCATCTAAATATCATTGGAAATGGTCTTGTGGAACTTTTCGATTTTTATATCTTGAAAATTAATCTACTTAGAAAGATTCTGCATGAGTACTGTTGTTCAAAATTGTACGCTCTAAAAAAAAGGTCCTCTGGTCTTTTTCGATGAATCCAACTGTTTTCAAGTTAGTCATGATTAATTATCATCAATAACCAATACACCAAACTTGGAAATAGCTAGATTTATCGAAAAAGAACAAGAGACCTTTTTTATAGAGCGTTCAATTCACTACAAAAATATGTTCTGGTCTTATCAGTACACTGATGCGTTGACGAGTTATAAAATTCCAAAGTTTGAAAAAACAAATTTCGCATGTTATTTAGATGAGAAATAGAAAATCGCGATGAGGCATCTCTCAATATTAATATTAAGAGCTCAAACTTTGACAGCATTTTTTCTTTCGTCATTTGGAACAATATTTTTGACTTACTCTTTGAAAATGAAAAATAGTCGTTTTTTTTTTCAAGCGGTCTAATATATATGTATATATACTGGGGAAATTTTTTTTCGACCCTAACGAGCTTACGCTTCTTTAGAATACAGTAAATACTAGTTAGTTTAACCCCCTGTGTACCGACCCTTAACTCGAGGTCGGTTTAATACCAAAGTCTAGCTAGCTAGCAAGCAAACGTGATGGGACTGTTGGTTGGCTGCTGTGACCTGATTCCCTATCTTGCTTGCTGTACCTTCATTCCATCCTCTTACACTTCTCATCCCTATATAGTCATCCCACAATCTATTTGCCACCCCCGACGTCTTGATATACATATAACTATGTATATATGTATAGGTTATAACGTGCACAGGGAATGGGGTTTCCCGTCGAGTAATTTGAAATTCTTGAGATATATCTAGATGCATCTTATTGTTAGTAGGTAGTACCTACCTACCGTAGGAAATTTATAAGCGAAATGAGATTATCGAAAATTCAATCTCTAATGAGAGGAAAAATTAACTAATAAGAAAATAAGCCACGAGAAATTAGGACATCGTCGTCAATCAAAGGCTCATTAAAATTTGGTAACACATGTCGTCAGATAATTGGATAAAAAAATTATTAAATAATTAAAAAATAATTTCTTTTCAATAAAATTTTAAGGGGGCAAAATGATTTTAATTTTATTACATATATTCGAATGATTATCCATTTTTTATCATGAAAAGAAAATAGTATTCGAAAAATTATGTTTTTGAACTTAATTACGCGATATCTTAGAAACCGATTCATCGATCTTAATCAAATTTGAAACCAGAAATTTTCTACACTATATACCATATTCAGAATGACTAACAAGAAACTTGACACGTCAAACGGTTGGTTAAATGTATAATTAATTGCTCGATGAAAATTACTGATATTTTATAAAATTAATTAATTCAACTGCCAATTACTCAATTTTCAATATATCCAAAGTCTGTTTCATTATTTTGATCATTTTCATACTACTGCAATGTGGTTAAAATTTTAGCTTAATTAAATAAATGGATTTTTAGAAATCCTACGCGTATCGTATATATTTAAATTTTTGTAATGCAAGTTAAAAAATGACGTTAATTTTGATCGTATAGGCAAAAGTGAAAGCTGTTCAGTGCAAGTATAATTATTGCGTGTGATTTCTTAAGATATTTTTGCGAAATATTAAAAATTGTTTGGAAAAAATTCTGAGATGAATTAAAACCGTAATAATTTGATTATTCAAATTTTCCACGATGTATATACGTTTTAAGATAATTATAATAATTAACGTGTAATATCAAGTTGAGAGTACCTAAAGTCCTCGTTAGTTATTCTCTATTAGATCGTTATTTGTGAGGGCGGGTAGAGAGACGTGACTCAATGAAATATATTCTACCTACCTACCGTCACGACTCGAGGATTCCAGTGGTGTTAATTTCATTAGAAATATTTCTAGACTAGAAAATAAAGGGGCAGAAAAAAAAAACAAAAAATAAAAAAAAAATTTTATCATTGCTACGCGTTTTAATATGAAAAAATACGAGCTCAAAAAAAAAAAAGAAAGAAAAAAAAAAATTATTTAGAGTAAAATACATTTTCTCACAGTAGGTACCCACGACGTGATAACTATACGACGTATAGCAGTGCCGGCAATTCAAATTCAAATCAGCTACGATTAATAAAAGTTTTTTCATTTTTAAAAAAATTTTTTATTTGTCCTTTTCGTTTGACTATAGCAGCGAAAAAAAGAAGACTTAAAAAGTGCTTTGTGGAGGATTGATTTTAAGAAACAATTATTACCTCGTAGTATATAGATAAAGGTTAAAAATTTATTTCAACATTTGAAGAAAATGATAAATTTTCAAACTACGTTTAAAAATAAATTCTCAAGTCGTTTAAATGTTTCTATATTACAGGATTTTCCTATTTATTTGAATTCCGGAAACATAAGGAGAAGCAAAAAATCTCCTTCCTCAAGTCGCGTGTATATATACACATAAGTATGTATGTATCTACGTATTGTACATGAAAGTTGGAATTGAAAAATTTATGAAATGCTGCTGACGTCATAGATAGATGAAAAAGGTAAAAGATTAAACGAGAATTGATGCAGACTGTCAGAAACATGTCGAGAAACCGGATGTCCTAGATTTTCAATTCAATGCTGTACTAACACGTAATGACGTATGTATGTACTACATATACATACAGTATGTATATAGTTATATAGATTCTTCACTTTGTATACTCCCTGCACGTATATAAGCGACTGTTTAGTCATTTATATACCCGAAGAACACTAACGAAAGTAAGTAATAAGTACGTGTCACTGTTTTGCGAGAGAAACACTCCAGACAGTCGTTAGCGCGATGGTTTACAGTTTAATTAAAAAAAAAAAAAAAAAGGAAAATAAAAAATGGAGCTTTTTACTTTTTTACTTCTCCAAGTTTTATACCGTGCAGCAATTTCATGTATACGAAACCGTCAAAGAAATTCTCCGCATTGATGATAATCTTATTGTCTTCAAGAGACAACTGCAATATTTGAAATTTATTTAATTCCGATTGAAATGAATTGAATTAATTTTTTTGGAGTATTAGGAAATTAAATTCTTATAAACTTATGGAGAATCGGAAAACGAACAAGTAGGTATACTAGGTGACAAATATATAAATTTTTTAGATTTGAACTTTTTTCTTGTTTAATGATAATTCATACAGCGAAAAATCTCAAAAGGATTTTTTTCGCTTTTGGATTTATAATATATAAGTGTAGCTGTATATGTATACCTATGTGGGGTTAATTTTCATCCCGGTCGTATTTACACCCTGTATACGCAACTGTTATTCGAAGCAACTCAGAATACAGGGTTTAATTAAAACCGTTAACAGTACATTTAATTCTTTATGACTTTAGAGTAATTAATACTGAAATTCGAGGCGCATAAATCCCGTATAACAAAAAAAAAAAAAAAATAAATAAATAAATAAATAAACAGCAGCGAATTTTTTAACTAATTTTTTTATTTCTTTTTCTTTTTTCTTTTTTTGTTCACTCGTCTATAGTAATTATTTTCGCTAACAAGATTAATAAAACAAATAAAAGATACGAGATTGTATTTTTTTTTTAAATTACTATATATAACAATCCTGTACAGGCAAGGTTACCAGAGATTTCTTCAAATTTGTTAATTTTTGGTTCTTTTTTTTTTTTTTTAATCAAGTTACAAATAATCCAGTAAACTAAGATCTGAGTGTAAAAAATTTGGAAGTGCAGGCTGCAAACTTGATTTTATCTTCGTTTTACACCCAAGAATATTATACGAAAATTTTCAGTACCAAAAATACCAAAAATTGTGAAAATTGATGAAATAAAGACAGAAATTTTCGTTTCTCAGGGATTATCTCGGTAACGGTAAAGAATTTTGAAAAAAGTTTCGTTTAAAAGTTGTAGAGGTAAAAATTCTGCGTTGAAAAATATCCTCGGAAGTTAATTTTCGTCTAGTATATTGACAAAGTGACAACAAATTGTTCAATTCTTTATGCATTAATCGAGAAATTCTTTGTAACTTCGTAAATACTTGACGAAAATTAACTTCTGATAACATTTTTCGACGCATAATTTTTAACTCTACAACTTTTGTACGAAAACTTTTTCGAAATTCTTTACCGTTGCCGAAATAATTGCGAAAATCCGAAAATCTCCGTCTTTTTTTCATCAATTTTCACGATTTTCCGGGTATTTTTGATCCTGAAAATTTGCGTGCTAATATTATTGGTTGTAAAACGAAAATAAAATTAATCTTGCAGCCTATACTTCCAAATTTTTGAAATTTAGACCTTGGTTTACTGAACTAAAATTTCTATTTATGTATATATGTGAAAATTTTTCAGCAAATTATATGTTCAGAAATTATATTTAAAAATACGAGTTCGATCGATTATTTTTATAGCACGAGGGTTGTGACGTCATAAATATAATTGAGAAAAAAAGAAAAAAAAAATTCAAAAATGAAAAGAAGAAAAGAATAAAAAAAAAAATTAAAAAACGAAAAAAGAATTTCATAAATTTCTCACCCATTCCTTTGTTTTGGAGCATCTCCAGGAGCTTTTTAATACTTTCGTCCCTCGCTTGAAGCGTCTGCTTCTGTGTTTCTATCCTCAATTCAAGCTCCTGAAACAGAAAATGAAAGAAAAAGTAAAAAAACAAAAAAAAAAAAAAGAAAGAAAAAAACTTTATCATATTCTTTTCCTTTGGAATACATGCATACATTTTTTATCACGTAATTCACGTCCCGTTTTAAATCATATCCACAATTATATATACATACATTTATGTATATACAAGCCATATACTATGTATGTATGTACATACCTATGTATATTTTACATTTAGAGATGTATAACTTTTCGAAAAAATTTTCTACTCTTTTACTTCCGGATTTTATCTCCGAAGAATTAAAATAATGTTATAAACTTCTAAGATTTTCAGCTGTTTAGATATTTCAAAACGTTTTACCTAACAATTATATACATATATAAGTTTAAAAAGACGTAATACGGAGAGTTTCAGTTGTCTCTAAAAAAAAAAAAAAATTAAAAGCCCGATTTTTTTTTTTTTTTGTTTCTAGCCGTTTTTGAAATTATTCGGTGAATTCAAACTCATAAATTTCAAAAGCCGATAAGAAATAAGAAAATAAAAATATTCTATCATTGAAAAACCTACATAAACTTCTGTTTTCATCCCGGGAATACATAGACGAGCTTTTATTTAAAAAGTGAAAAAATACAAGTTATCAGTCAAAAATTTAGGCCCATCATTTGAATACAAAATTCTATAAATTTGAATACTTTTTTTTTCATCAATTTCACCCATTTCTGATATTATTTATCGAGTTTGTCACACAGATTTTTGCATCTTTCATTCGATATAATTTTTCGGATACTATAAAAGCCCAAGATTTTAAGATTTCGTTGAAATGACGAAAAATTCAAATGTACGATGTAACCCGTTCATATTTATTTCACCCTTTCGTATTTAATTTTCTCATAAAATTTTATCATCTATTCTCATTATCACCTATTTACCAGTGAAAATAATCGAGTTCTCCCTTCAATTAACCTGATTGTCACTTGTGGCTGTCGCGGTGTCACGTAAACGTTGACACATAGCTGCTTGTTACAGAGGTAGGTACAGAATTTACCTAACAGTTGCTGCTGCTGCTGCTGCTGCTGTTGCTGCTGCAGCAGTAGCACCGAGATATATACATCGTGGTACACGCCTTGCATCGAGCGACCCTAACAAATTTAGCACCTCTTTGATGTTATCTGGAGAACCCTGAGACACATACACGTAAACGTACACGTACACAAATACGTGGATATATATCCACCAAGGAAATAATTACGATAAAATTAGACGCCGTTTTACGTCCCTACTTCCGACCAAGGGAAATTCGCAGTTCATCAATTCGACAAATTAAGTACACATATGGGGTATTCCATGTCACCTCGACCAACGTTTGACCCTCACATTTTTTGTTTTTTCTTAAATTAATTCATGCAATAGTAGTACTTAAAAAATGCCCATCTCTTTTTTTTTTCGACGCATACTTTAGCAGTTAAGGCGGTTCAAAAAATTTTCAATTTCGACCCATTTGTAAAATCTGAAAAAATTATCAAAAATTCTATATTTTATTTAGAATTTTTTGGTGCAAGAGCCATAATGTGACGAGACCTCCTTCTAGGTCGTTTTGGGCTTAAAACATCTATAATTCACTCCAACCGTGTAAATCTCTTACCTTGCTTATTATAGACTTCCTAAATAATTTTCATATGACAGATATTCTTATACAACCATCCGAATAGGATTCTTTGAGTGCTGAAAAGTATTTTCAAAAACCTAAAAGATCATATGATTATTATTATCTTTTTTTTTTCTTAGTTTCCACGATAAGAAAATCCTCGCAACCCAAAAACTTGCCAAATATAACGATAAGATATTCTCCTCAGAGATCTACACGGTTGGAGTGAATTATAGATGTTTCAAGCCTAAAACGACCCAGAAGGAGGTCTGGTCCCATTATCGCTCTTGCACCAAAAAATTCTAAATAAAATATAGAATTTTTGGTAATATTTTCAGATTTTACAAATGGATAGAAATTGAAAATTTTTTGAACCGTCATAACTGATAAAGTATGCGTCGAAAAAAAAAAAATAAAAGATGAGCATTTTTTGAGTACGACAATTACATGAATTAATTTGAGAGAAAACGAAAAATGTGAGGATCAAACGTTGGTCAAGGTGACATGGGTATACACAATGTCTAACATTGGGAAATTAGTAATAGCTTTCAACTCGCGGAAATTAAAGACGACAAATTAATCCTATTATTCAAAATTATTCGTCATTATTATCAGAAAATTCAATCTTTGTAAAATTTATCTTGAGAGAAAACAAAAAATTAATCGATTTATTTTACTTGTATATATATATATATATATATATATATATATATATATATATATATATATATATATATATATATATATATATATATATATATATATATATATATATATATATATATATATATATATATATATATATATATATATATATATATATATATAATATCGTTATGATATTTTATATAATTGGGGAGAGGGGAGAAGGGTTGGATAAAGAAAGTCCGGGAAAAAACAAGAATTTTGAACAATTTTCTTCAATTTTATAACCGAAGTTATAACCAGAACACTTCTAACACATACAGTTCATTGTTTGTTTGTAACGGTTAATGTGTGAATAAAATGTTATACGTATATATACACATATATATGGTTAGAATAAATTCTTTGAAGTCAAGAATCTTTTATTGGATGAATGGTGAAGAGATTAATTAACGCTTCCTAACGAGCTAGAAGAAAAAAAAAAAAAAAACAAAAAAAAAAAAAAAAACATAAAAAAGTTAGGACGAGGTTGCACATTCGCAGCAATTGAAGCATATAAGTATAAGAGGAATGAGTAAGCGAGAAAAACCTCGAATGAAAGTATATAGATATGAAAAGACATACATTTGCAGTAGATGATTATGAGATTTAAGGCCTTAAAATGCATCGCGATGTAATAAGTTATAATCAAACAAACCAGGGAAAGTTTCTGTCTACATAATTTGGAGGTCAGCCAAAAGGCGACTAGTTGCTTCGTCTAGGTACACATGAACGAACTTCAACACTAAGTTATACAGATCTGTCCGCAAATATTTCCTAGACAATTATTTTAGTGTCCCTCAAAAAAAAAAAAAATTAGATTTGTTCAATTTTTTTTTTTTTTTGCTACTTCGATCTTTGTCGTAGAATTCTACGAGGGGGGGGGGGGCAGGTGAGATGATGCTTTTGTGATTCTGTGAATTTCTGTGTTACTCATCGATCCTAAGCCAACGAAGTTAAATTTATAAGACTATGGAGAGAAATGGATATAAATTTGTCTTAGACAGAAATAGACGATGTCATTTACCCCTGAGCGATACATAAACGGTTGTTTATTTCTGTGCCTGCACAGAAACTGAGCTGGTTTTCTGTTCTATCAACTGTATACGATAAAAGTTAAACAAATAGAAAATCACGGTTTGTCTTACTTCGTAAGACGGATAGAAGGAGGGGTTGATCTGTGAATCTAAATAAAACAACATTAAATTTGACTCGACGATGCAGCTTTTAAAGCTTCAACCACACTAGTCACTATATTGATTTCATCATATATAAACATCCGAGTAAATAAAAAAAGAAAGGGTGAAATTTGAACAAGCTATTCATACATTGATTCAGATTGATCGCGTTGATATCGGCGTTACCCCTTTTCTCGTTTTTTTTTTTTTTTTTTTTTTTTCTTGATTCATTTTATTTAAAAAAATTTTTTTATATTTTGTTCATTTTCTTTTTCTTTAATTGAATGGAATATAATGAATGGTATTTTCAACTGCAGCTGTATCCAATATGGCAGAAGTTATAAAAGTCAATATAATTGTTAAATAATATAGGTAGAAAAATATGCGATGCCGTATAAAATAGAAAGAGAGAGAGAGAAAGAGATAAAAAAAAAAATCCGATATCGCTTTTGATATTCAGGAATTTTTATACGACCAAAGTATGAACGCGCGCTTTAAACGCGAGTTCCTAAACCTGAAAAGGGTCCGGATTTTATCATAGGAAAAATCGATTTCTATATCTCGATTTTTATTAGAACCGTTATTTGGCATATATTAAACGAACATCAAAGACGCGGTTCAAAGAGTATCAAATATTTTTTAAAATTGATTTTTTTACGGTCAAAACGTTTTCGGTCGTTCCTTATTTTCAAAGAAAGTATATAAATCATGTTAACATCTCCTTAAAACACACTTTGTTCATCTTTAAGCTCGATTTTAAAAGATACAAAAAACTGTAAGACAAGTTTTATTTTAAAAATCGAAAAGAAACATTGATTCAAAAAAAAAAAAAAAAACAGATGTAATATTTTCTCACCTTTATTGTATCGCGAAGTATTGTTATCTCACGAGTAAGATGTTCATTTTCATTGAAAAGTACTTCCATTTGCTGTTGCATCTCTACACTAGGTCCTCTCATCCTTAATCGTAGTTCTTCCTCGAGTTGACGAACCATCATACTTTGTTTCTGAAAATTGATAATAAATAAATAAGCATTTAATTATTAAAATAGGTATAGATACAATATGAATACCGTTGAATAATAATTGTGCACATAAAATTCATTCTACGGCGGTTGCAAGATGATATAATAAAAATTCAATTTTTCTTCTCCGCATAATGTGCCAGTTAAAACCTCTGCAGAGATATATGAGAAATCTTTCTATATATTGAAAAATGGATGATGTGTCTAGACGGAAAAGACATTTCCTTTTAACGAATTTACGACATATTAATGTGCAGTATCGTATCTTTAGATCGGTATCGGTAATGTCGATGTATCGTAAATATTTCATCACCATGACCTTTATTATTATTATACGATATTCTAGCTAGAGAAGAAAAATCAAGAATAAAACTATAGTAAGTATATACTTTGATCTTATATCGCCTAGGGTATTCACGACTGATGTATATGTATATATATATACATATAACATCGTCAAACAAAGATGAGATACGACTAAACGATCGTGACTATAAACTTCCTTTGATGCGTCGTCGTTTGATGCATCAAAATTGAAACTGCATAGAAAAAGGAACTAAAAAAATAGTTTTCAAGATTAAAAATTGAAATTTATTTTTGTACGAGAAAGAGAGAGAGAGAGAAAAAAAGAAGTCCAAGGATTCTTTCCTTCGTCAATATTCAAAGAGATAAAACAAAAAAATATTCGGAAATCCCATAATTTCAGGTTGAAATGAATTACATTTTATTTATTTATTTTTTTTTTATCGGGGTGTTAAAGCCTGAGGGTATGTTTCGCAGTGAAACTTTTCGTTCGTTAATTCAAAACAAGATTTCACAATATAATATAGGTATACATTTCCAAATGAAACGATTTCCTATACCTACCCCTAGGCAATTTTCAGATATATATAACGTTGTAGCACATTCGCAATGCTACTATACTACCAAAGTTCCAAGGTTTAACCACAAGTTTACGCGAATTCCAATTTACCAGGAAAAGGTGGAGACGTTGGCCGCGGGCGTGGGCGCAGCTGAAAATCTTCTACCGGACGTATCGGAATGGGTTTCCTGTTTTCCTGCCAGATGCAAGATGATCGCGTGTTATTGATAGCTTGTGAGCTGTATCAGACAATCCGACTCCTCGACGGTTATAATACTTCAATTTCAGGAATACAGGAAAAAGTACGAACAAAAATAAATAAATAAATAAATAATAATAATACTAAAAAATATATATTGTATAAAAAAGGGGGAAAAATCGTTGCGTAAAGTTTGCGAAAAAATAAAGGAATTTCCGGTACCTATACTGTATATCTATATATACCGTATAGACCTGATCGACCCAGTTACGTCAGTAACTGCTGTTCCGCGTGTCTCGAGGGTATGACGTCACCCAAAAGCCACGCCCGTATGTATGTACTGACTTTAGTAAATTCTCAGTTCGTGACGTCATTCGTCTACAACCAAAGACCGCGTCTACTGTACGTCTAGGTCTGACCATACTCTGAACTTACTACTTACTTCCCGCAATCACTTTATACTCACGCTACTATGATAATGGTAGGTAATAATATTAGAGATGGTATAGATGTTGATAAGAAAAGATAATTGTATAATATATTTTGACTTATTCGTCATTTTTTAGTTAAATTGAAATAATTTTTGGAGAAGAAGACAATTTCTATTTTCTCAAAAATTATTGAAATTTCTATGAAAATTATGGTTTTATACTTTAATGTTTGCAGTTGTTCGTTCGTCACGTTGCATCGTGGGAGAGAAAAATAAAAATGAATAATATTTAAACAAAATCAAAAAAAAAATAAAAATTTTATGTATCTCAATTTAGTATTTCGAACACGTTTTCTATGGCTAACTTCTTTCTTTTTATCTCATCCTTGCAGCAAGACATTTATTGTAGTTGATGAGAGTTAAAAAGTTTATCGATAAAAGTAGTAGAAGGAGATTTCAGTTCTCTTCTGTTAGAGCTATGCTACTATACGGTATATACATCACGTACCTACAGTATAAAACGATATCAATTATAAATTTATTCTATAATTTTTGAATTCATTTTTTATCATATTTTATTTATATTTATAATTATCGAATCATTTGTTGTATTATCCTTAAACAAAAAATTTCTAACTATGTATTTGACTTGAAAAAAATAGACGCAGTAAATTTTACAAAAAATAAAAAATAAAACATAAAAATTAGAAATTCAATTCGACATACACATTTTTTTTCTTCAAAAAAATCAGCTAGATTTCAAACCTGCATCCTGGAATACGGATCGCGTAATAGCTGCGTTATGAATACTGTATATGTATATGAATTAGTGAATGAACTATCTAACAACTTTTATACCTATACTAGGTATTAAAGCTTCATTGTGGTCAGAGCTGAAGGGGTTGGTGGTCGCGAAAACCTCTCGGTACTCATACGAGCAGTTTTTTCAATCATATCGATTTCAAGACTCGATTTATAGGCCAACATTTCTCTTTTATTACATATATCTGCACGTATCGTACATACTCGTCAGTTAAATCGACGGGATACGCTCCGAGCTTAACCCAAATCCCACATTTCCGATAACTAATTCGTCTACAAAAAAAAAAAAAAAAAACAGCTCTTTTCAAGCCTAGGAGAACAAAAATCATAATTACTTCAAAATTTCGATTTTTTATTTTTGCTTTTTCTTAATTGAATCAAAAAGTGTCATGGCTCAATTATTTTCTAATAAGATTAACTATAATCATGAGTATAAAATTCTATAGATATATGATAACAGATTTTGTATAATTAAAAAATTTTCGTAAGGTTTGATTTCCCTGTTTGTCGATTTTTGTAACGTTTTGTTTATTTTTCGGATTCTTTGGAGCATTAAGGATGTTGTATGTATAGATAACTTATGCATGTATGTGTGAATGTTAGATATAGATATGCACAATCACAATGATGAGATATAATGTGGAGTTATACTATAATATAAATAAGAAGTAAGCAATGATGGGGTGTATACTCGATCAGTAATAGGATCTCGTCTTAAGAGGGGCTTCGTTTAAACCACTCGCCATCTTATCGACGATGCTCTATAAAACTGCTCAAGAACTGGGCTAAGAGGGCAATTGTCCCTTTGCAAACAACGAGTAATGCATCCTCGACGAGTATACGGATATAGAAGTACGTAATATACTGGGTGATCCTTCCGGAAAACGATATACAAAACGATAAATATAAAAAGTGTCTATTTGAAAAAAAAAATAAAAAAAAAAAAAAAAAAAATGAACAAAAATCGTTAAAAATATTGCTTAGAATGAGAAGTGAACACGTTCAATTCAAGAAACCAAAGAATGAATATATTTCTTGTAAACGTTTTCGAGTTTCCTTTTTGTTAACCATATTTTTATTCAAACTTCTCGGAAATCACGAACGTTCGTTATTCAACGAAGAATTGTGTACAACGTAGTACAATGCGTTATTTATCAAACTCCTCTTGAACAAAGAAAAGACTTGAAACGCCCTAGCCTCAGGATAAAGTAAACAGTTTTTACGACCCTGTTCCGTCGTGTTTAAAAAATTTTTCAGCAAATATACTGAATGAAAAATATATATTTGAAATTTTCACGACTATAGAAAGAGAAAAAATTTTGAAAAATCAAACTCTATGTGAAAGTTACGTATCCAAAGGTACTCATGGGCTTCAGATTTAAAAAATGTGTTAGTTTTAGTCTGAGATTCGTTAAATTGAAAATAAATCATCAACGTTTCTAAGTACGTACTTAAGTATGTACATACATACATACATAATTTTGACAAAAAGGTATATAGGTATGTATGTAGCTATAACACGTGTCGATCGCAATCGTACCGTTTGTACCAACAACATTTAATGTCATTAAATAAAGCAGCAGCTGGTTTATTATCTCTGTGAGTCGAGTTTACAGGATTAGTTAGACACGGACATCCCCTTTGTTTAAAAGCTCGTGAGTCGGTGGAAGCTGACCTTTGCCTTTAAACGAATCACGAATCTAATTACTTGGAGGAGGTTGGTTGGGTGCGTCAGAAGTAGGTATATGTATATATATATATACGACAACGAAACAGAGCGAGACGCCATTTTCTTTTTTTTTGTTTCTCCTTTTTTTTTATTTTCTTTTCTTTTCTTTTAATCCTGGGATCAGGAAAGAAAAGACTAAAAAAATCCATCGCTGTTAACGTAATTAATGAACTAAGCTCGCGAGAAAGGCATCGATCATATTAAAAATTGTATGTAGTAACTGAAATCCAGATCTAAAAGATCTGAAGAGGTAAAAGGAAAAGGAAATGATCGAATTTTGTAATTTATACGAATTGCTTGCATAATGTAACGAAGAGATGACAAACAAAAACAGAAAAAGAAGAAATTGGATTCCCACTAAAATCCCGATTACGGGAAATTGCTATTCCCGTTTTGAATACAGTAGCCTAGTCATTCTCTTTTTACTTCTTTACTACTTTGATTTGTCAATGTCATGTAATCAGTGAACATAACTGTAATACGAAAACAAATATAACATATATAATATAATATAACTAAAATCCCGATTACGGGAAATTGCTATTCCCGTTTTGAATACAGTAGGGAAAGCTAGCTGGGAATAGATATAGACGGAGTTGGCCACCAGTCCAACTCCAACACTACTGCCGGGGTCGTCGTACCCACATCGATCTTTTTCGCGGACCAGCAAGCACTAGGCGTGGAGAAGTTGTCCGGGAGGCGCGCGTGCCAGGACGGCGTAGACCCATTTACAAACTGGCCTAACCTGACCCAACTTAGTTTTCGAGTTTTGGCGAACAACTCGGCTTGACTATAAGGTAGTAGTATAGCTACTCGTTATACTATGCCCAACTCATCGTCAGTGGCAAACCATTAATTTCAGATTTCAATCGCCACGTACGTTTATAACCACCCTGAAGGCATTCGGTTATAAATTAAAAATTTTATACCCGCCCGAAGGGGACGAACAAAAAAGGCAACTTATTACTGAAACTTCCATTTGGATAATGAAAAAAGACATAAAAAAAAAAAAAAACATGAAAATAAAAATAAAAAACCGTTAGGAAATATTGAAGGATTTCTTTCATCGCCAAACGGAAATGTGTTTCAGACTCTGCGAGACCTCCTAAGGCTTGATAATTGATTAATAAATAAATAAAAATCAACTTCCCGAAAGAGAAATAGAAGTTTAGTTTGTTTCTATTAGATTAGTTCAATCTGTTTAATTTTTAATTCTCGATTTTCAAATATATTCGAATTTTTATATTTTTGTATAGAGTTTGATAAAAGATTATAAGACGACACATGATGTGAAAAAAAAAAAATAAGAAAAACACAACATCTTATTCTGACCATTTCAAGCAATTGGCATATTTTTGCCATTTTTCTTTATTTTCTTCATGAGATAGTCGATATAGACTCTTCACATTAGCATTCTACACTGCGGGACGAGTTCCCCGGAGAATAAACCCCCCTAGAATCTTATACTGTCGACGTTCAAAAGTTACGGTAAAAAGAAATTCGTACGAGTATAGAAAACCAAGTAGAATCTACTGAGAAATCCATATCATAAATAAATTAAGTCGAAGAAGAAGAGTATAAAATGAACGTTTAAACAAAGATATCAAAAACACAAAAACAAAAAAAGAAACTGATAGACAATGGGACTACTCCTTCCATCGTGTAAAATAAAAATTTTCAATGTTTTATTTTTAATTTATTTTTATTTTTTTTGTTTGATCTAAAGAAAGTATTTTTTGTTTTTTGCTTTTCTTTCCTCTGATTGCAAAAGAGAAAGTAATAATATATCTCTGTTGCAATAAAAGAAGGGTTACCTTCCGAATACCACAAATCTTCGTTTAATCAAAGAGACGTGAAGAAGGAGGAGAGAGAGAGAAAAAAAAGGAAGTAAAAGGATAGAGAACAAAAAAAAAAAAAACAGGCGAGAAACCTCGCAAACGAGGAAGATCATAGCCTAAGAATCAACAAGGAAGGAGAACTTTATGAATGAGATCCCAACCCGCCAGCATTCATCAGACCTTAGCGAATGGTCACACAGACCAATCCGTAAGCCATAATACTGGATAGACCACACAGTTGAGGGTTGGTATCGACCTCTACCAACACCCCTAGGATTCGTAAATTCAACCCGAACTTCTATTCTAGAATTTATACAACCCTGTGAGAAATCATGCCTCTTATATATAGGTATACATATATACACCGTAACGGTAAAGAAGTGTAGATTGTCTGTCATCTATACCACGAGATGTGTGGTCACACTATTTTCCCTCTTCCATTCCAATTTTATTTCGCGTATATTGGTCCGGTGATTGAGAAACTTCATTCGATTGGAACGTGCTGTGTGTATCTATACATATACTCGAGATTCTACTCTGCACAGATATTGTTCGTCATAGATGATAAAGCGTTTTGTACAAAAGTGATCTCACAGTTCGTCAAATTGTGTGGAAGTAAAGGAGCTCGGTCCACTCTGAACCCTTTAAACCGTTGAGCCTTTTCTTGATCCTCACAAGAATCGAGAACAAAGACTAAATACCACGAGTTCTTGTGATGAAAGAAGAGGATCAGGACAGCATACGGTATTTAAAATATGACAAAAACGATGTCACCCTCCTTTCCATTATCTCACTCTTTTTTTTTATTTCGATACTCCCTCCACTGATTACCTACCCGAATATGTAAAAAAAAAGAGTGTGACATTTACTGTTGATATTACGATAAGCGTATCGAAGACTAAAAAAAATTTCATCTCTCAAGAACCACTTTGATCAATCTTCAGTCACTCTGGTGATGGTGTAGGATTTGAGGAGTACCTACAGTTGATCGAATTCAAATTGTTAAGTGCTCGTTTTCTTTTTATTTTTTTTTTTATATTTTTTTATCCTCTTTAAAGGAAATCTCCGTGGGTTGAATAAGCAGAGGTTTTATTTATTCTCAAAATATTACCTTCAGGAATATGTGGAACTTATCGATTTTGAAACTGTGCGTATACTTTTTTTTTTTCTTTTTCAGAAGATGTGACGCAATCTCTGGGCTTTTTCTTCCATCGAATGTTCAAATACAGAGGACTAATCTTAGCCCTTAAATATTCAATGAATTAGTGTCTGAAAATTGAACGTCTATTATCATCCCTCAGTTTGATCAATTGACCAATTCTAATGAAAGTCAATATATTGAGACCTAGTCATTCTCTTTTTACTTCTTTACTACTTTGATTTGTCAATGTCATGTAATCAGTGAACATAACTGTAATACGAAAACAAATATAACAAACAGACAAAACAAAAAAAAAAAAAAAAAATCAAAAGACAGAATCAGCACTCTACCCCATTCCAGCGATAAAGTGCTTACGTTATATCTCTAACGACCTTAACACATGCGATGTCGGCAAATCATTAATAGGTGCCCAGAGTCAACGTGACAATATTTGCCTGCGTAAGGAACGTGTGTATGTATGTTGGTATGTACGTATGTACATGAACATAGACTTATACCATGTCTAGATATTTCTCGCTTATTTCACGCAACCAGGGTGTATGTACGTATGTATACATACATCCATATAAATATACATATACACACATTATATATCTACATGTATTATATGCGGAAGCTGTGGGCGGGGGCTGAGTAAGAGAAGTAAAAGGAAGGGAAGGATAGGGCTGAGATCGTAGTAGCGTTGAGGGTGAAACTGGTGGTAAAGAGAGGCAAGAGGGTAGAGGTTGAGGCGAGACTGCAAGACCAGGATGATGGCGGAGCCAAGGCAGAGCCGTTATCGAGCGGCGTCCTACGTTCTCCTCTTCTGATACTCGCGTAGTCGGGTATACTACCAAAGTAGAGAGTGGGGATCCAGTTTTCCGCCATACAGGTATAGGTATATATACATATAAGTTAGAATATAGGTAGGTTGTGGGTGGCTGTATAGTATATCTATACATAAGAAGCTGCGCTCGAGCTTTTCTCTAGTTTTATCTTTCGCTATTTTGTCTCTCCTTTTCCAACAGACTCACACCGCTAAATTTTCGTCCTCTTCCTCCTCGACGGACGTTCTAAAGGCTCTTTACTGCCAAGCGAGCGAGAGGCGTGCGCAGAAGAAGAGACATGTACCTTGTACTAAATGTGTATAGAAAAAAAAAGAGATTTAAGACATGTATATCAACGTCAGAGGAATAATGAAATTGTTGAAATAGGGTTAAAAAAAAAAACAAAATAATGAAAATAATTTACAATATTCTTATATGAAAATATGGACAAGAAGATTTTTTCGAATAAATATAACGAAATAGAAATTTTTAATATTTCTTTTCTTCATTTCTTTCTTTCGAGACATCGTTATATCCCTAAGATGAGAACGTCTAAGGTGTAGACGTATGTAGGTTCCCAGAGTTTCACTCTCTACAACTTTGCAAGCTAACAATCAACCCTAATGACAACACGTCGTAAGGGTTGGTGCCGCGCCTTTCAAACTCTCTGAGGTGAGGCTAGATCTTTTCGACCCAGCTGTAGGAAAACTGGATTTTCTCTCTCAGAGGAACGATGCATGGTACAAATGGAAAGGGTTCCTTAGATATACATATACGTATGTATGTACATATGTTTAATATCACATAAACGACCGCAGGTTATATTCCCGTTGAATTATTTACTCGAGAGAATCTCTCGCGGTAAATATCGTGAAAAATATTTCATAATTTTTTCAGCTGAAAATAAAAGAAAAAAAAAAAAAAATATCTCGAGGATCCAGGTGAAAACAATTTTCATAGTCTACGTTATCGAGATTCATAAACTTTGTTATAGCACAGTTATCGAGGTATGAAAGATAAATGTATAAGTAAAGAAGAATCTATCTATGTATGAAGCAGAGTTAAAGAATAGAATAATATTTTTATAACCAAATTAACCAGAGATTTGAATTTTGGTTATTATTCGGACTTCGGTTTGTGTATTTTTTGTATTTTTTATTTTTTGCTTCAGGTTGAAATAACAATTTTTGACCGCGTCTCTACCTCCGATGTTTCAGGTTATTTGAGTAAAGCGTGAAATAATAAATATTTCTACGCTTATAAATTGCAAAAACCTTCGTACCGAGGAAGATGAGATTAAAATGTATTAAAAAAAATACAGCAATAGTCTCTTCTAAAGAAGATGGCCATCGTCAATTTTAATGGAGATCATGGAATCATCTAACTACGATTATTTAATTTACTATAGTAAATATATTATAAAGAATTATCAAGGATCGATAACCTTAAAAAAGGATGAAGAAGTAAATGAGCCAAAGTTTAGTGAAGCGAAGAAATTTGAACGGCTTCCGAAGAAGAAGAGTGCTTTTTACATTTAGATGGGTGGACAGAGGGGGATGGGGTGGAATATCTTTTAACTTCAAGGTAAAATATCCTGAGGAGTAAATACTGTAGAGGGAAATTTTTTCCAAATACGATTGTCTATAGATATTATATACATGTCAATTTCCCTTTCCCTTCCGTTCTCTTTTTCTTTCAATTTTAATAATACTTATTTATCTCTTTCGCATTCTCTTTCTATCCGTTCGTCAACTTCTACAAATCAAAGACAAAGCTATACGTTACGTATGTGTATATACATATGTAGGTATGTAACACATGCAACAACACGAGACGGTTTCCCTTAGTTTAGGGACAGAAACGTTGTTACATCGATAAAGAGAAACGGAGGAAAATGAACAAAAAATGAAAAAATAAAGAAAATAGAAGATAGAAAAAAACAAAAGAAAAAAATGTTTTCGCGAAAATTTTTACGGGTCAAGAAATGGTCACGACCCACGTCTATAATAACGCTTTTATCTAAGGAACATAATTTCAACCTGCATGGTGGTATTCGTTATGAGATTTTCCTACGTCGATTTACAGGTTGTTTAGTTGCAAGATATTCGCGTGAGATAAGAGAATAAAAAATATTCAACGTAAGTTAGAATCGTTATTGCGTGTACAGTCTTGAAATATATACATGGTATATATTGTATATACCTATAGAAGTGTACAGATCGCGAACGAGCTATACTTGTACATTACAGATGATCGTAAAAAATAAAAATAAAAATAAAAATCAAAAAATACATGTGGTGGATAGTGGATATATTATAAGTGGTTATTTACTTTCAAAGAATCCATAAATTTTGCAATTTGAAAAAAAAAAAAACAGAATATAAAAATAAAGAAAATATTTGCTATCGTGAACGTTTCCCCTTTTTTATTTCATATTTTGGTCTTATTCAGAGAAAGAATAATAAAACAATCGAAATTACCATAGCCAATCTCAATTAGCACAGTATTATACATAAGTTTTAAAGAAATTATACGAATGAGAATTATAAATAAATAATATGAAAAATTTATGTATATATTTTTTTATTTATTTATTTATTTTTTGTTTTTTGTTACAATTATGAATATTGTTTTTGGAGCAATGATTGCAGTGTTTTGACAAGTTTTAAAAGAATTTCAAATTTTTCGAGCGAGTCCATTTTCCCAACTCGTACGTTTCGTTATTTAAAAAAAAAAAAAAAAAACAACAAAAACAGAAAAACTGAAAAAAGAAAACGAGATGAAATGAAAACCCTGCAGATAACGATCCCCACAATATATACCCCCTATACCCACCGTTACTTTATACGATATATATTTTTAACGTTAGGATCTACTGTCCTGAACAAACAATACATCCAGGGACAAAAATGGCTTGTACCGAATGTCCCGCGGGAGAACTTGCCTGCTTTGACTCATACATAAATATATGTATATGTATATATATATATATATACAAACCTATATGTATACATATATAGTATATATGTGAAAATAGACGTAATAAATAAAAACTGTATATAAAGCTGTGAAAAAAAAAAAAAAACAAATAAGAAAAAAAAAAAAAACTGTATAAAACTGTATGACAAAGATAAAAAGGGAATGAAACCTTTTTTGAAAATGAACAAAGTAAAATCAAAAATTAGTGAAAATTTGAATATATTTTTCGTACAAAAAAAAAAAAAGAATCGCGAAAAAGTTAAATTTAATACGATGATGAAAACCGTGTCGGAACACGTTCGACTCGTTCGTCTGACCCCAAATAGTCCCAAGGTTCATGATGACAAATACTACAACCAACCAACCAATAAGAACGAGTTACGTAGTAATTTAGCGACTGCGTCAAATGCGATGAACCCGATGACGACCGACGCGACGATTCTAAAGACGAGCGACGTTTCCTCATCAAGACGATGATGACAAGTATAACAAATAGGCTTGTGTACCATACACACATGCATACTTTGTCGTCACTGAACGAGAAAATGAAAAATTCACATTCAATATCCGATATTATTTGTTTTCCATTTCCTATCCACTCGGAACTTTACTAAAACGACTGATAACGTTAATCAGTTAAGAGGATATTCGCATTTACGGTCTAAAATAAATTAAAAATAAATAATTCTGTCATTTCCTGTCACATCGTATAATTTTTCTTTCATTTATTATTCTCTGTTATTCGTCAATCCATTAAGAATAATTCGTTCTGTTTCACTTGCTGTATAATGTATGTACGTACGTACATCATACAAGGTATATCCATGCATGTGTGAATATGCGATGCATCATGCAGGCCACTTTATATGTCATTGAAACAACAGTTCTATAACCACATATTCTGTGGTTTGAATAGACGGCACCAGAGCCCCAGAGGTCGCAGAGAGTTATTGATTTCCTACCTATCAAACGATTTTCAAATCCGACCTATCAGTTAATAATTGTTACGGCATGGCATGTTCGTGTGTTACGTTCTATTTAAGAAAAGCCAAAAACTGTATAAAATAAAGTATAGGTAATCGATTTATTTGAATTATAGAAGCGATAGAGGCAACGGGGAGGAGGAGGAGGTCAGCAAATCCCTCTGACATTATATAGCGAGAGATACTATAATAACTTACGAGTATATATATAATAATAATATATACAGTTTCAAGTATAACTTGAAATAAAGACAAAAATAATAGCAAAATTATTTGTTAATAGTATAAAATTTTTGTGGAACTTGATTTTGATACTATACATGCGACTTTGCTTCTAAAATAAACCCTTCTTGTGAGTTTCCTCGATCAATATAACACAAGAAGAACAATAAGCAGTTTAGAAGTTCAGAGATTTATTTGAACATTTAAGTATACGACCCTGCGAGTCTAGTCATACTGAAATTTCGCAGATAGATATATACATTTAATGTATAATTTACAAAACTCATGAAACACGACATCAACATCTGGATTTTGAATTATTACTTCGTCGTTATAATAATAAAGTTTGAGAGTATAATCAGGCTTAAAAATTATTTTATACGATTCTCTAATAAGAGATAATAGAGTGAAAAAATGTTCTTTTATTTATTCATTCATATTTCGAATCCATGTGAAAAATTTTTTTTTATCATAAAAAATATTATTCCATTATTTAATCGTCGACGAGGAAGAAAAGCGTACGTTAAATTGAGCCGAAACGAATGTCGACGAATTTAGTCGAACAATGGAAAAGTTCAAGCAATATGTTTTATCTCTGGGTAGGTATTGAAGATTGGAGAGGAGTAGGTATAATACAAACCAACGTGTGCGTATGTACGCACATAGCTATATGTATACATACGAAATCACGTTCACATTTAAAAAAAAAAATTCTGTTTTTTTTTTCTCTCATTCTTTCTTTATTTCTCTTTTTATTGAAAACGAATCGCTGATCCAGCAGAGCCGTCAAGTATATTCAACGACTGTAGAGCCTTGACACGCAGATAATAATAATAATAATAATAATAATAATAATAATTATTATATCATGTTATTTGAATTTTGAACAAAAAACCAAAAGAGCTTTCTTTTACTTGGACTTCTATATCAAAAATTGTGAAAGGGCCTCGTGAAGAACAGTGCCTTCTATTATATTGAACCAAAGTACCGAGGAAGGAGCCAAAGCCGGAGCCCTGAGCCGGAGTTGTAGTCAGAATTATCAGAGTAAAAAAAGGTAAAGAGAGAAACAACAAACGAAGCTGTGAGAAATTGGATCAGACAAGAATGAAAGGGACTGTTTCTCGCTCTTTGAGCTTTAGCGTCAACGCGGACAAGGATGAGCAGCTGCTAAATACGTCTAACAATTTCGGAGATGAGGAATAAGAGGTAGAAACGTAATTTTCCAGTCTCACTACTACCGGAGTGCTGTGATTAGTAAATCGCATTTTCTACTCATTAACCAAGAGCTTTTCTAAGGCGAATTTTACCTTCATCGAGCAATTGGTCAGCGTTCTGGGTTTCTGGGTTTCCGGCTTTCACGGCTCCCAAGGCATCCGCCTCCCAAAATGCCAATAATGATTTAACGACCTCGACTATACAATACCGTCATTGTGTATAAAGTTTCGTTTAACTACCTAGAAAGTTTCGACGGATTTATCGAGCCAGACACTCGCTTCAACCGTGAGGACCAGACGGGTTAATTAATTCCCATTCTTTTACCGTGACCAAAAGCATACTGCAGCGACTTATAGTAGAAGTAAGATGAACAAAAGAAAAGAAAAAGAGCTTTTTCTATTTCACAATCAAACGAATCAGGAAATGACTTTTCACGCCATAAAGAAGCAACAAAAAATGGAGAGAAGAAATGAAAAAAAAAAAAGAAAAATAACGGAGGTAAAATTAGGCATTTGAGGTAACGACGGACAGACTTCATTGGATGCAAGAAGCGTGATGAAGACTCTAGAATGTAGATTGCCCTGTAATGGTATGTGTTAGTATGTGTGTTATAGTGTAAGAGATACGAGATCCAAGAGATGAGGGTTGGCTATTTTTAGAGTTATTTTTAGGGCACAGGGTAAATGGATGCCCTTACAGTCTTTTTATAGCCTGGTTGTCTTTCTTTCATAGGCTAATGCGTTGCGCTCCGCCAGTCACTTACATCGACTTTAAATATATACTTACAGTATAAAGACAGACAATAGTTATACCCATGCCTTATAGTATTTAGGACTGGCGATTTCATATATGGATGAAAATTATGAATAACTTTAAAGAGTTTATGCAGGGGAATTAACAACGTCAATTATTTTAGCGTTTTAATAATAAGTGATAATCCCTCGCGGACAGCATGGATAAATAGGGTAATTTTCAGGAAATTAATCCAATTACAGATCAGATCCTCTGCACCCCTACGTTCAGAATTAATCAACCCGAAAATTCAGCGTAGAATTGGGAATGAAATAACACTCGTTTGTCAATACTTGTGATAACTTTCAGCTCATTTTACCATCCAAACTGATCAATTTTTATAATATAATCAAATAGTTTCTCAGATCGGATCATCACAAGGGTTAAACTTAAAATGATAACCCTGTCGGTATATATATGGGCGTATATGCCTACGTATGAGCGGAAAAAAAGAGATCCATTCAACGAGACTCTGTAATTCTGATGTCTACGGTCGACTGTTGGGAATTAGACTTGATAATCCGTGGATTAATGCAGATGGGAAGGTACGTCCAGATAAGCTCGTAGTCACGTGACTCCGGCTTCAGTATATGTATGTTACATACGTATACCATTCGACCAATGACAAATCGCGAGCAATGTTCACGTCGATATTTGCATCGTTCGTTCTCAGTTTCTCCTACCCCTTTTTTTCTTTTTTTTTTTTTGTTCTGCATGTATATATCTGCGTACGCGGTATATATACAAACTTTTTTTGTTTTCTTGTTCTATTTTCTTTTTTACTCTTTTTCTTCTCCTTTTTTACCTTTTTTTTTTTTTTTTTTTTTTCTTGTATCCCCTTTTTCCAACCAATCGCAAACACCAAGGGGACCAAAACCCTGTTGCAGTAACGTGGTGTGACGACTTAATTGCGTCGTTACGTGTCTACTTAATCACTGCATTACTTAGGCGAACCACGTCGGTATATAAGGTGGAAGCACGATATTGAAAATCAATATCTTGTCGTCACGTTCTACGAATCACGTCTTTACGTATAGTTGGATTACGAGGAAGAACCTTAACACGTAATCTTTTTAAGGAAAACTCTGTAAAGAGTTTCAGGATGGTGATAACAAAAATAAAAAATATACATCATTTCCCCTATAGCAGCTCGCGCAACATATACAAAATGAAGAGACGATTGCGTTTCAAACCATATAAGAAAAAATAAATAAAAATGTTTCACACTTTACTTTGGCGGAGAATCGCTTGGCGGAAATACAGTTTGTGCATTTCGAAATAAGAACTTTTAAAAAAAAGGGTTTGAAAAAACGTAAAAGGCATAGCTGAAACAGGATGAGAAGAAAATCCGCGTCATGGTGCAATTTGACCTCTTGAAAATCTATTCAGTAAAGAATTTTCCACTCCTGATGGATTTCAAATTATTAAACCTCCGTTGCAGAATGTATATGACTGCCCCGTTTCCATAAACGTAGCTTGTGAAAATTTTTAAGTGCTAAAAGCAAATGGCGACGTAGTGCTTCGTTCGTGTTCGAGACGTTGACTGTAATATAATAATATGAAAGATGAGTCAGTTGCCCCCATGAGTATCATCTGGCGAATTGCCCACATACGGATCTCTTGGGTACAACTTAAGTTACGTATGTAACCACGTTTTCCGTATATATCTATACACTCAAATAACAAATAACTGAAGAGAAAAAAATTACCGGCTATAAAACCGTTATTCGACTAATCATCAATAAATTTTATATATCTCTTAGGTTTAACTGTCTCTTTCAATTTTTCTACACACAACGTGATACAATCAATGTTGAAATCTGTTTCCTAGTCTAATCCGAATATCCGTTTTCCTCAGCCAAAATTCATATCGATAGAATACAGATATCATACTTTTTTTTTATCTCATAATAGGAAATGCAAATGCGAAAGTAGAAAGCGCTGCGGATTGTGATTAGTATGTTTTTTTGACTGGTCAAATCGTCGGCTGGCCCCTGTTGTTATAAGAAACATGAATTTCATTTGAGTTCAAATGTCGTAAGGTTTCGTAGGTTATTGTGTTTAATTGAAGGATGAATTGAACGGATGATACCTATACATGGTTCGAAAATTTCCTTCACGCGACCGCGACACGACGCTTGGTAATTCCATTCTATAAATTTTGTCAATTTCCTAATTCCCTCGCCGTATAGGTATAGTTTGGTATACTAAACGTGCGGCTTTAAACATCAAATTAAGGAAGAGAAGACAAAAAAAACACACAAAAAAAAAAAAAAAAAAACTTCCGTCGCATTTACATCGTGTGAAATTGTGAGCACAGTTTTTACGATCCTTTCTGCAGCAGTACTGTAACTATCAGTTCGCGTGACGACAGTATCTTCACCAGCTAAAATAACGGTTGATAGAACGTAAAAAAAAAATATACTCAATTCACAATTGAGAGATCCTGAATTCATGACGATTATAAACATAAATCAATAGCAGCAGTGTTGCAGACTGACTGCAGATGTGACAAAAATATGATTCAAATCACGCTAACTTGTGACTGATAAATCGGCGCAGTTTAACGCCGTACGTAGGGAACAAGCGAGATAACTCTCTTCTAAATTTCAATGCATATTAAATTCCTATCGAACAAGTTATGTCCCGTTTTGAAAGCTCTTTTGAAATACCGATCAGAACGTAGCGCACAATCTAGATAACGTTTTGCAGGGATTTCGGTTTCCAAATTCCTGAAAACATTTGCCAGTATTTTGGGTCTCTTATTGTCATTAAAAGTGATAAAGATAAAGATCGATAAAAAATCTCGAGGATCTTTTTACGATCGATACTAATTTTTGGCGTTATGAACAGAACAATTGTTTTTCAATTAGTTACGAATAAAATATATAATCAGCGCTGAACCAATTGTCAGTTATTTTTGTTCTCAAGTCTCTGGAATAGATTGAGTTTCATTACACAATGGCCTTTTCACGTCCCTTTCATCGTTACCACCATGCACTGTTATACAGACAGTATGTATAAGCGACGTGAGCTCTATATAGAAATTATACTTATGAAGTAAGTGATACTGAAATCACCAATCAGATCTACGATCAGTAAACTAAATCATCAGTATTTTGTAATATTTGTGAAAAATCACTGACCATAATTTCAGGATTTTGATGATGAGGAAAATACTGTCAGTACTAAACCCAGCGTGTTTTATTCCCAAGCTTGAGGTAGATCGAGTTTCATTACACAATGGGCTCGTATCGTACGTCGCGCCCCGTGCACTCAGCATGCGGTATTCACAGTAAGCGTAAGGGACGCGACTAGACCTAAAGAGCAATTGAGTTAAATACTGAAAACACGAATCAGATGTCCATCATAAAACCGAGACTCATCCTCCATTTTAAAATCCCTGAAAAAATCTCTGGCTAATATTTCCGGCTTTACGTACTCAAGTGTTTAGTCCACTACTTTTAATCCTCGAAATACGAGAAAATACGGGGTGTAAAGAAAACTAATGAAACAGATAAAACTGGATTCACCTGATTCTCGGAGTTAAGTAGTTTGAGCTGTTCGTTGATGAGGCTGTACTTCGTACTCTCTTCCTTTCGTAATGCTCTTTCTTTCTTGAGTTCAGGACTCCAGAAAGTCTTGATGCTATGCATAGAACTGCCAAGTTTCTGATTGGTAAGTTCAAGCTCTTTTTTAAGATTTCCTAACTCTCTTTGCAGGTCATTATTTTGATGTTGTAATTCTCCGATGTAGCTACCTCCGTCTCTCATCAAATGAGGATTAGGACTTTGTCTGGCAGACCTAGATCCGTACAATTCATCATCCAAATACAATCCTCTGTCTCTACTTCGTTCCCTCGGTTCTCTGATCGGTACGAACTCTCTATCATGATCGAGAATGCCGACCGATGCTCGATCGAGGCTTGTATACCTAGCCGACATTCCTGCTGAGACAGACATCGCTGGTCTTGAGGCACTCCTAGATCTATGATGTCCGCCTCCCCCAGTAGACATGCTCCTTCCCCTTTCCTCAAGCATAACAGGACTTCCTAGATCCTCGTCTCGCGAGTAATAAGGACTTCCTAATTGATGATGGTGGTAACTACCGTAGCCAAGATGCTCCGGTGAGTTGTTACCGCTTCGCGTACCGCGTTTTCTACCCAAAGGACTTCCTCGTCCGCTTGCATAATTTCGTGAAGGACTTCTGTCGACCGTTGGTAATTCTCCTACACGTCTCCCACTCCTTGGGGACCTTGTCCCTCCCCCTGGACCAACAACCCCACTTCCGCCGGAGTAGGGATCTCTTGACATAATATGTTTCGGTTTGGTATTGTGGTAGGTGACGTTACCAAATCTATGATCTTTCTCAATACTCTGTATATATATATATATATAAATATATAAATATATTATATATGCATAGATATATATATATTATATTATATATTTCTTCTTCTATCTATTTCTTGCTATTTAATTGTAGGCGGTTTTACCCTCCTACTACGCTCAAGTAACCACTTCCGGTCTTACCGCGGCGCCATCTTCCCTACAAGCGATGCTCCCTTGATGGCCGCGTCGATCGACATACAGCCGTGTCAATTTTCTATCGAGAAAATTTTTAATTCTGTATATTTAACTAGCTTTTTTTTATCTTTAGATACGATAACTTCGTTATTATACTTTATCATTCGGTTTCGAATTATGTTACTTTATTTAAATTTTCTTTTATACATATATCAAATTTTCAATTTTTTTTTTTTTTTTTTTTTTTTTTCACGTGTGTTTCACGTCCTCGAACACATTTTTAGTTCATCATTTACAACGGTTTTTTTATCTTCTTTTTTTTTTTTTTATCTTCTTTTTTTGTGTTTATAAATTTACGGGTTCAACTTCAAACTGTACGATTATTAATTATTTCTTTTCCTAGAACTTTCACATCTGTTTAGTTAACTTGCTTCTTGTCTTGTTGTGTAGTTTCTTAAGACTGAATTGAGTGAATTATATTCAAACAATGAATATATGTATGAAATTTAGAGCAAAAAATAAAAAAGAAAGATAAATACCTATTCGATCAGTAATAGATTAAAATAGTTTCTATACTTGGAGTATAGTAAGACTATGTAGGGCACAGCAGCGGTATCGATGTTCGACGATCGAATAATTATAAATGAATATTCAAACGACCGCAACCGTAGCTCAGTATAAATTCGTGGTCGGGGTTACATTGGCTTTAGTTTTCGAACAAGATTTGATTTATCGACTTTAATATTTTGAACGATTTATTAAAATCAAATAAATAAAAAAATAATATTAAAAAAAAAAAATTGACCAAATCTTTTCTTGTTATGATATTTAATAGAAAACTAATAATTATACTATTTATAATTTCGTTAGTTTAAAAAAGAACAACACTGCGTAGTCAGTCTTCATATGTAGGATATATTAAATTGTAATATATTCATATACACATATACATATATATTTCTTTTTTACAACACTGTTTTGTTGATTCCTAGTAGTAGTACTATTAATAGAAACCCTTGTAGGTTAACTTGATGGAACAGTATCGATCGATTTATTACCGTAAAAACGTTGATTCTTTATTATTTATTATATTTTCTTACGATTTTATCTAACCACAAAATTTTATTAACGATCGTTTTAACCTATTAATAACTTTTTGTTTTCGTTTTTTTTTTTTTTTTTTTTATATTTATATTTATTAAGTTGTTACTTTAACCTCGATTACCGAACTCCCTATGGTATCCCTCTCCTTGTACTTATTATTTATTTCTAATAATTATATTCTCTTTTTAAATACGTGCGGAAACACATACACATTTTTGTCACTCGACGTTCACCGTACTCTACTATAACAATTATCATCTACTTTCGAGGGCAGATCTTTAACTGAAAATTTCATTTCTCTTTAGTTTTTTTTTTATATATGTATATATAAAGTTTTACGCTAGGCTAGCAACGCTTAGTTTCTGTCCATTTCTTGCCAAATCTATCCCTGTTACTTATCGATCTCATTTTATTCGCGGCCCGACCACTCTTCAGGCGCAACTAATCAATTACTAACAAACAACCTCACAGCACGGCGACTCCGCGCGCACTGAGCCCGCTTCTCCCTCGACCCGTCGTAGTTTCTTCCCTCTCGGCGTGGCGCTCGAACATCTCGACGCTAGTCATTTGTTCGTCGGCCCTCGTCGGCCCCCCTCGAGCCCATGACCGTCTATCTTTTGGTTTTCGCCCTACCGCGGAGGGCGACGTTTACATTAATCGCTCACTATCGCGAGGAAACGAAGGCAACCACCATTTGATATTTTTGTTCAGTTTTTTCGTCGGGTTGAACTTCGCCTTTCCTGATACCGAGCCGCTTTTATTTTATTGCGGGCATTTATCAACCGTCTAGGTACTCGCCTACGTGGTTGTAATATGTACATCGAAGAACGAAAGTCATTATTTTCATTTTCCCTTTTATGGTTTTCTTCTTTTACACACAATTTTATCCCTTTCTCACTGAATGACGATGAAAAAGGAACGAAGGGTTCCGACAGTCCCGATATACTCCACTCCGCACCCCGCGACGCCCAACTTCCCCGGCGTACGACGTCGCAATCAATGAAGCTACGATTCGCTTAGCAGTGCCGTATTTTATACTCGATGTACCCCATATTTTTATATATTTTTGACGATTTTACTTCAAAGTTATAACTGTATTAAGCTTCGAAATAAATGATTTGAAGATGAGAAATTGTACTGGTCATAGTTTTGATTTTATTTATTATCATTCTTCTACCGATCCCACGAGTCCATTTATTATCCTATTGCTGTATAATATCTACTTCATGCTAGATAGTTAATTCACTTTACGATCAACGCAACGTGAGAGTATAAATAAATCCTGAAAGTATGATGGATACGAAATACGTATTGATCAATTAGTTCGTTGATATATTTTATGGGAGAGATTATTCGTATCATGGGAACGAGGAAAAATTCGATTAGATTGCGATCGCGTAGCTTCACGCATCTGCATATATCACGTAGTATTGTATATGAGCAGATGAGAGTCTGAGCTGAGATGTAATTGAGTATTTATTCGCAAAGGTTATCTTAAAGACGTAGGGAAACATTTCAGCGAATATTTCTACCTGAAATCGTCGGAAATATTACAAACTGAAAACATGATGTATTGATCGGTTTCAGAGGGGTGTGCATTCTCCATTCATACTATAGACGAGAATTTTTCAAGTTTTCAAAGTTGTAGATGGCGACACATGGTGGTCTCGAATAGGAGATAATGATCACGTGGTTTTCCCGCTTTAATTTTGCATTAATTTAAATTATGAAATACACATTAAAGGGATAATATTATTCCTTTATTTTCTAGAAATGGAGAGAAAAAAAATAAGACGAAGGGCTGTTACTTTTTTATCAATACATTTATTAGAGAAAACGTATTTCACAAATTATTCTTTACATTTGTGACAATTTTCTCCAATCTTTTTTTCATTCCTTTTAAGCAAACTTTACACTATCAAACAAATATATTATACATTTTACTTAGCTGCAACCAATTTTATATTAACTTTATATTTTGATAATATAAACAATAACGGTATAATTATTATAGCGAATAATTATAATACGTGTATCCAAATTATTCGTAATAATTTATACAAAAATTGAAAACACGATGCATGTGAAACTTAATTATTAATAGTGCTTCTTATGAGATTTTCACGCTCCTTGGGAGAAAAAGAAAATTAAAAATAGAAAAAAAAAGAACTTAACGATATTATTTTATTACACTATATACAAAGACGAATGAAACACATCTCCTGATTTTCGCAGAATTACAAATGCTCTCGAAGTTTAAAGACATGATGAAAATTTTCATATCAATATTATATAATGCAAAATCGTACAGAATATCAAAAGCTTATAATATTATGTATGTTATTTATATTCTGTACCCAATCATTTTTACAAACTATTCATTTATTTATTTATTTATTCCCCTCTTGAATCACAGACATTCATTTTAACTTTATTCATGATTTTTCATATATTAGGATAATAAATACTCTCTTTAGAGACCGTGTATAAGTTTTGGATTATAATCGTACTGAAGTAGATTGATTGAAATTCATTTCTTGCAATAGTTATTTTTTCCAACTTGCAAAAATGAATTTTTCATGTACAAAAAAGTTTCGTTGTAGAAGAAAAAACGAACAATTATTATTTTAATAAAGAAAAAAAAAAAAAAAAATATATCATATACAAATAATAAAGAATTTTCATTTTTCAAACTCACATAGACCAATATTTTACGACTTTTGTTTGAAAAGAATAATAAAATAAATATTATGCTAAATTTTGGATATTCACAAGAACACGAACTTCCAATGTACATTATGTAATTGAGACATAAGTATGTATGTACCTCTGCTCATGTACTACTTAAATTTTTCATTAAGAAAAAAAAAGAAAAAGAAAAACAGAAAAATAAATTCGAGTCAATTCAGTCTTGATGCTAAGCATAGAGTTGCCAAGTTTCTGGTTGATAAGTTCAAGCTCTTTTTGAGATTCCCCAACTCTCTTTGCAGTTCATTATTCTGATGTTGTACTTGAATTTTTCATTAGAAAAAAAAGAAAAAGAAAAACAGAAAAGTAAATTCACGGCATAGTGGAGTTGATATATTCAATACAAAAAAAACACAGCCTGCTTGAAAAACTGATAAATAACAATTCTAAGCCTTTTTTTTTTTCATTTCGTGTTTGTGTATCATAAGCGCAAACTTTTCGTAGAAATTTTTTTTGGCCTATGAATCTTTACTAAATAGCTTATTGCGATTGGTATAAAAGATAGTCCTTCAACAATCTTGGCAAGGGTAATGAATCTACAGCTGTTCTTTTTGTGTACTGCATTATAGCGTCTCGGCAGGCACTCTGTAGCGTAGATACTGTAAAAGATAATCATGATCGAAACGTATTTAAAAAATATTTCAAAAGTTTCTTTTACCGTAAAATACATTTTTATTCCGAAAAAAAATTCTGAAATAATTTTTTTATTCACCTCCGTAAAGCTGGACTATCCTGACTTGTTTCGTGGTCCCATAGACATCGACAACTGCATGTAACGGGCCTGTTCTGTATGGAATATCTTTACCACATGCCCCTTGATCCTCTCCGTTGATAATAAAATGCATTTCTGCTTTGTCCGATCCAATTTGAGGAACGTACATGACTCCTATTCGACTACCGGTATCGGTAGGAAGTATGTTTTGTGATGAATCGATATCCGAAGGTCTTAGTGTCATGAAGGGAATAATTCCACGTGATGTTCGGACGTTAACACCGTCCGTGACCAATTTTTGCTCCGGTGAAAACTTTCTTTCTGAATATATTTAAATAGAAATAAAAATAGTAAAGATCGAACATCGGGTGATTATTAGTCTACCAAGATCTATAAGAGGAATCAAGCATGTTATCAAATAAGGAAGATATGATTTTCCCCTTTGTTTCTAGCTCTTCAGAATGGGGTAGAAAAAAAATCTAATTTCAATCGGTTGTTTGTTATTTAAATCCCTTTTTTTTTATTTGTTCATTTCTTGAATTTGAAACTGAATGTCTTGAGACAATTTCCCCAAGATTTTGACAATACTGAAGGTTAAAAGTAAGGGGTGTTTATTAACTGGCTGAATGCTCGTTATTTTTTAATTTCTTTTTAACACTAGCAATCAAGAGAATCCTTTCTACTTGTTGTTTTGCATATATTTAAAGCTCCGTAACTATATGAGCACTATAAAGGCCGTTTTTTCAATTTTTTAATCAAATTATTGAATAATCAGTACGATATATCTTAAATATAGATAAGTATATGTATAAATTTGCAGTTTTATTTAATGAAGTCTTTTAGCATCTGAATTTCCTATTCATCGGTTTTGCTGTTCAATTAATTTTACGAGAATTGTGAACAATTTTACGTCGGTTTCTCATCTCAATACTTTGTTTGTGTTACTAGTTACAAAGCCTTGAGAACAAGGAAACTATCTTGAAAAACAAACACCTACTCCAACATTCCTGAAAGTGGTTATTAAAAAAAAACATATGACACAAAATCATAAAGTTGCAGCCAACTCAGAGGCCTTTGTACATATTTTCGATATTAAACAAAAATAAAAGTATTAAATTTCTGTCGAATTGAGATGATTATAAATGTGAAATATTGTATAATTCTTACCACCAGAGCTACTGAAATTGTCCAAAATATTATTATGACTTTTAGTGATTGCAAATATCCAGCTTGCTCCCATATTAGCTAAATCTGGTAGAGCATACTGCGGTAAACCATTCTTGTCCATAGTATATGGATCAATTTGGGTGAGGCCTAGCCTCATATGTCCGCTCCATCCTCTTTCGTCTTTTTCAATTTCTAGGAGAAATATTTCTCCAGGTAAAAGAGGTTTCTCGCTAAATGTTAGAGCGTTTGCAAAACTTGCTTTTCTATAAGCAACTGTATTGTCTTCGCACAGTATAATGTTCTCACCGTGACTAGAGTGAAATCTAGTTATATTTTTACGAATTTTATCCGTCATGATTTAGTTGTAGTAGTTGTTTATTTATTTATATATTTATTATCTAATTAATCAATCACTTTTAAGACTTATAAATAGCGATGTTTTTTTTTTCACCACGTATTTATTCGATTGGAGTTACATCACGTATTGACAGACAATATTTTACGCATTTTTAAATCGTTTAATCGATAATAATGACATAAAAAAACTAATTATTATTAAGCTTTTATATACGAATGTGGAAATATTTCGGTCAACTAATTTCATTAATCACTTTTACCATTACTTGACGAACAGTTTAATACACAAACACAGAAACACCCTTGAGTCAACCTGTTTTTACTTTTTGGTTGGAAATACACTGCCTGAAGTTAGTCAGTTCTCGTGATTTATAGAGAAGTTATCAGTTTTGCCAACAGCCTGGAGAATTATGTAATTTTTTTATTTTAAATGTTATTAATTGTAAAATTTAATATCTATCACAGTGATATCATACATACGTATACGTCAAATAAAATAAAATAATCAACCAAGTTAATACATACATTCAAATCCTCGGACTTATTGTTCTTCATTTCTTTAGATTTTAAGAATTCAAAATTCCCTAGTAGTATTGTTGCCCCTTGTTGTACTTTCTTGATGAAAAAGGACAATTTTTTGTAGAAAAAGAAAAAAAAATGACATGAAATATTTGATTTAGTACGTTAATTATTAGGATTGTATACATAAATGAAAACTTCGATAATATAATAAAACTTTTATTCATTACTTTACCATATGGTTATGTACAAATCAGAATGAAATCATGATTAATATTATCCTAATGATCATCATATAGGAGTAAAAAAAGGCATAATTTTATAGCGTTTTCAACTGGTGCTACACTAGGCTGCACTAGTGTAGTGTAGCCATCTCCATCTCTTTCCCTCCTCCGAGGAAGACGGAAACAGAGACAGCTGCACTATACCAGTGTAGCCTATTGTAGTCTCAGCTGAAAACGCTATTAATAATAGCAAAGAATAAAGTTGGCCTCATGTCTGGAACCCCTAATATGATTATTATTATATCGGAATAATTAATGAGATTGCCGAATGCATTTATGAAATTATTATAGAAATATTGTAATCATTATGTATGTGGATATTGAATAATTTCATTAACGGATAGACGATGTCCTTTTATAAGATTTATATATCAACTCTTTGACTGAGTTATGTGGGTTTCTTAATGGCTATAGTTTATTTTATACAAGTATATTTATATTTTAAAATAATGTTACCTAAATTAGGTAAAAACACTTTAAGTTTAACAATAAAACGAATAAAACTGTTGATTTAAATGTACAATTAGTTACCAGCTTACAAGAAAATTATCTATCATCTATATCAGAATATAATATTAAGAATAGGTAATCTGCGATAGTAAAGGCAATGAGAATAAATTTAATCATAATATAAACTTAATTTAAAATAATTAATGTTTATACTGGAATTAATCTTGCTACTTGAATGTGTGTTTCTTTAAATACATGTATTTTTTTCAAAAACCAATTTACTCCATTTTCTCAAACCTCTTCATCGTAATATAATTATCATTCGTGTGAGAAGTAAATTACACGAAAATTTCGTCCATTTATTTTTAAATATATGTAGACATACGGTTTCTTTTCCGAATTAACAAAATTCCGAATTTATTTTAACTGAAAATCGGAAACTATCTTGAAATCGAAAAAATATCTGAACCCAATTTATTTCAAAAGGTAATTTACATATAAATATGTAAATGCGAATTACCATCTAAAGCGTGATTTTATTTTTATCTTTTTGCTTGCCAATAGTTATTTTATAAAACTGATAATAATCACTTGAAGATTACGAAGTTGTAAAAATTTTTGTACCCTCGGGCAGAATGACTTCCTCTCCAACATCAGCTAACGTAACAGTTAATGGCAAAATTAAAGGCATCAAAATTTCCTGATGATGCATAACTTGTTGTGCAGTAACACTATCCCCTTGTCTAGTTATAGTTATAGTTTTAACGCTCTGTGGTTTAATAGTTTGCATCTGATTACTGGCATGAATTCTACCTTGATTAGAATTAGAATTTTGTCCCCTGTTTTGATTTTGCAATAAATTTTGTTTGCACCTTTTGCTGTGTGCGTATCTACTTCCGTTGTTATTAAACCTTCGATCGCACGTAGGACAGGCGTAAGGTCTTTGACCTGTATGAATGAACACATGTTCTTTCAACGATTTCAATCGTCTGAAATTTTTTGGACAATATTTGCAGTGATATTTAGCCTCCCCTGTATGAGATGTGAGATGATTTGCCAAAGTATCCGCTCTGGCAAAGGCTCTAGAACAATACTGGCAGATGTAAGGTCTTTCTTGAGTATGCGTTCTCATGTGCATTTTAAGATAAGCATTAGTGGTGAAGGGTCGAGAACAGACTTCGCATACGTAGGGTTTTATTCCGTTGTGAGCTCTCAAATGAGCGATAAGTGTAGTCGACTGAGTAAAGCTTTTTGAACAAATTTCGCACAAGAATCTTTTTGAACTATCAGTTTCTTTGTTTTTCTTAAAATTTCTATCGTGTTTAGATAAGTGATTTATCAACTGTTCTTCTTTGGCAAAACGTTTAGTACAACGATCGCATTTGTACGGTTTAATCATATTGTGTTTGGCTACGTGTATCTTTAGATGTTCTCGCCTGTAAAATTTCTTTGGACATATATCACAGAGGTATTTTTTACCCTCGTGAACTTGTATGTGACGTAACAAACCCTTGCGAGAGGTATATCGTTTGTTACACTCTGTGCATTCCAGTCCTACGATATCAGTTCTTCGTTTTCTTGTTATTTTTTCACCAGGTTTTCTCTCCTCCACTTGTGGTTCAATGTCTCGTAAATCTTCTTCGGTTAAAATCCCCTCCGTAACATGTTTTGCTCTGTGTTCCTTCAGCATATCGTTGTTTTCGAAGCTGTCTCCGCAAATATTACACTTTCTAACTTGGTCAGGGTTCTTTTCCGAACATTTGTCATAGTGTGCTTTTAGCTTGTCCTTGCGATAAAACTTTACATTACAAATATCGCATTCAAAGTTAGGTTCTTCGTGCAGCAGTTGATGCCTTAGCAAAGATTTTTTAGTACTATATCTCTTCTTGCAAGTCAAACATTCGTGATTGTCCATAGGCCAGTCTAAACCGCCGTCAAAATCAGAGTCGTCATCTGAGCCACGGTTCATTTCCTTGTCCCCCTTTTCATCTTTAATATGTAGTTCCATATGTTTAGTCAAAGACTGTTTAGAGGCACATTTTCTGTTGCAAGTTGCACATTCGTATTCTTTTTTCTCGTATATTTTTTTCTGTGGTTTTTCTTCCCCGTCACTGCTATCTATATCATCTGCGTTATCCTCAGTTTTAATTTTGTCGATAATCTTTTGTGCCTCTTTTGCAGCTACGCGTTTCAGACGTTTATTAGGATCATATTCTTCCCCGCGAATAATAGTCTTGTGATTAGTTGCTATCAGATGATTTCGCAGAGTCAATTCATTACCAAAGGTCTTGTTGCATTGGGTACACTTGAAGGATTTCATTCTACCATGCTGTTCCATGTGTCTTCTGAGATGATCTTTACGAGTGAATTGCTGGCTGCAAGATTTACATCCATATTTTGTTCCCTTGTGAGTTTCAAGATGCCTTGATAAAGACTTTTTGTGAGAATATACCATTGGACATTTAGGACATCGAAGTCCTTTTGTCTCGGAATTTCTAGTTTTTCTACGCGCTTGAACCGCCTCATCCGCTTCTGTACTTTCTTGCAATTGAACAACTTGTTTTATGTCTTCTTTTAGATCTTCTTCCGTCAGTACACCCTCGGCAACGTGTTGAGACCGGTGATTTTTGAATGTCTCTAATCCCTCAAATTCTTCTTCGCAGACACTGCATTTGAGAATTTCGTGTTTAATCATGTGTTTGTCGAGTGATTTTTTGCTGTTAAATACTGCTTCGCACTTTTCACAAGCGTGTTCTTCGCTCTCTTCGTTACAATCTGGATCAGAATCGTAACTATTATCGTAGTTATCAAAATCCAAAGTGTTATCGTCCTCGTGGAAAGAGACTTCCAATGGCATTGGCTCCACCTTTGTTTCTTCTTTGTCATTTTCGTGCTGCTTAAGGTGTTTGTTGTACGAAATTATGTACAAATATTCTTTTCCGCAGTAAGGACATTTGTTGGGCTGCTTTCCAGATGGAGAATGCTTTATCGGAGACGGCGCAACTTTGGTACTCTTTTCAGGCACCTTTACAAGAGACATTACTTTCCTAACTTCCTCATGGGAGTGCATATGTTCTTTCAACACACCCTTAGCCAAAAAATGTTTGTCACAAATATAGCACATGTAATAAACTTTCTCAGCCTTATCTGGCTGGCTCTGTTTTAGCCGAGAGCTCAAATTCAAATTTTCAAAGTAATTATCTTCGTCAGAGTCATGATCAAGGATTGGTGCTCTTCGAGCAGACTTGCGTTTACTTTTACGAATTTCAATTTGTGACGATTGTTCAGAAGCCAGACTCTCCACATTTTCAATTACCAATTTCTGTTCTGAACTTTGCCTATTCTTTTTTCCTTCTTGTTGAACGCCTTCCCTCTCCTCTTCATAATCCATGGCCTCTTGATTGTTGGAAGTTTCTACCGCAGGCAATTCTTCCTCTTTGAAAGACTTTTGCTGCACTCCATACCCGTGCTCTTGGGCAACAATGCTACCAGGATCTATTTTTACGTTTTCCATTGATTCCGGCAGAGTTTCGTCCATTTCCAGACCCTCCTGTTCAGCTTTTGCCAATTTTTCAACCTGCAAAAGTGCTAGATTGTCTTTTAATAACGAAGATTCCATTTCCCCATCTATTTGGTCTTCTTGATCCGACTCTGTGTTTAGCTGGATGTGGGTTTCTGATAACTGTTCCGTATTTTGTTCGCTGTTTTGATTTGTTTCCAAATCCACTTCGACCTCGTTGAAAAATAACTCTTCTTTTATACTCAACGACACATATCTCTCTCTCAGGATCCCATCGGCGTGCTCAACTTGAAGCTTGAATTCATATGCGGAATCCAATTTCTCTGCGCAGGAGGCACACACTTGTCCTGGCAAACCGTCCCCTGGTATCATCTAATGAATAAATAAGGTAATATTATCAAATTGCATTATATTTAGGTTTCTATATTACAAAATATTAAAAGTTTTGTGCAACAAAGTCCTGTTACAATCTCGGATATCTAATTTATCATCAAGATATTCCAATAAATGCAGTTTCGGGGCAGTTTCACATAAGAATCAAGCCCCGATCCAAAGATACAATGAGTTCATGAGCTTGTTTATACTTTATATCGTTTAACCAGTGCCTTAAATGTTACTACTGGTAGCAAACAGGTGTTTTGAATGTTTAGAACTTTGTTATTGCTCGAATCAGTGGTAAAAAAAAATTCGTTTTACATTATTTTTTTGTATACAGTATATTCAGAACATCTTTATGATCTACAGCTGTGCATTAAAATTTGATATTATTATGAAACTTTACAAATGAATTATACGCTTTTAGAGATTCTGTGATACTTGGTTTTTGTATTATCAGATACACAGGCCAAGAAGCATGTCTTCGGTAAAGAATTCATCGTTCCTAGATTTGTTTTCAAAACAAAATGAACAGAAATTAAATAAAAATTATTTAGAAAAAGTTCTACAAATATAAAATGAAATGAATTACAAAATGGTTATAAAACTGTTTAGAGATTAAAAATTAAATATCAATTACTATTCAATGTATTCCTTTCGTAGGTAGAAGTCGAAAAAGACTGGCAATAGATTAGAAAGAGTTTAAAAACTGATATGAATAGGAAAACTGGGTTTAAATAGTTTGAATTTTTCGATATTGGATGGGATAGAAATCTGTAGTGAGATGTTTAGACGAGGAATCTTAAAGCGAGTATATAAACAGAGAAGAACCTTCCTAAGAGATAATTATCTTCTGTGTAAATTAGGAGGTGATTTGAAGAGTTCGGATCGCCAATTAAATATCATAACTATAACTGACGTGTGAATGTTGATTAAAAAGATCTGAATTCTTATCATAAAATGAATGATGGTAAATCTTAACCTAAAAATTACGTGTCTAACCTTAGCGTTCGTAAAACTCATGGCTTTTGTTGATAATGATGCGACATCATTTTCCAAATAAAGATCTCTCATTTCTACACCCTCGAGTAAACACACTCGACAGATTTCAACAACCGTTGATATATTTTCTTCATTTTGCGGAGGTTCCGACGTATTTACCTCTTCGGCGTCCATGTTTTGTTTGGTATCTGATTCAGGGCCGAAAAATCCTCGCCCTAAGCCGGGCCCTGCCCTTTTGAGGCCCTAACAAACACGATATTTAATTAACAATTATTAATTTTCAGTATCAATATTTCATTTAACAAAATAAAACAATTTCTTCTGGAATTTTTTCGTTTTAGGATTTAATAATGAATTTGATTCAACTATAGTTACATTTTTAGTATTATTTCATCCCTACAATAATATTTACCAGGAAAATTATGTTGGTAACAATGAAAAGTTTGAATAAGTTCGAATATTTGTAAACGGCAAACGGCATGAGGTGTCGTAAAATGATTCCGTTGGCAAGTCAGACGCATAGTTGGATAGTTTTTATTTAAGAAAATCTAATCAAAGAGTGATAAAAATGAACTCATTACCACAAGACGGAACAAAGAAGCAGGGGCTTCGATGTGAGTAGTTAAACTGTCTACATATTCCGATTACATTCTTATTTTCACACCGAATATCACCAAGCGTCAATGTCAGTTACTTGGGAAGATGTTCAATGTGACATCTTTAGAACGCTAATGATAGAATATCTCATTTTACCTCTAAGACTTGAATTAGATATAAAATAGGAAACAAAAGACCCAATTCAAAGCCTCCAACAAACCGATTTAGGATTTAGAAGACTAACGTATGTGTTACTTAGGTTATTAACCTCGGTTGGTTTTTTTTTTCGACACAAGCTTCGTACTTGAATTGGTAAGAAAAAAGTCGTTCATTATCGCAGGTGAAAATTTTTATATAATACTTGTTCTTGAGGTATTGACTGGAAAAATTACGATTTTTGGAAGGTTAAAAATTGCCGGCAAAACAAAAATCGGTCTGGGCGTATTTGTAATATTTCGGTCATTGGCAAGGAACGTCCTATATATTGACAAACAACAATTTTATACAGTGAAATTCATCCTAATTCAATCTAGGTACATTTATAACTTATTTTTCGTTACTGGCAAGGAAAGCCCTATATTTTTTGTTATTGGCAAGGAATGCCCTGTATATATATATATTTTCCTATAGCATTTTATGCCTACCGCGTGATATAAAGTTTCACTTTGAAAATGTCCATAAAATAAGAAAAGTAAACGAAAAAACAGATTTAAAGTCTGTTTTTAACTTTCGTTATGTATTTATGCATTTTAGGTGATTCCGTCAAGAGTAAGAGAAATATAGATCAAAATATGGAGCCAAAAGTGAATGCGGTATATCGAGAATCTGAACATACTTTATCCACCGATTCCGGGGAAAGTAGCGGTCAAAATTCTGTCTGCAATGATTTAGATTATCAAACTTCGTTCGAATATGTTCAAGGCAATCGTTACAACGTATATCAAAATTCTCGTGATGAAATAGCGGATCAATTATCAAAGCTTAAAATTGGTTACAACAATAATTTGAAAAGCGATTCTGGGACGGTAGACGATATATCATCCGAAGATATCAACTCGCATTCTATTATAGCTGGAAACTCACCAAATGATCTTATCCATCTTCATTCTATACATTCTATTCCTGATTCAAGATGTTCGATAATTTTAGCTGGTAGATTAGACAGCAAAGACGATTTGTTTTCTAATATAAATGATCACAGCATTTTGAATATCGCAATTAATGAATCGGTCGAGACTAATTCCAGAAATCAGTCTGCTCAAGATGAAGAGTTATCGCGATATGTAGACAGCCTTGAAATACAAAGAGAAGAAATATCATCTTGCGTAAATGAAAGAGATTCTTTAGAAGAAGGAGCTTACTGCGTTGGAGTTGATTCAGGAAATCTGAAAACGCATAATATTTTGTCTGAAAATGATGAAAATTTAAATCCCAATTCCATGGATGTTAAGAAACGCAGTAAGCCAAAGATAATATCAAATAAAGTGGTCCATTTTCCCATAAAATTATTACAAAAACCAGCGAATAAAAATTCCGTAACAGCCGATAGTGAGAAAATAGAATTTTTTAATTTGCCATGGGACAAGTCAGACCGTTCTGAACCAACTGAGGGCAGATTCAAGAGCTTGATGACTGACAGCGAGCGGCTGGTTATTGCAGATATTAAGACACCAAATGTTAAGGCGATTCAGTGCATCGAAGATTGTCACCAATCGTCGCGAAAGTCCGGAATTAACGCGGATACTTTTGCTAGCGATTTTATTACAGACATATCCAACTTGTCGAGTATAGGTGTAAAAACTTTGGAAGATTATGAGAAGAGCGTGGATATTGATTACTCCAGAGATAAAATAGTTGAGAGATATTCACGGAAATTCGCCGAAGCCCCAATAAAATTCACCGAGAAGTTGCTGACTCTATTCGAAGAGTCTATTCTGGGTAATTCAAAAACTGTAACTGTAAACGCAGCTTGTCCAGACGTTAGCTTGAGCAGACTTACAGAAGAATTCAGAAAAATCTGTAAAGATTATGGAAAGAGGATCGAGGATGAATCTATACCGGATTTTGGGTTTGGTCCATCTTTCAATGCCTCCACTGCTATCAATTTAGAAGAAGTGAATCCTGCTTGCAAAGAAGCAACGGTCTCGCCGTTTCATAACTTTAATAAATTAGGTGGAGGTAAAAAAGTCTATCGAAAAACGCCGAGAAAAGCAATTACAGCAAACAGCAGCACTAATTGCAGCACATTAAACTGTGCGAACGTTTTTCACAGAGTAAAAAACAGCAATTTATATTCATCTAGTTATCGTGATTCTGTAGACGACCGTGACAGCACGGCAACTTTTGAATTCTGGGAAAACTTGTGCTATGAAATGTCGCCCACTAAAGAAGGCCCTAATTCAAAATTGTTGCCTGCTGAAAGTCCGAGCATTCCTACACATGAGGATTTAATCAGAAAGAGCGATCAACAAATGGCGTCTTTAGACCAGAGCACTGTGGTTGATTTAGCCACTGATGAGGCAGATAAAACTGGTAATTTTGAGAAATGTAATCTATCTACAACTTCGAAAGATTGTCAAGACTATGGTAATTCCATGCGAGAAAAGTTCATTGAAAACTTATCATCATCTTTGGCGAATGCAGATTTAAATCAGAAATACAACTACAATGAAATTGAGCATATTCTCACCACAAATCTAGTTCAAAAACGACGTAAATGTTTCGAGGAGGCCAGAAAGGTGTTTGAAACGAAGGAAAGCGGCGCTATTACTATAAGTGGTAAATCGTTAGATAAAGTATCCGAATTTGTCGATGAAACTGAATCTTTAAAAGGGTTCATTGGTACATTAACAGCTTGTAATGAATATTGCTACCAATTCGAAGCCCTTCAGAGACACAAAAAATCAATGCAACATTTGCAATGCATATTGGAATGTTCCGAAACTTCTGAATCATCAAAAGAAACCACAAACTATTCTACCCCGCCCAAATATGTCGAAGCTGTTATTCTTCCCATCCAAAATCGCGCTAAGAATAAAACAGAGAGACCAGAACCAAGTCCTAAGAATATGAATCTCGTAGCTCAGGCTAGTCTCTTTATACCGGGAACTCCGGGAAATTATCACGAAAAATCTTTGTCCAAAAGTCCGAAGGGACGCTCTCATCTCTCGCCTGTTCGAAGGCGTTCTCCTGGGCCACAACTGGCTTCTGTATTGTCAAAAAAAATAAAAAGTCCTGTATCACCGGTACGGAGAAATATCCGCGCAGCTAAGCCTGCTTCACATGCACAAGTGCCTCGAACTCCGACTATAACACCTAAGATTCACGTTTCGAGAAATAAACAGATCAGTTTGTCTGGTAGATCGGGGCTGAAATCTACTCCTCGTCTTAAATCCAATGCCAAATTAAAACCGGCAACAAACTCGCCTGGCCTTATGGACGTGACTAATACTAAGAAGACATTTGATGTACCAAAACTGACCATTACTAATGCTTCGCCTTTGTACGAAACCGAGAAAAACACTCGCCGTTTTAAAATAGTAAATGAAAATGGGGACGTTAATTGTCAACGAGAACTAAACTTCACTAATACACCTGAGTATAAAACAGCTAAGTATTTCTATACTCCAGGGAATACTCCTACGTGTGGAAAAGTTAGACAAAAAAAAAAGTACTTTGAAACTCCTAAAGTAAAACAGGTTCAGAACAAATTGCCTGCTAGTCCTGGGTCATACAGAGTTAATTATAATACCGTTCAGAGCCCTGTAGGAATGTACATTAGAGGTACAGACCCAAATTTAATCACTAATGTCAGAGGAAAGATTAACGAAAGATTGCTCACTCCAAGAGTTCAAACTCCTAGATCAAAATCTAAAATTTCCTCGCCGATACTGGCACGGTCTCCCTGTTTATCACCTAAGTCTTCAGAAACTGCTGGATTGAAATTTCAACTCACACCAGCAAGGAGACCAAAGCAGAAGCAGGACTCTGATATTCTTAACATCGCTTTATGTGAGGTAAGGTTTTACTACATTTATTCGTGGTCATTTATAAAGAAGAATCGTTCATATGTTTCAGTTTTTTTTTTTTTTTTAAGTAAACGATTTGATTCGTTGGTTAAATTGATATCTGAATCTTTGCATGTTTTAATATACTTCCTACCAATTGTCCAGTGATACATTTCTTTACTAAAAAACTAACATCACTAATTTGTAGTATTTTCTATGGATAGAAGATTTGTTGGGGGTAAATAGACAAAGTAAATTCATATTATCACACTCATTTTTTAGTATTTTTTTACAATTATAAACTACTACCGTCTGATTTATTATTATTTTTTTTTTACAATTGTTCTAGAGTGATCCTTCGTCAAACATTGGATCAGAAAGTACATCTCGTTCACCATTTCCAAAGATCTTCTATAAGCCAGCATCGTGTGTTAAATTGGTAAACAGAAGTAGATTCTTGAAAAATCTGATTGTAAAAAAATATTATAATTATTCGTGTAGAAAAAAAATCCTCATCTGTTTTGCTATATGAATCAAGTTTCAATTCAATCTCATTATATTATAAGTCTCGGAAACAAAACTCGAAACAATGTCAATTTTTTACTTCAATTCTTAATTTCTTCGTGGACTTTGTTGTATCATCATGTTACATTATACTATTATATCAATTCTCAACATGAATGAGCACTAAGAATCTCCCTACAAAACAACTATGTTACTGTCTTCACATTCTTTAAAGAAAGTCTTGTTATACCAAGCATATGGCAAGTAATTAGACACACAGTATTAAAATATACTTTTATACTTCAGGTCGGAACCAATTCATCACAAAAACAGTCCTCAAAAGTTTTGATGAGAGGAACAGAGGAAAAAGTGATCTATCGTCATGCAGGTAATTATAGATAAATAAACGATTTTCGTTGCGTTTTAAACTGTGAAATAATCAAAGAAACAATAACCGTTTAATGCTATTGTAGGTTTTTTCAACGTTATTAATGCAACAACTGATCAAGTCTGAGTTACTTATTATATCTATGTGCATATATGAAAAAGGAAATTAAATATTTCTAAAAATACTGTTTTCTAGTGTTTGTGATTATCTTTAATGAATAATTTATGTATGTACAGGTCGTCTCCAATCAGCTACAAAATCAAAGGTACCAAATTCACCAGCCGATACAAGTGCAAAAGATAGTTTGTCGGGCGATTCGGTAGATGTATCGTTGTTGCATCAAAGACCAGCGGTGAAATCAAACTACCTGCCTAAAAAATAAGATTTTTACTTTGTACCTTGGTAGTTATTAGATTTACATGATATAAATATGTTATTTTTGCTTTTATTTTTCAATCATTAGTTTTCAAATAATAAATATGTACTTTTGGCAGAGTGTCGTTCGAAATTCATTAAATTTTAAGTGAAAATTGAATGACCTGATGCCTTATTTTTCTTGTTTTTGTTTACTTAACGCGGTGAGCTATAACCTTTTAGAAGCTATCATTGCACATCGGGTTTCATTTTTATTATATTGATTATTTGCATGGCAGTTATCAAAATTTTATGAAAAATAACGATAAAGAAAAAGATAGAAATAATAAAGAGAAAACAAAATTTATATGATTACTTTAGAGCACTGTACTTGATATGTATATTCAGTTGTCAAACATTCCATGTTATACTTCACATATTTTATTAGTTTAATGTAAGAAAAAAGTTCTGTTATATTCTAATTTATAAATAAACATATTTGCTTACTACGTCTTTTTCCAAGAAACTTCTCATTTTCAGTTTATTTTTCTGAACTTTGTTAAACAGCTATAATGTCCGATGTACTTGAAAAAGTAACGAATTTTAAAGCAATTTAATTTTTTTTCGTAGATTTCAATGAAAAATGAAACGTATGCACATCGAGATATTTTGATTAAACAATTTCACCAGTTGTTCAAATATTATCATTTCGTTTAAATTTATCTAGTTTATACCTCTGAATAACTTTAATCTCGTTAAAAATTTACGTTTTGTATACTTATGGGGATAGAACTAAACTGGCCTATTCAGGGTAATGTAGATGATCATTTTAGTTTATCCTTACGTTCGGCAACTATAATATTTGGCAACTATAAATAAGAATTTTGCACTATGATTTGAATAGCTAAAAAGAATAGAAATAATAAACAAAGTTATATTTCTATACATATCAATATTCTTTATAAAATACTTTGTGAACCGTAAAAATTAGCTATGTAATTATACCTATATATAATTGTAATAAATTTTTCAAATTTTATAAAGTTGTATAGAGTTTATATCTATTAATAAAGTGAAAAATATACAATATTTTCATCTTTAATTATCATTTACTGAAAACACTTGAAGTTTTAAACGTGTAACTTCTCAGTCTTATGTTATTAGAAAAAATGATTTTTGAAAAAAAAAAAAAAATCTTAAACATTAAAGCCGACACGATTACGAAGCATTTTGAATATTTATTGTTTATCACTTAATATCAAGATAAATACATATGTACTTAAAATTTATTAATTATTTAAAAATTTCTACTCTATAGATATTGCAAAATCTATAGTTTTAATGTACCATAATTACCTAAATTATGAATATAATATTGTGCTGGTCTATATAAATCTGAAAGTCTTTTTTTTATTCTTTATTTCAGTCAATTATCAGTATAATAATCTTCTTAAATACAGAATGATTAAGAACAAAAAAACAAGCAATAGAAAATTTATGTGCACTAAACATGCTGACATGTTTTTTATATGATCCATATTATATCAATTTAAAAATGTTATAAATATATTATTCTACAATATATTATGGTACTATAATATCTACATGGATTATTTAATCATTATATCATCATTGAATATACAATGGATCATTGGATTTAAATTTATTAATTTCTATTGTACTAGTTATGTTTTATATGTATTTGGAAAAGTCTTAGAATAATTAATACAATCACAATGGCTCAGTCCTCAGAAAATATTATTTTCAGAAAAAATATAAAACTATATTATCTATTAGTTTTTATCACAGTTATTATGTTTGCATTAACTCAGGCACAATGTTTCAATTATCTAACAATAATACCTGCAGGATCTGGGAAACAAATTATACACATACTCATTGGCTGTTTTTTAACTGATGTTTCAAAGAACGTTAACTCATTTACACATCTTTCACTTTCTAACGCCTGTATAAATATAGAAAATACAAATATGGTCGTTTATTAAGTTTTCATTTCTAGTTATAATTCGAGAATAATATAATATACTTTTATCAAATAGCCGCTTATTACCAAAAATATGTATTTTATAGTTTTTTTTTTTTTTGCTTTAGTTTGATTTTTTTTTGTTGTTTTTTAAGCGATTAATTCTGTGTGCTAATTTTATTAATAGATAAAAAAAAAGCTGCATTTATTCAAAATTTATGGCCAGATAGATAAAGTTACATGAATTTTTGTTTTTTCTCCCACGAAATTATGTCTTTTGATTACTGCAGGTCAAAAGGTCAAACTCTTTTTTGAGAGAATCCAACAGTTCAGAATTCTTCAAGAAGTCATATTGCTCAAGTTCCTGAAAAACGATAACTTTATGATTAGAGACCCAGTAAATTTACATAATTGTATATGTCATACTAAATTTTTATTACGCACTAAAAATTGGAGTGTTTGCAGGTGATAGTGGAATTTTTAAATTGGTAAATCAATAATATCAACAAACTTACTGAAAGAATTCGATCTTTCTTTATGCGGAAATGAGTTGCAATTACTTCTTCAAATCCGGGTGTTGGTTTCCGCATTTGATTAATCATTGCATACTGTATAATGTTTTTCAATACAATTTCATCAGATCTGAAAGAATAACGATATTCATTATCAAATTTACGAAACTGAGTTATAATTCCCACGCAAATCTACCTCAAATATTTGAACGAATAAAATTCGTTTATTTAAGTAGCCGAATAAATTCTATGTTCAATCAATATTTATTATTTGTTTAAATGAATTTTACGCGCATAGTATTTATGACTTCCTTACTCTGACTCCTCCAGATCCTCTCCTTTCCGATTTTCGCCATACATTTCGAGAGGAATTAGCTTTTGATATTGAATATAAGTTAGCACCTGAAATAGAGATACATCATAAAGATAGAATTCTTAAAGCCTTGGGGATATCTTATACGATATACAAAAAACATCTATAATATATCCATGAAAAGAGTACTGATGTTTGTTGTTGGTTTTTTCTTTTTCTGTTCAAACAAATCGGTAAATTAGTATATAAATTAATATGTTGATTGATTTCCGATAATTTTTGCATTATTTCTTTTCATAGAATATTTAATCAGCACTGTCTACGTGTCAGGATGGCCGAGCGGTCTAAGGCGCCAGACTCAAGGTTCGACCTTCTCAGCTATGCTGAGTTTCAGAGGCTTCTGGTCCTGTCTCAGGGCGTGGGTTCGAATCCCACTTCTGACAAATAATTTTTTTATTCGCGATTTCTGAATGTTTTTTACTCATAAAACGGATTGATCATATCCTATAATCAATTAATTGAATGATATTTCATAAACTGAATTTATTATTCCATTTAAATTGAGATGAAATCTGAATTTAGGCTCTACAGATCATCATCCAAGTCCCGTATGGTCTAGTGGCTAGGATATCTGGCTTTCACCCAGGAGGCTCGGGTTCGATTCCCGGTACGGGAAATTTTTTTGTTTTGATTAAAACATTTGAGAAAAAAAAAAATATATATATATATATATCACATACAACATTTATATCCTATATCTTTATAGATTCTGTATGTTTATATGTATATGTACAAACATTACATGATCCAATATACCTATACACATGTTTATATACATACAGATCCTGTATTATTTATGAGATAACATAGATGTATGATTCTGAGACTATTGGACGCCGTTATTAATATTCCACATAATCGTAATACAGATAATGAGAGGAAATATTATAACATCATGAGCTAGGATACGAAGTAATTTACTTAAGAGGATTGACCATCGATAAAATTGTTTTTCCATTAAACTTTCTGCATACCTGTTTACTTATACCTTACAGAATAATTTAATACCAGACTACCTCGATAAAAATATTAGTCAAGATACATAATTGTTTACTCAAGGGGATGGACGATCAATAAAAATTTTTTTTTTCATTACACTTTTTATACGTACATATGCTTGAGTGTTATTATCAGAAGGACATCTTTATGAAAAACGTATCTACATTGACAGTAGACAGCATATGAATTTAACTGCTGTTTTTATGTATGCTTGAATAAATTCTATCCAAATGCATGCCAGAAAAAAAACTTATTATGTAAAATGAAGCACATATAGCGTTAAAACTACTGAATGCAATGCATTTTTATATGATCCATTGACATATCATTAGTGATGGCACCTAGCAAGTTACAATAGATTATTATCACATGGACAGCAGGTGTAGAGGAGGACAGAAAACATTATCACTTTTTAAGAATGTAATATTAACAACAAACAATCAATAAAGACAATATAAGGCTCTACTTGGTGCAAGGCATAACTAGTTTCTACATTGTCTAGTGTGCATCCACACATGAGTACACCAAAGACCAATAATATAGTCATGTTTCTAGTTAAGGAGGCATGGTCAACTCTAGGTAAGCATCTTCATAAAAATTATGAGCAATCATATTATGGCATCTGACACTACTGTGAAAATGAAGAATATTGAACGTATAAATTAGTGCATTAATTATAACTAGTTGAAAATTATGCTTTTATCAAATACAAGTATTCTAAGCATGAGAATACCGGAGGGAAATATGGAAGACTATTAAGATTTTAACAGTTTATCGATCGTTCCTGATAGCATTTTCACAGAACAATAGTTTTTTTTATGAAAAGGGGCTACAATAAATGAGATAAAATACTGCTAAGTAGAGTTTACGTCAGGGTCTACGTTGCATCCACATTGTAGATGGTGTGAGACACAAATAACCGTGATATGCATACTCGATTATCTGCCAAACGCTTGATTGGTTTTTTCATTTAAAGATCCACAAGTATCTGACCGAGATTTGTACTCTGTACTCAACCCAATTACGTGGATCTGTCGAGTTGGCGGAGTTTTCCCAATAAAGTTAGAAGGCCCTGTTGGTAAAAGGAACTACTCAGCTAGCTACGGTTTAATAATCTACAGTTTGATAGTACTGGTTCTGTCAGCAACAAGTTTATATGTATGGACTGAACACACCGATGAAAGACATATGGAGTATGAGTATTAAGGCATCAGAACACCAATTACACGATTGGTTTCTTATTCAAAGTAATACATCACTCAAAAACTTCGGCATATTTCACTTTCAGGATATCTCAATATGAGGTTGCGAGAATAAGTATCAACTTTGAAATGGCACTAGAAATATGCTCAATGGTTGTGATGGTTGCAACAGCAGTACTTAGCACAGATAAGGTACACTGCAGTACATACATATATGATTTGTAAACAACTGAATTGAAAAGTTCGTTATTATTGATAAATTTTGTACGATAATAGAAAATCACTTTTTTTAGTTTGCTAATACAATTGATAGTCTAACCTTGCAAGATATATCGTTGCGAAAACTAGGAACTAAAATAAATTACGCAGTAGACTCAAAGCATCACTGCATTCAACTCGGAATAGCTATATCGATAGTTGTTACACTTTGTACCTATGACTTTGCTTGTCAATTCGAATTCAACTTGAGGTATGTATTATGGGCTTATTGAGTTGGGTCATCCGGACGCCTATAAGCATTTACAATAGACAGATATAAAAAAAAGAGTCCAATATTGTAAGTACATTTTGTGCATACTCGTAGTAACCCTCTATTTAGCAATAAAATTCTTCTAGCCATCCATTAAACTGGATAGTATGGATGTGTCCTAATGTTATACGGATTGCCAGTTCATGCCTATTCATGCACGTAGTTGTTGTTCTGAAGGATAGATTTGCCGCTCTCAATGAACATTTGAGAAAAATGATCGAAGAGACGAACAATTCTCAACCTGTGGTAATGATTAGCCAAATTTTCTAACTGTGCCTCGTGATGGACTCAATTTTTAAGTTTAGAAGAACTAGAAAATTATAATATGAAGTGTTTAGTGAATGCATTGAGATTACAATGACACTGTCATTATTCAACGACCTTGTATTTTTTTGTTTCTTAGACAATATCTGAATCGGAAAGAATTTGCGAGAGAGTTCGATCAATTGCTATGATTCATGGAAATTTGTGCGAGGCTGCTGTGAGTGTTAACCAGACCTTTGGTTGGAATATAGTAAGCCATTTATGTTATTTTTATAAACGTATGTACATATTGTTCAAATGTTACACATCAGAGAGCAACTAATTTTCTATAGCTTGCAGGAGTCATGTATGCTTTAATAATTCTGACAACGACTGCATACTACGTCTATAGAGAAGCTGGAAACCCGAATGGCAGTTATCTACAACTTTTTGGAAGTGTAAATTGGGCAACAATTAGCTCTGGTTACATCGTGACTATAATAATCGCATGTCATTATGCTCAAAATCAGGTGAGTAGTCTCTATTCGCATCAGTATACCAGCCTATGCATGTAATTTGAAACGATTTGACCTGATTCTTAAATTTCATATCTGCAGGCGAGTCTTACGGGAAAGCTAATTCATAAGTTCCAGATGAGTGGAGTTGATACATCTCTGAATAATGTGGTAGATACAACTATGTTCATTCTTCTTCTTCTCATATTAAAGACACGATCGAATACTTCAATTATATGCACCTGCTCATATTACCTTATTTGTTAGAGCTTTGTTGCATGTTCTTCTCTGATTCCTAAGGTGTGTCATTCTTATACGGGTTGTTTATACTGTATTACAAGGACTTATAGGTATATTAGTACAAATACTAAATTTGATTGTCATTACAAAAATTGTTCCAGATTCAATCATTTTCATTACAACTGTACCATGAGAAGATTGAATTTTCTGGTGCTGGTTTCTTTCCATTGGACGCTACTCTCATTCAGTCGGTGAATACTAATAATAATTATCAAAATCCCAGTATTTAAAAATAAAAACTATGATGCATAATTTGTTGTTGAATTCAATTTGATGAAACAAGCCAGAATTTCTATACTCATGATAAACAAAGCTTTGCATTTTAGATCGTCGGAGCTGTGACTACGTATCTAGTCATTTTAATGCAATTCAACAATTAAACATCAGGGAGAATAACTTCTGATTGAGCAAGTAAGTTACTCACCTGAACCTGGAATGGCTAATTGTTGCAATAATGTAATATTCTGAACAGATAACTTATCTACAGCAGACAATTATTTAAGAAAACTTTGTTAATTCCATAATGGATCGTTGAAAACTACAACCAGGTACAAGATAATCAATAATCGGCAGTCTTCAACCAATACTGTACAATTTTCGGTATTTATAAATCGATACTTGGTTACAACAGAGTATTTAATCTTTGGCGAAAAATCCTTAGAGATAAATATCTTTCGGTTGAAAAACTATCCTAGATTCTGATCATTAATTATTTCCTATGGCACAGCTGCTCATACATAGTAAGCACTGGTTGAAATTATAGTGTTCGAGTTGTATGTAATATAGAAACAGAAGTATACTCTAAGATTACTTCCGAGAGTTTGTGATTGATTATATCATACCTGTAATATGTTTGAGATATTCTCTTGAGATTTTGGATCAAGATTCAATGCATCTTTCCCGGATAATAAAAAAAAAATGCGATCTTTGGGATGCCAGATCGTTTCTTCATTGTAAAAGGTAGTACAGCTTATTTCTAGTCCACCATCTGGATAATCCTTCCTCAGATAGATATCAAAACCGAAACATCCTCCGCTGCAGCAAGTATCTTTGGCTCTGAATGAGGAACGGAAACGTCTGTGTAAGATTATTGGTGTTGATTCTAGTTAGGAAAACTTATCTACAGTTAAGCATAGGTGAAGAGTGATACAAATAGTTCAGTAATGTAATAATAATTTAGTAATTGTTATTTTTACCCAGTAACCAATGCTCGCATGAGAGAAGGCTTCGAATTATCTATTCGAATGAAGATTGCAGAAGTTAATTCTAGAGGAAGTGACTTTGACAATACAGCAAACTCTTGAGCAATTCGAAAATAATTTCTGGATGAGTTCATGTCGGCAATATACTCATTCTTAAAAGTATGAGTTTCAACTGTGAAGTAATGAAAGAAAATCAAGTCTTTTATTATGCCGAGTAAAGTTACTACATAATTTATCAACATCAATTTAAGAACAATCTATATTCATCCTTTACATATTTTCTGAACATGTGAAAGAATTTTTTTCGCAAGTACTGACAATTTTTGGATTACACTTACCATCGATATCGCAGTTTCTAAACTTAAGGTCCTTTAAGGAGTCTTCATAATCAGAATCCAGACTTTCGACTTGATAATGATTAGAGTCTGAGTTTAGAATTTGATTATTTGAGATGCAGAATATTTTGTCTGTAGGGTTTCTACTGCAATATTTTGTTAATTGCGACTGTATCAACTTAGAAGTATCGATGATACTTCTTGCCAGCTCTGCTTTATTGAGATCAGCTGAAAAAATTATATAACACATTACTAAATTTAATTTGTATTCATTTTCAGAAAACTTCAGCATTAAAAATTCACTTAAATCAGTAAAGATATTGAATGAAATAAATTAGAGCCCCACCCTGCTTCATAAGATGTCCATCAGCTATAACTGCTAGCTTTTCCAAAATTAGGGTCACATTTTCTTCCAGTATTTTCAAAAGATCAGATATACTTCGACCCGGGATCTCCGAGACTGCCAATAAGCCAATCAGATATGGATTTGATGCAAATTCAATTAGTATCTCAATAATCTTTGAGTATAAAGACATAGCTAGCCAAATTCTAAAGAATGCATCCACAGCAAGCTTAGATCGAATGAATGGAAGTAGTACTGATTCTTCAAGGGTTTTAAACATACAAGAAAAGTTGTCGTTCAGTTCAAGTGTGGAATAGCTTGACGCTGTTTTGGACAATTCTAAAAATAATAACAAATAGTTAAACCAAATGTAATCTCTTCATTCAAACAATTTATCTAATATTGTTCGGTGTCTATATTCGAAAAATTATATTCATGAACGTTCTGAAATAAATAAATTTTTTTCACTACTGATTACACGGGGTCCATAAAATTAATTTACATACATCAATAGATGAGTTTCATTATTTTACCTTTGATAGTTTTAATATTAACGTTAAAGCTTGACACAACGCCATCATTAACATATCCGTTGTTAGTTTTATTTCTTTGTTCCGAACCATTGATGTTATGTTTGTCATTTTTATTTGAATAGCTTGAAGCTCCGTTAGTTTCATGAATAGAAACATTGTTAATAGAATACTTTTCGTTTTGTAACCCCGTAGAATTTTGGGATTGAAAATCAAGTTCAAAAGCTGGATTAGTGATGATGTTACAGTGTTTTCTCTCGGTCAGCGTATCCACTTTTTGTTGGTTTTCATACCGGTTTTGAGTATCTAATTTCTCATTTTCCACCAGCTGATCGATAGCTTTGAACGTCTTAAAGGAATAACTGGAAGTCTCAGACATTGTTGCTTCGTAATTTTTTACATCAAAAACGTTGTTATTCAAAGCAAGACTAAAAGTGAAGAATGATTTCGTCTCGGGACTATGAGAGGTGCTTTTTGTCGCCGAGGTTTCTTCGCACTCCGAATTTCTGAAGTAATACAATAGAGTTGTAAGTATCATTTCCATGACAGCGTTATTTCTGTCCAAAGAAGGAGAATCCTCAGTTGCTGTTAAACAAAAATGATATCGATACAGTCGTCAGCTCTGCAGTACAAGAATCTTACAATTCATGGATAACGACATAAAAATTAGATAAAGCAATGAAGTTGTAGCTACTTTTGCCTCAAAAGACAGTTCTCACCTGCAACAAGACATTTTTCAGCATAACAAAGATCAGATTTTGGTTCTCCTTTCAAAACATCACTCAATTCCAGTAATATTTTATTAACAATTCCGACTTTAATGCCGTTACTTTTATTGTTAATATCAATTCTGCCATTGTGATCAATGTGATCTTTGATTTCCTTGAGTACAGACATCATGTCTCTAGCTGGGTTCCAGTTAGCTAATTTGACAAAATCTTCAGTATCAAATACGCCGACTAATTTTGGTCTAACAACTTGTATAATTGGAGGATGAGCCGGATACAAATCCATAGTAAAGTTGAGTTGTAGCTGAACATAATCATATCCGTACAACTCCTTTGTTTCTTTTAGATCTAGTGATATTTTTGAATGCGGGTGAAAATCTTTGAGGAAAACAGACCACCTACAAGTATCGTTTTCAACCGGGTCTACGACTATACCACTAGAATCTTTGCTCCCCATTATATTGATCAAATCATTGATCAGGATTTCTGAGGCCGCAGAATTGCTGAAAACTTGTTGTGGATGATCCATTATTTTACCGTCAAACATATCAGATATTTTTGGCCGATTATATCTCAGTCTCAACTCTCCTTCTTTAGCTCTCCATTCTCTCTTTTTTTTACATATTATTGATTTCCATTCGTCGGTTTCGCTAGAGTCTGATTCTCCCGTACTACACTCAGGCAATTCACACTCGTTTTCGTTTTCGTTCTCGATATCCGATTCATTCTCAGAGTTATCATATGACTTTTTAGAGGCAGGTGTATAATAGAGAAATGTTTTCCGCAGGATAACATCGAGAGTTAATTTCTCTGGTGAATCGATAATGAATTCGTTTAGAGCGATGCACCAAAAATCAGTGCATTCTGTTTCCATGAAGAAGCTGTCCTCGTGGTTTGGATAATTGGCAGGGCATAGCAAACGAAATTTAGTATCGTTTATTGACAAGTTAAAAACGAGACGACCGTCTTCGGTCACGCTTTGGCCACTAGTCATTATTTTTTTTGGGTTGTTTATTTGCCATTCAGTAAAGTCGGAAATCAGTGCCATGTGCTCTGGGAGATTTTTATCCATGATTTAATTGATTCAGAATAATAATTCCGCGGATATTTGGCGACTAAATTGTTCTAACAGAATAAAAAAGTGTTTGAACGTAAGTTGAGGATAGTTATTTTTATTTGCGATGTCATTGAACCCAAAACACGACTAATGACGTTTTATACGTCAACCCATGTGCACGTTTCACGCGGTTTATTAGCCACAATATTTAGTTTCATGTCTTGGGTCGTCTATCCAGATTACTATTAACAAAAATATTGTTATACTTACCAAGTCTTGTATCGGATCATCAACACACGATGGTCATCACCCTCGCCGAAATGCTGAATGCGCAAAACGTGATATTGCGAAAACATAACAAGATATAGGTATCCAGTGATATACATCTGTCTAATCCCAGTGGGCACCAACCCTTGGGGATAAAATCGAACAGCTGTAGCTCCGAGAATTATGAATACCAAAGGAGAAAAGATACACATTTTTATTTGTGGCTAAAATTCAGCGAAAATTCAAGCGTGAGATAAAATGTTCAGTTAAATAAAAGAATCGATTTACTGGCGACAATAATTGCATGTTGCTTATCAAGCTGGTAGCATGTATTGATCACGTGGCAACTGTCAGATTGACTCAAACGCTATTTGCCGCCCTGGAAATAAGTGGTCCTGACGTCTTGTTCTTTTAGGTTAATAGTGATTAATTCCAACGATGCGATAAATGTTTGATTTCTAAAACTTCTTCAAATAATAATTAATTGCCAAATATCATTATAAACCACAAGACAGTATGATAACCGTATCGATTATTAAACGTAAAAATTTTACGATAACCATCAATCACAACAAATCCGTTGAACTGTAGACGAAAATATTTTCTATAGCTCTGTAATCAATAATCCGTGTAATATTCACCGAATTTTATCATGCTAACGCTGTACTATCACTACGAAAAATTTTATCAAGTAATGGATACTCTAATATGAAAGCAGATTCTTCAAAAAATTTTCGCGTGCGTATTTGATGGGGAAAGATCTTGAAGTTTTGAAACCAATGTAAGTATAATCATGTTTATCCATATCTATGGATGATATTTAAATACCGCGATTTTTTTGTATCCGAAGCTCTATTTTTTGTTGAAAGTAACATTAGCTTTAATCAATTTTTTTATGCATTCCGAAACATCAACTGATTTACAATAAATGAGAATGATAAATTTTTAGACCGAAGCAATTTTTCCAAAGTTATTCATTAATGATTTCACAAATCATGTGTAAAAAGTTTAATGGATAAAAGTATATTTTTGAAAAACGATGAGTATTTTGTCCAGTTATTCAAGGTGAGCAAAGAGCCGATTGTGAAAAGGAGAAAGTCAAAACGCTCAAGAAACCAACCACTGGTAGTCAAAAGTATATGGCAACACGTTACCGATGATAAATGGATCGTTGATGTTATGCTACAAAATATGGATGATCAGTGAGTATGAGTACCTCTCCAAATAATTGCAAGGTTTACAAAGCCATCAAAATTCGTTTTATTGTATCCCATTAAATGTGCAAAAAATTTGAATTTCTTGTTAATGGAATGAGTTTTCCCCTAATTATTCAAATTGATGAAGATAGATAGGTAATAGATAAGTAATGAGGGAGTAAAGTCTTCAAGCTAAATCTAACGTTATTAAGGACAATACTATTTGGAAGGGTAATCAATCATCACCATGAATGCCTGCAAATATTTCGCAACATTTTGGTCGATTTAACAAATTTTTTATTTTTTCTATTTTTACCAATTTCAGAACAATTAACATCATATTACATTTTTATATTATTATAATTAAAATACATTCAATCATTAACATTCTATTTTCTCGCTATTTCATGGCCAAGATAATATAATTAATTATAAATTATCCTATGATATATCACAGTTAAATTGCAATCAAATGATCCTTAAATCAGAAGCTGTTCTTTTTGTTTTTTTCAAGCCTTAGGTATTTTCAAATCTCACTATAAATCGTCATTGTATACTGTTCTTCCTACTTTGTTACAAAAAACCTATTACACATAATTTTCAGCTATTAACAAAATTTAAAGAAAACAACTAATTCTAAATATTTACAAATAACATTAAACAAAAATCTTTTATCAACTATACTAACGAAATGAGAAATTGGGAAATTTTGTCAATGCATATTGATTAAATAAAAGCATTAAAAGTAAGTTTGAAATGAAAATAAGGAAGCCCTAAGGGTGGGGGATATTTCAAGCCCCTTTGGGAGATTTGGTTCCATAAATTTATTGAATGCTGTAATATTAAATATCTGAAATTATGAAATCACCTACAGCTCTTTAGCCCTAAGTGCTTGCTCATCTTAGCGTGACTTTATTCATCTGCAGTTGATACTTCAAATTATCAATACTCCGATTTCCGCAGTCATTCATTTTTCCTCCCCGCCCACTTAAACTTTATGATTTCAGCAACAGATATCGTCACATCTAGTACATGACTAGTACCTGGTCAGGTAAACACATCCAGTTCGGCTATCTCATCGCAAGACGACCATAACATCGGTACAACAAATATACATCTGACACAGCAATCACTGAACCAACAGCATGATGATCACACTGTCCACAATTAGGATCATCCCAATGGAACTTCAAAGCTTCTCGCAGACATAGTTTTGAATCAGACTCTTATAGTGATAATTAATTTTATGGCAGGAATGAAATTCTTGCAGACGAAAACGAACCGTAAAACTGTTATTTCATTCTTAGTTTCAAATTCCATTAACTTTTAAAGCCTTTTAATAGTGGCATCGCAAATTACTTCATTTTAAGTTAAAGCTAGAATTAATATTTCAGGAGCTTAACAATAAAAAATTATTTAGCTTTGATAACATTCCTGATATTGTTCTTATTGTCGAACAGCTTCCCAGGCAGTTAATCAAGTACTATTGTATTTTATTCAATAATGTTTTAAATAACACCTACTTAAGGGAAAGAGTAGAGCAGCAAGATATAAATAGTGCTGGAAAGAAAGGAAACAATATGTACCTGAGAATATTTAAGTTCGTTATAGAAAAGAAAAGTTTAAGTTTATGTTAGTTATAGAAACAGTATTATTATTTCCATTTAGTTTATTTAGTGTAGTTTGACTGAGAAGCTGACTTTTGTTGTTTGATTTTGATTTAGCTAGGCAGTTATATTATTTTATTTTAATTTCGAGAAAATAGTCAAGGTATAAAGAAATGTAATTAGAAATAGAGAAATTGTAAACCAAAAAGAGAAACAATAAAGAAATTGATTGATTGATTGAAATAACACCTACTTTCCATTTAACTGCAAAACAGCAAAAGTTATTAGTCTTTTGAAAAAAGGTGAAAAAAAAAATCCATCTAGTTACAAACCAATAAGCTTACTGCCCAATATCAGGAAGTAGCTTCTGATATTCGAAGTAATAATAACTAAAGTTCTGTTCCGATTTTATGATGAGAGCAAAGGGATCCCAGAATCGTAATTTGAATTTCGACACAGACATTCTACCGTTCAAGCATTTAATAAATTTACTTTGGATATCTGTTGGGTAAAAAATAATAACAAATGTACTGCCGTGACAAGAAAAACAACAAAATAAAAATTAAAAAAATTGATATTAAATAATAATGTGCAAATAAACTAATATTAGAGAAAATAGGTACCTATATTGATAATTTTAATTAGGTTTAAGTACATGGTACTTTTGTTAGATGGTCAGAGCTGTTATTACCAAGGCTACGCAGAAACACAAATATTAGTGACATTGAAGTCGAAGCTGTTATGTATATTTCATGTACACTTGGAGAATAAATAAATAAAGAAATGTTTTGAAGATTTAGAGCAAGCATTCGAGACTGTGTGACTAGACGGCGAAAGAATAGTCTTTGTAGTATCATGGATTTATACACGATCGAGACAGTGTTTCTACAATTTACCATGGATTCAGGACTAAATACGATAAAAAAATCACCTTTAACCCGATACTAAACCGGAGGGACAAGTGAAATAGTGCAATGAATAGGTTTAACACAGCATTACCAAATAAGGATACCGAAGATAAACATAGACATAACAATGATAAATATTCGTGGATAATTTAAACGCCTAAATTATAGATTATTAAGAGAATACCCATACGGAACTCCTGGGTACAGGAAGAGGATATACGCGCGAGGGTCACACTCACCTAGAAAACCGGGGGGAAACGCAATCAGGTTAATTACAGGCCAAAAGCCATCTTCAACTCTGACTATAAACTACTGACAGCCATAATCATGGCCCTAATAAAGGATGGGCTCGCTAGCGAATTGGATGATCTCGAAGGAACAATCTATGCCTTAATCAAGTTTCAATACTAAAATTTTATTATTTGTAAGATTGCCACTCAATTCGAGCAGCGTAATCCACAGAAGACCGAAAAAAAACTTAAACGGAACATTCTAAATTTTTATCAAGTAAAAATTCGCTCGGTCCGGGTTTGAAGCGGGACCTTCTCTATTTACCTCGTAAAGATTCTTTATTATAGTTTTATTTCAAATTCTCAGGTGTGAAATTCCATACCTGAGAAATTTCAGGGTATGGTTAACTCCATACCATCCGTACGTAAGTCACCGGGCTTGCGTACGATTTAGTTCACCATTGGCAGACGACCCCACATGTTGTCCATACCAAAAAATATTCCGGTATGGGAATCGAATCTGAGCTTCCTGGGTGAGAGCCAGGTATCCTACCCAGTTCTTGGAGGACTCGGCAATAAATCGATCGCGCTGGAAACTGATATATCTCCAACAACACCCGGAGATGGAAAAGACCCAAAGGAGATATGGTAGGATGGATCGTAAGGGGTGGAGGAATCCTATTGCCGACGGCCAGCACATCTTAGGCAAGTACGGCGTGGAGATGATGCCAAGACTCAGTAGCGAACCGGTAACTGACTTCTGCCGGTGAGTCACCCGGAAAGTCACGGAAAAACAACAGGAGCGACTCATGGAGGACTGGTGCTACGCGACGCACTATGGACGCCTAATCAATAGAGATGCAGGGGCCACCACCTTCCCTGCATCGAAGGCTATCTCGAGCGAGGACTGGCTCGTTGCCTTCCTCCGGGAAGCTGCCGAGGAGCAAGTCCAAAGCCTAAGGCACTACCCGGAAGGGCCGAGGAGGTGCCGTCTAGGATGCCCAGCGAAGGAGACCGTTTACCACGTCGCCTCTGCATGCGTGACACCAGCATATACCATCAGGCACGACTACGCGGTGTACTGGGTATTAAAATCAATACTGGATGCGACGAATGCGCCTGAGGAGCAGAAGGCCAAGCTCCCACCTGGTAAGGCCTCAATATCTGCGGAATACGCCTGGGGCGAAGGAAGAATAACCATTAGAACTGGCATGAAGTTCCCTACGGATCCCGCGCACCACCGGTATTCATTCTGGAGGTTGCGGTATCCCACCTGCAGAATATCCGACTCCAGGAAAAGATAAAAAGGGTCAGATATGCGAAGAATTCGATGGCCGCGGTGGATGATAGGACGGTAGACTCAGTAGAGCGAACTGTAAGTTACGATTAGTAGAAGTCCTCAGACAATAGTATGGATGCCCGGTACGCCTGTGTATACTCGTAATCGGGGCATACGGAGAGATACTTATAACACCGGAACACCTTGAAGTGTACGCAGAGCCAGAGCAGGATATGTCCGACCGGCCTTGCTGATGACGATACACAGAAAGAAAATTGCAATATATCCCAATTATTAACGAGACGATTAAATCAGGATGCTCTCGAGAACTTGTTTACTACTATACGACAACAACATGACTGTTCATTGAACCTATCTCCTCTCCAATTTCAAGCAGGTCTGAGATTTGAGAATTGAAGAATCTATTCAGAAAAATGATCGACTATTACGTGTCTTGGCAACTAAAAATTAACATCACAAAATGTGAAACCGTTTTATTGAAGTCTATAATTTTAAAATATCTGATATTGGATGCAGTCAAAAATTTAAAAAATTTTCAAATCGCAGATAGTGACGTAAATGGTCTACAAGTACCTCACAAAGAATCAGTGAAATATCTAAGAATCAACATAGATTCACAATTAAAATACAATCTCCACGTTAAAACTCAAAAGGCTTTTAATGTTGCAAATAGATTATTTTATTGTTGCTATCTCGACTCGAAAATTAAAGTACATATTATGTTATATTCTTCTGATCAGACCAATACTAACTTATGACTATCCAGTTTGGTATAATATCAGCTCTGGCATGATGGATAAATTGAGAATGTTTGAGCGGAAATGCTTGCGTTTGTGTCTGGGTAAATGGAAGTCTGCCTCATCCTTGTATATCAGATTTATAAGTAATAAAGTAACGAAAGGATATACAACGAGGCACAGGTCCATAGAATCGACTACATTATGTTACGACTGATTCGCGATCACTTTGCTAATGCGACTACGATTTCCAATAATAGTCTCATATGCTGGCTCATAATTTCGAATCCACTATATTATCGGAGATCGATGCAATCGGGTTTCGTTCCCCCGGAGGCCTTTATTTATTTAGATACAAACGAATTCATACAAAATCGAGACAATATTCCGACAATTTCCTACATCTTCAGAGCTAACTACGATAAAAAGATCATCTTCAATTCGATGCTAAACTGTAGAGACAAGCAAAATAGCGGTTTAACAGAGCGTTACCAAATAAGGATACCAAAGATATAACGTGGACATAACAATGATAAGTATTGGTGGATAGTTTCAACGCCTAAATTATACTAGTATGCGTTTAATTTGCATTGGATAGCACATACCTATACATATATTTAGTTAATTAATTAAAAGTATGTCCTAAACGTTGTCCAACGTTGTTTTAATTTCATTTCTATTTTTAGGAAAGGCGATTTACTGTATGGGGATCTTGTATATCCGTATAACAATTTGTATATTATTTATAGGACAAAAAATTTTATGATTGCGAGACTGTTCGACGCTGTTATTGATTTTCCACATGATTATAATACAAATAATGCGAGAAAATATAATAATGGCATGAGCTAGGAAATACGAAGTAATTCACTTAAAAGTATTGACAATCAATAGAATTATTGTTTCAATCGAACCTTCTGCATACCTCTTTACTTATATGCTACAGAATAATTTATACCACCAGAATACATCGATAAAAAATGTGGGTTAAGAGATATGATTATTCATTTGAGGGGACTAATTTTGAGCGTAATTATTTTCATCATTAATCTTTTTTATACGTATATACACGTGGCCGATTATTATTACAGCATAATTTATTATCGAAAGAATATTTTGTGTAGAAACAAAATATCTACCTGCTGCTTCTATGTATTCTTGAATATTAGATTCAATATAAAGCGTGCGAGGCACGTAAAACGTTGAAATTAATGAGTTCGATGTGTTCATATAATTGGTTTACATGACAGCCCAAATTTTCACCAGGAATTATTAGTTTTAGAATTTTCTAGTGCACACCCGTACGTGGACTAAAGAACATCAATACAGTCATGTTGCCTGTAAAGGATGCATGGTCCACCCTTCGTAAGCATTTTTATAAAAATTATTAACAATCATATTGCACCTGACAATACTCTGAGTATGAAGAAGTTTGCACATATTAATTAGTGCGTTAATTATGATCAGTTGAAAGTTATGGTCTCATCAAGAACATTTATTCTGAGCTTAAAAATTCTATTAGAAACTATAGCAATCTATTAACAAATTAACATTCGACCAGTTTATCGATATGTCCTAATAGCATTTTCACAGAACGTTTTCTTACGAAAAGTAATCCTCATTGTAGATGATGTGCAGAGACATAAATAACCGTGGTATGCATACTCGATTATCTTAAGCTGAGTGCTTGACTGGTTTTTTTTTTTCAATTTAAAGATCCAACAGTATGTCATCGAGATTTGTACTCTGTACTCAACCCAATTACGTGGATCTGTCGAATTGGTGGAATTTTCCCATTGAAGTTAGAAGGCCCCGTTGGTAAAAGGAACTACTCAACTAGCTACGGTTTAATAATCTACAGTTTGATAGTACTGTTTGTATCTGTAACAGGTTTATATGTATTGACTGAACACACCAATCGAATTCATATGAAGTATGAAATATAGTCATCTCGGATTAAATGTACTCGGAATACCAATTACACGATTGGTTTCTGATTCAAAATAATACATCACTCAAAAACTTCGGCATATTTCACTTTCAGGATATCTCAATATGAGGTTGCGAGAATAAGTATCAACTTTGAAATGGCACTAGAAATATGCTCAATGGTACTAATGGTTGCGACAGCCATACTTAGTAAAGATAAGGTACGCTTACATTTACAATTTTTATAAATTGTGTACGATGACGGAAAATCTCTTTTTTAGTTCGCGAATGCAATTGATAATATAAAATCGCAAGATATATCATTGCAAAAACTTGGAACTGAACTAGATTATGCGGCAGACTTGAAGCAACAGTACATCCAATTGGCAATAACTACGTTGATAGTGGTTATATTTTGTGCCTATGACTTTGCTTATCAATTAACCTTGAACTTGAGGTATGTATTATGGACTTATTAAATGAAATTTTCAGAATGCTTAGCATTTACAATAACCAGATATAAAAAAAGACTGTCGAAGATTATTAGTACATTCTGTATAGATACTCGTTGTAACACTGTATGCAGAAATAAAATTATTGCAGCCATCCATTTAGGTGGATAGCATGGTTGTGTCCTAATTTTGTACGAATTGCGAGTGCATACCTGTTGATGAATGTACTTATTGTTCTGAAGCAAAGATTTGCTGCTCTAAATGAACATTTGATAAAAATGATCGAAGAAACAAAGGATTCTTCTTCACCTGTGGTAAAGATCAGTAAAATTTTTTAGCCCGTGCCTCGTTATAATTCTTGTATCTATAATGATCCACTCAATTTTTAATTTCAGAAGAACTAGATAATTATAATATGCAGTTTTTAGTGAATAATGATGCAGCCATTATTTGATTATGTTCTGTTTACTTTTCAGGCATACGAAAGAATTTGCGAAAGAATTTGTTCAATTGCTATGATTCATGGAAATTTGTGTGAGACTGCTGAAAGTGTTAACCAGACCTTTGGTTGGAATATAGTAAGTCATCTACATTAATTTTATACCTGTACATAACATTCAAATATTACACAACAAACAGCAATTAATCTTCTGTAGGTTGCAGGAGTAATCTATTCTTTAATAATTCTGACAACCGCTGCATACTATGCCATTGAAGAACTGATGGATGCGAACGGTTATAGTTATATCCGATTGTTTGGTTTTATAAATTGGGCATTAATTTGCTCCAGTCACATTATTACCACGGTAATCTCTTGCCATTATACCCAAAATCAGGTGAATAATTTCTACTTATATCAGTATTTGCCCATGCCCGTAATTCGAAATGAATCGACTTAATTCTTCAATATCGTATCTGCAGGCTTGTCTCACAGGAAAGCTGATTCATAGGTTTCCAATAAGTGGAGCTGATACACCTTTGAATAATGTGGTACATACAACTATTTATGTTTTCAGATATGTCCAAAACAAGATTGAATACTACAGTTTCATGCGCGTGTTTGTATTACCTGATTATTGTTAGAGCTTTGTTACATGTTCTAATTGATAAAGTGTGCTATTCTTGTGCGGGTTATTTAGACTGAGTGACAAGAATTTGTAGGTATATTAGTACAACAACTAAATGTGATTGTCATCAAAAATATTCTTCCAGATTAGATCATTTTCATTGCAATTGCATCATGAAAAGATCGAATTTTCTGCTGCTGGTTTCTTTCCATTGGATGCTACTCTTATTCAGATGGTGAATACTCATGATAGTTTTCAAGACTGAAGTATTTAAAGATATAAATTATGATGAATTCAATTTGATGAAACAAGCCCGAATTTTTATACTTATGATTAACAAAGCTGTGCATTTCTGTTTCAGATTGTTGGTGCGGTGACTACATATTTGGTGATTCTAATACAATTTCATGGATCAAATGAGCCACTAACCTGAACTAGGGATGGCTAACCCTTCTAACAATTCAATATCCTGGACAGATAACTCATCTACGGTGGATGATTTTTTAAGAAAACTTTGTTCATTCCATAACGGATCGTTGAAAACTACAACTGGGTGTAGGATAATCAGTAATTGTCAGCTCTCAACCAAGTTTGTGTACTTTGCGGTATTTATAACTCAATACTATGTTGTAAGTCTTTAATCGTTGGTTAAAAACAGTTAGAAATAGACATCTCTAAGTGGAAAACTATCCTAGATTCTACAATTGATTATTAATTATTGCCTACAGCACAGCTGCTCATAGATATTAAGCACTTGTTAGAATTGTGGTGTTCAAGTTGTATCTGATACAGAACTAGAAATATACTCTAAGATCACTTGCAAGGCTTTGTGATTGATTACATCACACCTGTAATATGTTTAGGATATTTTTGTGCAATTTAGGATTAGAATTTGACAAATCTTCTTCAGATAATAAAAAACACCATGCGATCTTCAACATGTCCGATCATTTCTTCATTGGAAAAGGTAATGCAGATTATTTTTGGTTTCAAACCAGACTGCTGAAGTTATATCAAATTTTATGGCTTATACAATGAATGATAACAGCAAAAAACTATAACTATGAACTATGATTTACTATATGGAGATCTTTCATATCTGTAGAACAATTTGTATACGACTTACAAGACAAAAAATTGTATGATTGAGAGACTGTTTGAAGTTGTTATTGATTTTCCACATGATTATAATACAGATAATGAGAAAAAGTATAACAACGTCATAAGCTCCGACATGTAATAATTCAGTTGAAATGATTGACCATCAATAAAAAAAATTTCCATCAACCTTTTTGCATACTTGTTTATTCATACCCTATAAATAAATTATTAGCAGAATACCTTCATAACAAATATGAGTCAAGATATATATAATACTTCACTTGAAAAATATCTACACTAGCACTAGGCGGCATATAAATTTGAGTACTGTCTTTATGTGTTCCTCAATGAATCCTATCTAGTGAAAGCGAGAAGGATACTTATTATGGACAAACAGCGTTCAAATTCTTCAATGCAATATGTTTTTTAAACGATCCTTTAATATCACATTAGTGATCATAGATTGAATTTTCAAGTATCACAATTAGTCTAATGAACCAAACAGGAAGACATCAATAAAGACAATATTAGGCTCTATTTTTTACTAGCGAAAATTAGTTTCTACATTGCCTTGTGAATCTATGTGGGTCAAACAACATTAATACAGTCATGTTGCGTGTAAAGGAGGCATGGTCGACTCTTGGTAAGCATCTTCATAAAAATTATTAACAATTATATTGCAGATGAAAATACTCTGAGTATGAAGGAGCTTGCATATATTAACTAGTGCGTTAATTATAATTCATTAAAATTATCCCATCATCAAAAACAACTATTCCAAGTGTAAAAAAACTGATTGATTACAGTTGAACAGTTCATTAACAGTTCTAAATACTATTTTCACAGTACAATAGCTTTCTTCTGAGAAGAGTTTTTTAGTAAAAAAGATCAAATACTGCTAACTTAAGATTATAACAGGGTTGGCGTTGCATCTTCAAGGCGGTCTAGGATGCAAATAAATACGATTTTTTTGATTGGTTTTCGAATTTAAAGATCCAACAATATATCATCTAGATTTGTATTCCGTACTGAACCCCATTATGTGGATTTGCCGAATTGGTGGAATTTTCCCGTTAAAGTTAAAAGGCACTGTTGGTGAAAGGAAGTACTCAACGAGCTACGGTTTAATGATCTACAGTTTTATGGTGATGGTTCTGATGATAACGGGTTTATATGCATGGACAAATGAAACCAATCAAAGACGTATGAAGTACGAAATTAAATCATTTCTTAATATGTTCTCAGAATACCAATTACGCGATTGGTTTTTAATCAAAGTTTATACATCACTCGAGAACTTCTGTATTTATTTTGCTTTCAGATTATCTGGATCTGCAGTTGTGCGAATCAGTATCAACTTTGAAGTAGCACTAGAAATATGCTCAATAGTACTATTAGTTGCAACAGCTATACTTAGCAATGACAAGGTACACTGCAGTACATATATTTACGATTTATGAGCAATTCAAGTAGCCCAGGTTGATTATTATCAGTAAATTTCGCACAATAATGGGAACCACCTTTTTAGTTTGCAAATGCAATCGATAGTCTAAGTTCGCAAGATATATCCTTGCGGAAACTTGGAGCTAAACTAGATTATGCAGCAGAGTTAAAGGAACACTACATCCATCTGGGAATAACTGTATTGATAATTGTTATGCTTTGTACCTATGACTTCACTTATCAATTAAACTTCAACTTGAGGTATTTATTATGGGCTTCTTAACTTGAACAATCTGAATGGCTTTTTGTCGCAACATTCTGTACACTAAGAAAATTATTGCAGCCATCCATTGAACTGGATGTCATGGGTGTGCACTAATGTTATACGAATTATCAGTACATGTCTATTTATGGATGTACTTATGGTTCTGAAGCAAAGATTTGCCGTTCTTAATGAATATTTGACAAAAATGATCGAAGAGACAAAGGATTGTTCACTTGTGGTAAAGATTAGCCAAATTTTCATTAAAATATTTATAATTTCGGAAGACCTAGACCACTATAGTATGTTGTGTTTAATGAATGAGTTATGATGTTTTTACTCTACAGACAATACCTGAATCCGAAAAAATTTGCGAAAAAATTCGTTCAGTTGCTAAGATTCATGGAGATTTGTGCGAGGTTGCTGTAAGTGTTAACCAGATCTTTGGTTGGAATATAGTAAGTCATCTTAGTTACTTTCAAGTACGTAAATATTGTTAAAATGTTGAATAGCAAATGGTAACTACTTTTTTACAGCTTGCAGGCGTCGTATATGCTTTGATAATTCTGACAACCTTCGTGTACTATATATGTCGCGAACTTAGAGACCCAAATTACAGTTATATTCAACTGATTGGATATGCAAATTGGGCAATAATTAGCTCTGGTCACATTATTGGTGCAGTAACGGCATGCCATTTCGCCCAAAATCAGGTAAGTAGTCTCTATGCATGTCAGTACAACTTCCCATGCCCGTAATTTGAAATAGTTTGACCTGATTCTTCAATTTCATACTGCAGGCTAATCTCACAGGAAAGCTGATTCATAGATTCCAGCTAAGTGGAGTTGATACACCTTTGAATAATATGGTAGATATGACTATCTATGTTCTGATATATCAAAAACAAGATCGAATACTACACTTAAATGCTCATGCTCGCAATAACTGACGATTGTTAGAGCTTAGTTACATGTTCTCGCCGAATTACTAAAGTGTGTTATTCTTGTGCTGATTGTTTAGACTGAGTTACAAGATCTTGTACATATATTAGTACAACAACTAAATCTGAGTCATCAAAAATATTATTCCAGATTAGATCATTTTCATTGCAACTGTATCATGAGAAGATCGAATTTTCTGGTGCTGGTTTTTTTCTATTGGACGCTACTCTCATTCAGTCGGTGAATACTAATAATAATTATCAAGACCCCCAGTATTTAAAAATGAAAACTATGATGCATAATTTGGTATTGAATTCAATCTGATGAAATAAGCCAGAATTTCTATACTCATCATTAACAAAACTTTGCATTTCAGATTGTCGGTGCGGTGACTACGTATCTTGTCATTCTAATACAATTTGATGCATAAACAGAGAGAACAACTTCTGATGGAGTAAATAAGTCACGCATCTTAACCTGGAATGACTAATTATTACAATAATGTAACATTCGGAACAGACAACTTAACTACAGTGGACAATTAATGAAGAAGACTTTGTTAATTCCATAATTGATCATTGAGAACTACAACCAAATGCAAGATAATCAGTGATCGGCAGTACTCAACCAATTCTGTATAAATTGCGGTATTTATAAATGGATACTTTGTTTCTCTCGGTTGTAAAACTATTCTAGATTCTACAATTGATCATTAATTATTACCTATGGCACAGCTGCTCGTACATGGAAGCACTCGTTGAAATTATAGTGTACAAGTTGTATCAAATATAGAAGTATAAATATACTCTAGGATTTCTTGCAAGACTTTGTGATTGATTACATCATACCTATAACATGTTAAACATATTGTTTTGCGATTTTGCATCAAGATTCAACATATCTTCTCCGGATGATAAGAAAAATTTGCGATCTTTGGGATGCCAGGTCGTTTCTTCATTGCAAAAGATAGTACAGCTGATTTCTAGTCCACTATCTAAATGATCCTTCCTTAGATGGATATCAAAACTGAACCGTTCTCCGCTACAGCAAGTATCTTCGGCTGTAAATAAGGAAGAGGAACATCTCTTTAAAATTATTGGAGTTGATTACATCTACAAAAACTTATCCTAAGTTAAGCACGGAAAAAGCGTGATAAATATAGTTGATTTATGTATTACTGATTCAGAAACTGTTATTCTTACTCATTGCTTGCATAAGGGAAGATTCCAATTCATCCATTCGAACGAATAATGCAGAATTTATCTCTGGGGGAAGAGATTTTGACAAGATGGCAAACTCTGGAATGATTCAAAAATCATCTTTGGATGAGTTCATCTTGGCAATGTAACCGTTCTCAAAAGTATGAGTTTCAACTGTAAAATAATAAAAGAAAGTCAAGTCTAGTATAATGCTGTTCAAAGTTCATTCATATTACGTCAACCTACTTTAAGGACGATCTATAATCATTCTTATCCCTATATTTTGAAATCATATCGAAGAATTTTTGTTTTTCGCAAGTATCAATAATTTTAGAATTATACTTACGATCCATATTGCAGTTACTAAATTTAAAGTCTTTGATTCCATAAGGTCTTCTTTATCAAATGCATCGACTAATTTTGGCCTAACAAATTGTGTAATTGGAGAATGAGCCAAATGCAAATCCATAGTAAAGTCGAGCTGTAGCTTAACATAATCATATCTGTACAACTCCTTTGTTTCTTTTAGATCTTGTAATATTTTTGAATGGGAGACGATCATATTTAGTCATGCTTTGACCTCTGCTCATTATTATTTTTGGTTTAGTTGCCTTTCGGTAAAGTCGGAAATCGGTGCCATGTGCTCTGGGAGATTTTTATCCATGTTTTAATTGTTCTAAAAAGAATCCAAAGATTTTGAGGGTAAGTTGAGGATGATAATTATTTTTATCAGCGATGTTATTGAACGCAAAACACGGATGATGACATTCTATACGTTAACCCACGTGCAAGATTTGTGGAATTTATTGACCATAATATTTTATTTCATGGCTTGGGTTGGCTATCGACTTTGTTATTAATAAAAATATTGTTATACTTACCAAGGTTTGTATCGGCTCATCAACAGGTGATTATTCTCGTTGGAATGTTTATTGCTTTGCGCAAAACGAGGTATGTTCTGCAAAACAACAGTTAGTGATATACCGATTCTGCTACCATCGAGTAAAATACTAAAATCTTTACTCATGCTGCTAGCAGTGGGCACCAACCACTGACACAGGAACCAACCTGTGGACAAGTAATCGAGCACGTTGATTCGTGAATAATGAATACTATGAGAAAAATATACATAATATTTTGTTGTCGATGAAATTGAGCGAAAAACAAAGCGTGGGATAATATGTTCAGTAAAGGAAGATTTGATTTACCGGTGGTAATGATTGCGTGTTTGTTAATTAAAGGTGGTAGCGTGCATTGATCACGTGATATGGGCTCCTTGAAAACATTTGCCGCCTTAGAATCAAGCGATCACGTACTTTTAGGTTAGTAATACTTGTGACATATTTCGCCGACAATGACAGCCTAATTTCGAAACATTGTTTAAATAATAATTATGAAGTGTTATTCTGAACTATAATACTGTACAAGACTGTACATACATACATACGATAATGAGAGACTGTCTCGAACATTAAATTCCGCGTAGATAGTTCATCGATAGATGATCGCACACGTGATAGTGACAGACAGAGAATTAAGAATTGTCGTCTAAACCACGCGTGTTATCGATAATAATTGGTAAGGAAATCTCTACTTGTATCAAGTTTTGAATCATAAATTCCAAATTACAAACCTCCATATCCATCAAAAGCAAAGAACCAATTTTCGTTCAATAGTTATTAATCCACGTAATACTTTCCCAGCTTTACTAAAAAGCTGATATTTTATTATTACAAAGTGAAATATCGTCAATTAATTACTTTTCAAATCCACAGAATAGAGCAGCGATACATTAAACTACTTGAGAATATGGATTTGGCAGACGACATTGATATCTTTGCTAATAGCTCGGATGAAATGAGTTTTGGCGATCCGTTAGAGACTGCAGTAATAGAAGGATCTGCTGATCGTGCTACTGCAGTGGTGAATCAGAATGAACGTAATCCAGTTAAAGAACATTTGTTGAAACAGTTGAACGAGGTAGATGAACGTGTGGCTAGCACAAAGAGGCAAATTGAAGAAACAACTTCACTGAAAGAAAAGATTCTTCAAAAATTTTCATCGTGTTCATTTTATGGGGAAAGTTGTTCATCAAGTTCTGAAAGTGACGTAAGTTTAATCATGTTTACATGAAATTAAGTTTGACCTGTATGCATATACATGATATTTAAATACCGTAATTTTTATTGTGTCGCAAGCTCTGTTTTTGTTGGAAGTAACAATAGTTTTATTTTTTTTAATTTTCAATAAATGAGAATGATTCATTTTTAGATAGTCAATTTTTCAAAAGTTATTCATTAATGGTTTCATAGGTCGTGTATGAAAAGCTTTATAGATGAAGGTATTTTTAAAAAATGATGTGTATTTTGTACAGTTATTCACAGTGAGCGGAGAGCCGATTGTAAAAAGAAGGAGAAAGTCAAAACGCTCAAAGATCCAACCACTGGTAGTCAAAAGTACATGGCAATACGTTTCCGATGATAAATGGATCGTTGGTGTTATGCTACAAAATATGGCTGATCAGTGAGTATGAGTACCACTTTTCCTATTAATTGCAAAGTTTACAAAGCCATGGAAATTCCTTTTATTGTATCCCACTAAATGTGCAAAAAATTAGAATTTCTTGCTAATAGATTGAGTTTTTTCCCCTGATTATTCAAATTAATGAAGATAGGTAGGTAATGGGTAATTAATGAGGGAGTAAAGTCTTCAAGCTCTAACAATTTATTAATTTTTCTCCTAAAACATATATCTTTAAACGAATGCGTTTATGTTACACATTGTATTTACAAATCACTTAACGTTCGTAAGGACGATACTGTTTTAAAAGGTAATCATTCATCACCATATAAATATGTATACCCGCGTAAATTCTGCTTCACTTTGGTCGATTTAACAAATTTTTATTTATTTATTTTTTCTTCATATTTTCACTAAATTCAAATCAATTAATAGTATATATTACAGTATAATAGTATATACTATATTACATTATTATATTATTATAATTAAATTACATTTAATTATTAAAATCCTTTTTTTTCTCACCATTTCATGGCCCAGATAATATAATCAATTATAAATTATTCTATGATATTCCACAGTTAAGTTGCAATCAACTGATCCCCAACTTAGAAGCAGTTTATCTTTTTTCCATTTAATTCTTGGGTATTTTCAAAGCTAATTATTAGTCGTCGTTAATTCGTGGATCAAAGTGATCAGCTTATTGAAATTCACCACTAAGCATGCGGTCATTGAATGAATTCATTTGACAATACGCATAATATTGTGCCGATTATATAGGTATTTAAAAACTCTGAAACACGTAATGTATAAAATTCTCTAGGTAAAAGGTACCTTACGTACTAAAATTTTTGACGAAAATATCTATAACTGCTTTTCCTATTTTTTTTTTGTTTTTTTTTTTACAAAAAACTTATTACACGTAACTTCGAACAGTTAACAAAACACAAAGGGAAACAATTTATTCTAAATATTTACGATTAAAATGAAAACAAAACATTTTTTATTAACTATACAAACACAATTAGATCAATTAGGAAATTTAGTCAGATGCATATTAATCAAATGCAAGTATTGAAAGTAAGTTTCAAGTGAAAATAACGGGGTGTTAAAAGGTAAGGAATATTTCAGGCCCCTTAGAGGGAAGCGACTACATTACAATTTCTTGAATATCGTAATATTAGGTATTTAGGTTCGCAATTAGTTATCTAAAATTATTAAATCACCTACAGCTATATAGCACCAAACGCTTGCTCACCTCAGCGTGACTTTATTAATTTGCAGTTAATAATTCAAATTATTAATACCACAAGTTCCGATGTTACTAATATTTATTTCCGCGCTTATTCAAACTCCATAATATCGATATCGCAGTAAATGAAGTCAAGAAAAAAAAAAATCATGAAACTATTTTACCTTCAATAAAATATGGGAAAAAAGTAACACCAGGCCTTTTGGCATCAATATGTATAATTATTTGCGCTATTCAAAGCCTTGGAAAGAATAGTATAATGTTTTAGTTTAGGTAAACTGTCTTCTTAAACCTATATTCAATTAACATATTTAGTTTCATTTATTATTCACATAAATAGCGATCGTAAATTTTTATAGAAAATAATCGATCAATGTGGTAATGCTGTTTAATGATTAATAAGTAATAAGCTGTGAATATTTTGCTTATAATAATTCATTCTATATAACATTACTATACATTCGTTGTCGGTAAGAAATGCAGGCTTTTATTTAATCGATTTCTGATATTTCCAATTATATACTCATCACGTAAGAGCACTATCCTGCACGTAATAAATGTGAAAGTGAGAAAATTTTAAGTTTAAAACTTCAAATTTTAATTTCTCTTATTTATATTTAAGTTTAATTAATCTTTCAAGGAAAACATGATATTCATATTATTAATATATACGAAAATCCAAAGTTTTATTCGTTATTTAACGGATTATTCTTATTCCAAGAAATATTATACGTGATTTGATTAGCCTCCTTGATCCTACCTTTTATTATTTTTATTGCTATATAATATCTGATTATTGATTATCAATCACTATAATCACTCTTGAATTATATAATTAAAGCATTTTAATGGCTTGACCCATCAGTGCAGCGAGAAATCAATAGAAATGGAAGACAACCATCCTGTAATTTTACCTCACAATAAATTTTCTCATATTTTTAACGATTTTTTTTTCTTTTTTTTCTTAATTTAAAAATTTTTCTCTTTCTTTGTATACTTTTTTTTTTGTTCTCTTCTCTATCTCATGACTTACGACCATCTTCACCGGATTAATCATCGCATTTAAATATATTCAAACAATTATCTAACGATGTCCATTCTTTCCATCGCTTAATCCTTAGACGGTATTATTACCTCCTCATCTTCTTTTGCCATTGAAAAATAATCGTCCGGTGAATAGTCGAAGAGTATAAAATCGTATCTGTAATGTAGAAGAAAAAAGAATTAAAAATTTATAAATTTGAAAATACAAAAAAAAAAAGACAAATAAAACAAATTAAAACTTTCCATTATTCCCTATATAATTTTAGTATGTTTTTTGATAATTATTATCCTATACCTATAATAATAATAATAATAATAATAATAATAATAATAATAATAATTTATGAAAATTATTTTGCCGATGAAAATAAATAATTCAATATATTCATTTGTCATTTATCTTAAGCTGTAACGATTAATTACCTCGTGGAAAAATTTATTTCTATAGCCTCTTCATTGATTACTTGTCAAATAGATATATTTCATCCATCAACGATAAAGTATAGAAGATATTTAAGGCTTCGGGCCACTGCGTAATACTTCATCATATTATACTACAATATACATATATAATACGGTGTATGTATATATAGGTATAGGTATTCGCTGACAATGGGTCATATAAACTCGGAAGTTTCAGAATTTTGAATTAAAGCTTAGCTATAGGTATACAGATTAAAATAAGTTGTTCGTAAAGCCAGTTATACATATATACATATATATATATATATATATTTTTTTTTCAACGAACTTTACCAAAGTTTTTTTTTGCTTCTTTTATTTTTCTCAAAATATTGGAAAATCTATTCTAGACTCTGGAATCCCTGGAGTTAGTTTAATTCCGATAAAGCCGCTGCTTCTCTGCTCATGCACGCGCGTCTTTATCTACCTATACATATATATACCTATGTATACCTGTAAGTATATGTATAGTCAGAATTTCACCAAATTGGAAAACTTTAATGAGTTTAGAAATCGATGGTTATTTTTCACTCGTTTACCGCAAACTCGCGTTCCAGCTCTTATATCTACGTGTACCTACCTACATCGCGAATCAATTGATTATTCTTAGAGTTGGTTAGAATTGACTTTCCCCTGCACGTAGTAATCTCTGATCTAGTCTTGACCGAGTTTAATAATCTGCTTTATATCTTGATTGATTTGAACGTAAATTGCAAAAATTTTGTCTTTCATTGCGAGTCAATGAATTTTAGTAAAATTTTAAATCCAAAATTTTGAGCCCTTGCTAATATGTTTTTAATAATAATTAAATAAATCCTTTTTCTTTAATTGATAGTCGAAATCGATATCTTAAAAAGTTTGTTAATTATATTGAATTGTTATTGACGATAATCGGGAGTAAAATAATTAACGACAGGTTTACTACCCGGTCAAATTTTTTCACATTCAATAATAATAAAAAAACGCAAAAAAAAAAAAAATAATAAAAATGAGATAAAAAACACACACAAAATTGTTGTTTGTCGAATCCCCGCGATCGGGGATCGTTTTAAATCAAATGGAACAGGAATGGGTAGTAGGGGGATTAATTTTCCATCGAGATTGAATTGCCTGTTGGTAAATCGCAATATCCATTTCCATATTGGGTACCGTCAATGTCTGCAGTGAATAATTATTATATTTCGATACTATACGTATATATACGCAGAGAAATGTTATTAATTCAATTTCCCTATAAACTCAATTTCTATATTCCCCCTCGGTTTTCCCAAGTGCAAATACAGTATGTTCATTTAACACACAAATTTTGTATTTCTTTTCGATTTTTTTTTTTTTTATTGTTATTTTTTATTCTGATAGAATATTAAATGTTATATGTATACGCTTTGAGAAACAAATATCAAAAATTTGTCTACTAAATCAAAGACGAAAAATAAAAAAAAAAAATAGAATTTGATTTATTGCTTACCTAAACATTTCGTAAAGACTTTTTATTTGAGATTTTGTCAACTGTGAGTAGTAACCTTTCATAACATCCTTCGTCTGTGAACCACGAGATGGATTTTTCCATTCTGGTTTAATAATGTGATCGACGTGAGCTTGCTTTATCAAAAAATTCTGATCATCCTGTAAACAGATAGAAAAATATTTGTGCGATTTTTCTATTTTTTTTTCTTGTTTTTTTTTTTTTTTAAATTTATTTTTTAATCAAAGTTGAGATCTACGGTTTAAATTTCGAATTATTAAATTATGATTAATTATATTCAGGGATCATATTCTGGTTATGAAAATGGAGTATTATCAAAATTTTGTATTCGATAATTTACGAAGAATTATTTAATAAATTGAAAATTAAATAGGATGAATTGTTAAAATTCTAATTATACTTACGTGGAGCGTTTCAAACTTAGCGATTATATCAAAACGAACTTGACAAGGTGTACAAAAATTGGCTATCGGTGTCCAATGCATGTCCAATTCGTTACCATTTTTCCATTCGAAAAGAAGCCATCGAACAAATTCTTCGAAAAGTGGATATCTCGGACCGTGTCGTCCACTCGTCGAAGGTACCTAATGAAAAAAATAAATAAATTAAAAAACAAGAATTTTAATTAATGCATATATAAGTGTCGATTGATTTTTAAGGAACTTTTTGACGACTTTTCGGGAAAATCGCTTTTTATAATCAGAGTCTCAAATTCCAGAAACGTATGTAAATTAGGTTAATTAATAATTACAAAATACCACTGGTGCTTGTTATAAAAATTAAAAAAAAAAATACACAAAACTAAATTAATTACTTTCTTATCCACTCGTGCAGTGCAGTGAGGGTCGTAATTTGTATGGCAAAAGGAGGTCATGAAATAGCCTCTGTACATACGGGTACATGTATAGATATATAAGTATAAACGACAAGGTTTTATAATATTCCTCTCCGGTGAAACTTATTTTTGAAAAGAAAAAAACAAATAAAAAAATAAAAAGAAAAGAAAATGAAGAACGAGATGGAGTATGAGAAGAAAAAGACGACGACGTTAATGCTATATACGCGAGCTTGGGCAACGATCTTGTTATCTTTATTTACGAGGTTCGTTCGTTCCCGCATCGAACACTCTTCGTACAAACCAAAAAGTAATTCCACACTCTCTCGCTTCCTCTATCTCAAAACTTAATAAAAAAAAAATATCAATTTCGATCTGAATTTGTATTTAATTTGATTATTAAACATTTTATTAATATTTATATTGTCCAAAATTTATTTTTACTACATCAAATTATCAGGATTATTTATCTCTATTTATTTGTATTAACAAAATTTCTGAGCTCCGTCCGTCTTTGCAAAAAAAAAAAAAATTAAATAAAAATCAACACAAAAAATAAGAAAAGAAATAAAGTCCGTAATTTAAAAAGAATTTCCGCAACCCTTATTCACGTTTCTTTGATGGTATAAAAGCCAGATCTCGGGTTTAGAGTTTTGCATAAATTTTTTTACCCTTTATATGTATGCTCCTATATAATACCTAAAACCTAAGGCATAATGAAAACTCATATTTTTCTATATATTATAAAATAAAGGAAATTTACGGTATTTAATATTGTATATACCTAAACCTATATCTATGTTATAAGGGAATAAAACATCTAACGATTTGCACCGTTGTAATTAAACCTAAATCTTCATACGTGTATATAATAACCAACATTGTGTTAACGAGATGGTAAATTGGATCAGTTTCACATTACGAAGGTTTATTTACCCCGAGCTTTTGTACAACCCTTGCGCATTTTCTCCCTTCTCTATATACATATATCTATCTCTCTATATACATATAGGTATATACATATGTATGTACCAACAAGAACTGGATTTTCTATACCTGAAAAACACCGCAGGGTAGAACTTTAATATGATAATTGAGTTTGTATAAGACTGGTAAAGTTCGTAATTCATATCATTTCGGGCTTAAACCTATATAATACCAACTATAATATGAATTTGCATATATATAAAAAAAAAATTTTTACGATCAGCTTTACCTCCCGTTTTTAAATTCATAAAATTAATTGAAAATTTATATACTCAGTCACCCCGAACGTTTCGAATTGAATTAAAATTCCCCTAAATCTAAAAAAAAAAAAAAAAAAAAAATAAAAAAAGGATCTTAAAATTTTTTTTATTTAACTCACCTTTCGTCGATAATGTGACACAATATGCGATCCTAGTTTATTGTGAAATGTATTAGGCAAACTTTGTTCAAGCTTGTCTCTGTATCCACTCAAAAGTCTTTCGAACGGATGACGAACGATCAAAAAACTTAAACTATCGTTTAAGTAACTGGCTAGCTGCTCAGCCGTTGGTCTTGGGTACCTTTGTCTTGCCAATGATAACGGTACGGCTTTAGATGCCTTTAAAAATTGCGGACTGTATCTGAAAAGTGTAAAAAAATAAAATAAAAAATAAGGAAACATGATTTATTTGATCTTAGAAAATATTTTCCATCTTCAATTTTCACTTTCTATGTACAAAAATAATAAGAGAACAAATTTGACTTTGAAAGGATTAAAATTTGATCAATTGATTTATGAAAACATAAAAAAAAAAAAAAAAAAAAGAAACAGAGAAAAATAAATTGAACTTGACTAGTTTGGTTAGTTCGGAAAATCTGCAGTGGCTTTTGTTGGTGTTCTTAGGCAAGATTGACAAAAGCCGCATAAGACTGACAATGCGGTAGAAGTTGAGAGGCTCTTCGGTTGCCTTTGCGAGCTTTTCAGGAAACTGTATTGTCGTCTCGTTTACGATACACACACACACACACACACACACACACACACACACACACACACACACACACACACACACACACTCTCGATACTCTAGATGTATGTATATGTTAGTATTGTACCGTGTGCCTATCGATAATCGACATCTCTTGGCACGAGATGTTAGAATATGGAATAGAATAGAAGAGAAGAGAAGAGGAGAGGAGAGAAGTGAAGAGAATAGAATAGAATAGAATAGAATAGAATTTTCGCCTTACCCAGCAAGCAGGTTGAAGTTATACATCCACGAAGTTGATGCTGCTTTGAATACGTTACACCAAATAAGATGGTGCTGTCTGTTAACAAGAAATTCCCAGGCGTTTGGCTTGTGTAGAGAATCGTTTCCCGGACGGTCCAAACCTTCCTCAGCACATTTTTGTGCCAGAAAAGTCCTTCTGTCTGATAGTCGATATTCCGTTTCGACGAGTTTTTCCTCTTCCATTATTCGCTCCTCGATAGTCATCGATTCGTCCTGAAACAAGAGTTAGAAACAATATTTTTCATGGTACTATTAATCACTTGTAAGAATCCTGTGTATCTAATTACCAGAAATAATATCAAGTAGGTATATGTAAGGAATACAGATTGGCAGTCAAAAATCAAAAAAAAACCTAATTTTTTCTCCTTTCGAATTGATTATAGAGTCATGGCAATTTTTCTTGCCCATCATTCGAAGGTGAAATCCTGTAAATTTCAGATTCTTTCGTCTCGTCGTGTCGTAAATGATTCAGACAGTTTGAATGACAGATCGAAATCATTTTTTCCGACCTTTTTCTATGAAATAAAGTTTACCAAGAGGCTTAAGTAGTGTTGGATCGGTACCGTTGTCGACGGTGGTGATTCAGGCGCAGTCGTTCATCCCAGTACCGGATCAATACCGGTATAAAATAGTTGGAATAATAAGATCGTGCTGACACTGGTAACCAAATCTGGGCCAATATTGTGAATGAGCACTAAGCCAGTATCTCAATTCCCTCCAAAAATATGTATCGAAAGCCGAGCACTAAAAGGACGTAATATCTCATAGTGCTTACCAACTTCTGGTTTTTAGCTCTTGAAATTTATTACGAGAAAAATCCAGTACTCTACCAGCAAATTTGACAACATTAGACTGCGGATGCTGGCCCAGTACAGATTTTACATTGTTTAATTAGTGTTGGACCGTATTACCATAATAGGTAGACTCTGAGAGGGATATTTCTTGTCAACAGCTGGGTGAATGATGAAAAATGAAAACGCGGTTATTATAAACGTGAAAATTTGTAATTGCTTGAATTAAATGATGAAGTAATATATGTGCGGGAAATGATGAAATCACACGACCGAGATGGGTTCAAGTTTTGAATTTTAAAACTCCTAAAGGATCAGAATTTCGATTTTTAATATTACCGATTCACGGTTTTTAAAAAGCGTCTTTTCCCACCCCAGAAAGTCTGCATAGGCGATTTAAAAAACTTCAGATCTAAAAATACCGAAGGTTGCAAAATTCCGACAGCTAAAGATCTGAAAGGCCGAAACTTCGGACCTTAAAATTGTACGTGGTGTTATGCCTCTTCATTAAATTTTCGGAGTCCCTCGATCTTTCCGAACTTTCGTTTCTAAAAATTCGAAACTGTCTTAAATAAATTCGCAATTTTGACCGTTTGGATTCTTTTAAATCTGAAATTTTAACCCGATCCCACACGACTAGGACATATTTATTATACCCTAATATTTTCAGGGTAGGTATATGTATAAGTATAAGGTATATAGGTCTGTAAAGGTATATCAAATATTATCCCCCTATATTCAAACCGTTTTCCGGATATTTAACTAGCACAAACACGTACACTCCAGGGAAGGGAATTGAGCGCAAGTTTCCATCTTGATTTTCCGTTTATACATCGTGACCTAAAGCACCTTTGGGGCTCTGTGAATCGCTACTGAAATTCTCAGGCGTGCTAAGCATTTACAAAGTTATATACATAGGTAGGTAGGTAGGTAGGTAGGTTATGTATGTTCAAGATTGGTTAGTTGCACTTGAATTACAAACAGTTGCTTCTCAACACTTACTCAATTTACATTTACGGTTCAAAACTAAAACGCATACAACGGACGTTTGTATTAACCTGCGGTTTTGGGAAAACAAATACTTTTCATTTTCAAACTTGAAAACTTCAGTCCCCATTTTTGATTATCGTATAAAATACTGGAATATTTAAATCTCAGTTCTTAATTTTCTCTAAACTTATCAAATTTCTTTGTAATCATTTTTCCTTCCATAGACGATTCAAAAAGTATATCTTTTTTCTTGTTTCATTTTTTTTTTTTTTTTTTGGTTTTAAGAAGAAAAAAAAAATCTTCTATAATTACATAATATATTTTCCTTGTATAATTATTGCTTTACTCATTACCTAATTCTCCCCTCGATTGATCAGGACATCGTAACTTTCTCGTCAAATTCTGTATAAATCAATATCCCTATTTCTTATTATAAATTATTCTTATTATTTACGATGGTTTCGTAAGCATTAGGAGGGTTGACTAGTCAAAAATCAATACTTTTTGTTAAATTTATCAAGGGATAGTCAGGACATTGGGTATTTGTATGATTATTATATTTGTGATCTGAGGATGTCCCTAAAAATTCAATTGAAAAAACAAAATACCAAAATTATGAACAAACGGTGAGATATCGATTTTTCATTTCAAATCGCTTTCAAATACTGAAAAATCTAGTAGATTGGTTCGATTTCACTCTTCGATAGTTTTTTATGTTCAGAAAAGTCTTCTCCACAATACCACTGGGTCACTTTTTTTTCATCGCGTTGGTGACGTTGAATATTCAATTTTACAAGATTGGACCTTGGTCGATTCCGATCAACAAATAACGATATAGAATTCCCTATTGACAAACAAAAATAATTTGGTACAGTGAATTTGTGAAAAATACTTGTCTGAACAAAATAAACCATCAAAGAGTGAAATCGAACCAATATACTAGATTTTTTACTATTTGAAAGCGATTTAAAATGAAAAATCGATATCTTATTGTTTGTTCATAATTTTAGTCTGTTTTTTTTATTGAATTTTTGGGACATTCTCAGATCACAAATATAATAATCATACGAATACGCAATGTCTTGACTATCCCCTGATAAATTTAACAAAAAGTATTGATTTTTGACTAGCCAACCTCATTAAGAATCAGACATTCTTATACGTAATGATTCATAGCAAAGATGGATCTCGCCTCCTTGCACATTGCCCTATAATATCTGCACTAATTCTCAGGTATTGACCTCAAGTTAACGAAGTATAAAATAATCCCTAAAATCGAAAGTTCAAATCTCCGCGAAACTTTATAATATTAAGTAGTTAAAGACCGGAAGTCCTTCTTGGCATGGCCCAGCAGTCTGTTGGGCAAGCTTTCAACCAGCTCCTGGTTAGAATTTCGAGGGTAATTGAAATACCGGAAGTGATAGCGACGTGCTTAGAATTTATCCACGATTAACCTAACTTAACCCTATCCATCCAAGAAAATTACCTGTATTAATAATAATAATAATAATAATCTCAATAAAATATGTAAAGGGGAGAATGGGCCGATATGGCCTTTCCTATGGAAATACTAATTTTTCTCCTATTTAGGACTGAAAAAAGGTTTAATTAAATAGAGTGAAACGGCTATCCCTATAAATTAAAATCGATAAAAAAAATTTGATAATTCATTTTTATTTAATCCAATGCATACAGTATACATTATTTTATTGCATTATAAAATATTGCATTACATATTTTCTTTCTTTTTGATTTTTCAATTTTTGAAGGGGCCATGTTACACCCGTATTTCCTTATTTTTAAAGGGATCTGGATTTTATTTAAAAAATGCAAATAATGAATTTTCTTATCATTAATATCAGAATTTCGTAAAAGTTTTAATATAAACTTGTCAAGACTTTTTGTATAGCTTTAGAGGTTCGGATTAGTCAATTAATCGATCGGTCGGCTATTATGTATTGTATATACAGACATATATCAACTTGGTATAAAGGTTTGTCGTCGATCACAATTAGATTGTTGTTTATAAAATCCACAAGTTCTAATGATGATAAAGTTCAATTGATGATCGTTGTCGACAAATCCCATTAATATTATATATATACCTCTTTTTGTATTTTCGACCTAATTTTTATTTATCGACTATGTTTGCTCGTTTGTTTGCTTGTCATTAGTCGAAAAGGTGGTAATGATTATACCACGATACTTTATAGCTCTCGATTCTCATTTTCTCTCTCTCTTTTTCTCTTATTTGCTCCTAGTTTTGTAGCCTCTCAAACCGAGCTGAGATAATGTTGGCTAAAATAGGAACCAAAGGTCAACTGGCCTAATTTAGACGGTTTCAGGCACCTCTCGTGTCTCTAGTACCTCGGGCACAAATATGCAATAAGCTCTTTCAGGCTTCAGCACTTCAAGAATTATTTATATACATTTATAGTATCTAATTGATCAAAAATATAAAATATGCTCTCAACTGTTTTCATTTTTTGTCTTTTTTGGATTCATTTTTATGGAAAAAAAAAAAATCAAAAAATATTCTTTTTTTCTGTTTTTTTTTTGAAAATAATTATTTAAAAACTAACAGAGTCTATGTGATAGAATTATTCATTTTTATTTTTATCTTTTGTTTTTAAAGGCATTAAGAAAACTTTGTTACTGTTATTATATATAGCTACGATATTTGTACAACCGACTGCCTATTACGATAATGATTTTTTTATGAACTATACACGTTAGTAATTCTTTTATATAGGGTAAAATTCAAACAACTTTGAAGGTCGGATGCCGTTAGTGATTTGAATAAATTATTAATCGACAATTTATGAAGTACATACAAGATGAAGTACATACATAAAAAACGTGTTAAAGATTAATGATAAGTCAGTATGCTTATTTGAAATGAAAAAATTTTTTTGTCCAGGGATAAAACGTTCAATTTTTCTTTCTTTTTTTATTTCACGTGAAAGCAAACGTTTGAATCGATAGATATGTGGCAATTTTTCGTGCCAATTATTTGGAAGTAAAATTCTATGGATTTCAAATTTTTTCAGATATCTTACAGATTCTGAGATAATTTCTTAATCACATCTTTCTCTCGATCTGTTTTTGCGGATATACTCAGAGGGTTGAAATCGTAAAGATTTGTTGAAATTATAGCTAACCTAATTTTTCGAGCGAAATTAACGTACTTTTCTTATCGCCATTACGATGAAAAGTAATGATGATAAAAATTGAGAAAATTTTTTCTAATTGTGTAATTTTATCTGCGTTGGATAAACCCCGATTTTTTCAAGGTTTGAAAATGATAACATTTGGAATAGTATTCACGTTGTTTCGTTAAACGTTAATTTAGGCTATTTTAATCCTCCATCGTGTAGGAATTAGAAACGGTAAAATATATGGGTCGAGTAAACTGCGAATAGACGTTATCCGTTCGTTTCCACAGATTTTCACGAATCGAAATTAATGCTGTAGTTATTCAACCTTATAGGCAAAAAAAAAAAAATAAAAAAACGAAAAAATAAACCAAACAAACGAATATAAATAAATAAAAAATGAAAAAGATACACAAAACTAACTCAAGATTCGATATTTTCACTGCACACTCCGAACCGTGATATATCTCCACAAGCCTTTTTTATTTTATCTCAAACGCCCACTTGCGTTTACACTTACGTATAATTCTAGTTATAATTACTCTGACTATACGCATATGCTTATTAACTACTTTGTCAGACAAATTTTCCCGCACAAAAAATCCAAAATAAATAAATCAATACATAAAATAAAATAAAATGAAAATAACAAAAATTTTCGGAATATATCTTAAAGACATGTAGTTTTTTTTTTTTTTTTTTTTGTAGTTACAATTTTTTTTAAGAGAAACGAATGTCTGAATTTTGTAGTCATTCGTAAGAGTAGAAATTTTCACAAGGGAAATCGTCACAATCCTAAATGTGAAATTTCAACGTCTTTGGTGAAAATAATTCTACGAATTTAACTACGTGTTTTTAGGGAAATTTGAACGTTTTGTAGTCTTTTGATCAAATGTTGTGGTTTTTTTTATTTTTTTTTTTTTTTACAGTTTGATCGTCAGAAAAGAACAAATTTTTCTGAACAATTGCAAGAATCCATAATTTTTTAAAATGATAACCCACGAAAATCAACAATTTTTTAATGAAAAACTACAAAAATCTACAATTTTTTAATGAAAAACTACGCAAATCTACAATTTTTCATGAAAAACTACAAAAATCTACGTTTTTTCAATAAAAAAAAACTAGGAAAATCTACAATTTTTCATGAAAAACTACAAAAATCAACAATTTTTTAATGAAAAACTACAAAAATCTACAATTTTTTAATGAAAAACTACAAAAATCTACAGTTTTCTAATGAAAAACTACGCAAATCTACAATTTTTCATGAAAAACTACAAAAATCTACGTTTTTTCAATAAAAAAAAAACTAGGCAAATCTACAATTTTTTATGAAAAACTATGAAATGTTGCGTTTTTTTTGTTTTTTAATACTTAGAAATTCGTAAGAATAGAATAATTTTCCCCAGACTTATTTAACTACACCTGTATTGAATTATAATGTAATGAATCATTTCTAATATAGCTTTGATTAAAAAGGTACGGTCTAAAAATACGAGCAGCCTTACAGTGGAGGCTTACTCGTACATATAATAAGAAGCATTTTCGTTTTTATTTTACCCCGCTGCACGCGAGAGAGGCTGACTGAAATGAAAACCGTACATAGAATACATATAGAGTAGGTATAGAAAAAGAGGAAAAAGAATGAAAATCAAAAGTAAAAAAAAAAAAAAAAAAGAGACTAGAAATAAGTTGACTAAAAAAAAAAAAAAAAAAAAAAAAGAGGGCATCGTAATTTTCTCCATGCAACACCGCGAGCTCAAGCATCGTGCTAAACTCTGCGGCAAGGCATAAGGTGCAGCAAGAATGGCTCAGGTAGGTATATATCTATTCATTCATCTAGCCAACGCGAAAGCTCTGCCTAGAGAAAAAGGATAAAGAGAGAGACAAAGCGAGAGAAAGCAAGAGGGAGAAGCAGAGAGAGAGAGAGAGAGAGAGAGAACAGAAGTGGTAGCGCTTCCGTTTATTGATTTCGTGCGGCAGAGCTAGTCGGTAGGTAGGTAGGTGGGTATACACGATGTGGGACACGCCACTGCATAGGAAAGGATATCAAGCTGATGTAGGTAGACGGTAGTAATTGTTGGAAATTTAACTTTTGGTGATTTCGGTGCTTATTTGGTCTCCATTCGTGTTCGCGTGTTCGGTAGAATAACCGTGAAATGAAATGAGAGAAGGGTTCAACCTAACGTCTTCTAAGCTTACTGATATTGATTATTATTATCGATCGCTCTATGGCAGGTCACAAAGACTGTCTTTTATATAACTATAATTTCAAAATTTCTATTTCAGTTTTATCGCAGTTTTAAAAAATTTGCAAAATTCTTTTTCATCCCAAACTAAAATTGCAAAAAAAAAAAAAAAAAAAAAAAAAAAACAAGATGAATAAAATCATTGAAACGATCACATCTCAAAAATCTCAACGATCGTAAAAAATGAAATAATCGTAGCTAATTATTTTCCCCAAATTTTATTTCGATTTTTATACAATTCGTCCTAATTTTTTATTATTATTATTATTATTATTCTCAGTTTTTTGAAGACAATAATTTGTAGAACTTTACTTTTCTTGTGGTTATATTGCCTATATAGGTACAGTCGAGACAGAATTAAGGGTAGAAACAAAACCCTCACCCTTTTTTTCTCTCTCTCTCTCTGTATTTCTCTCTAGGTGGGAAATTAATAACTGCTCTAAGTCGCATAATTTGTTACGATTATATCTCGGGTTGCATTAAGTATACGAGTACCTTGCCCCTTCGCTTAACGGTTTAAGAATATACCTATACATACATACATAAAGGTAAAGAAGAGGCTGCGCGTCGCGGATATACCCATACCTGCATTGCGTTTGGAATTGTGCCAGACACTGCTGTCTCAATCTTATAGATATAGTCAAAAGTTTTCTGGCTTTGAGATATACCGGCTATATATAATAATTAAGGAAAAGGGTGATACATATTTTTCAAGATTATAAAATAAACACGATTTATCTTTAAGGATGGTAATCAAACCCTGAAGAAATTGAAAAAAGTCAATAATTTATATCCAATTTCAAAAACATGTTTAATTATATATGTATACCGAGATGTTCTCTTGAAACTAAACAGTCGACAGCGCATGCGTCAAATAATTAATTTCATTGGTCGGCGAGTCCGTCTTGCGATGATATTTGAAGCAGGAGAGCCAACTTGCACGAAATTCTAACCTCCATTCCAACCTCCAAAATCTAAATCAACCTCTTAGCCGCCTAAAAATAGTGTTTGACATCTAAAACTCGGGATGGCCAGCCTGCATTAGCAGACGCCGAAACTCGCGCTTGCGCTGTGGACTGTTTATTTTCAATAGAACATCTCAGTATTACATACCTGCTGTGTCCTAGATCTTTACTGCATATAGATATACGTATAAATAAAAAGTAATCAAGTAGGTATAATAAAAAAATCGGTTATATATTTATTAAATTTTTCTTTATCGTCTAATCACTTCCCGGATATAGGTATATGTATAATTTATTGCAGGCTTAAAATTCACTATATACATACTCTGTGATAATATCGTCATCTATAACGAGATAACAGCATATCGCTCGCGATTGATTGATTGATGAATTTAATGAAAGTATGAATCATTAAAATAAACAAAATATGATCATCTAATAGCTGTTATTATCGTAAAATTTCGAGAGTTGTTTAAACCTTATAATTAAATATAGGTATAATTTCTCTTTAGGAATTAAGAATAGTAAATTATAGTAGATAAGTGTGTTATGAATCACTAACTACCTTTCCTTTAAGCCTTTATTAATAGATTCTAACAATTTCACACAGCAAAATTAGTATGTCAAAAGAATGTTCTTTACCAAATAGCGAAAATAATCTATGCAGAATTGGTAATTTTTCTAAATATGATACGAATTGAAAAATATTACGATTTTCGTTGTAATTCGCCTTAAAATTTATAGGAATTTTTTACTATATATCCCAAGGTTTTTGATGATGAAAAAAATGTTTTATCGCATCGAAGCTTAGTTGAAATTGCTGTATCGATAGGAAATGAGTCAGAGTCTATAATCTCTAGAGTTTGCTTTATTTTTTTTTTTGTTTTTTATCATCGATGTTAGCCGGATATTTGATCGTGTTGTTTGAATTTATCAGTTGAAATAACTTGAAGAAATAAAGATATATATATATATATATATATATATATATATATATATATATATATATATATATATATATATATATATATATATATATATATATATATATATATATATATATATATATATATATATATATATATATATATATATATATATATATATATATATATATATATATATATATATATATATATATATATATATATATATATATATATATATATATATATATATATATATATATATATATATATATATATATATATATATATATATATATATATATATATATATATATATATATATATATATATATATATTATACAAAAATTGACGTACTTAAATTTGGGTGAAAATTACAAAATTTTATTTGTATTTTTCATTTTATTTCCCATATTTTTTTGAGTCAATTTCGTCTTTCTTGATTCGACCGATTGTCATTAGATCGAAAATATGTAAATTGAAGAGACGTGGTAAACGTTTTACGTTTGAATTAGCCTATTTAGATCATAAATTAAAAATTGCACTGCAGTGTTGGTATAAATGGATGAAAGTATGTAAATGAAAAGGGTCAGCTTCTCACGTATATTATAAAACCAAAAGCTTTCATTCCGTTGTATAAAATTTATAATTACTACTTTAATACGAAGCAGATTTTAAGGCGAAACCAACAACGCGCAGGTACACGAAGCCTCTTAAGGATTATAGGGTTGAGTTAATCCATATAATAACTGGATATGCCTCAAGTTTTCGTATATTAAGAAAAATTTCGAAAAATAAATTAAGTATCACTTTTGAGTACTTTTACGTTTTTTTATTTAATTTTTTTTTTTTTTTGCTACAGATCCGAAAAATTACAAACTCATGAAATTTTTTTTTTTTTTTCTATTACTGTGAGGCAATTTCTCTTCGACTACACTGGACACGATTTTTACTTATTTCTAATAAAATTTATATCTTCAGCGTATCGGAAGTTAAATCGATCGATCATTCAGTTGAAAAATAAAATTCTTATGATAATAAATTTAAATTGATTTTTATTTAAAAATTTGAACGTTTTACAATTAGCAGAAAGAATCTCCTTTTCCGTTTAATTAATAAAATCATTGTTATCTGATTGAAATGAAAGTCGAAAAAAAAAAGTATAAAATAAATATATTCGTTTTTACTTGTCCAATAAATTTGATCTGCCAATTAACTTTTTCTTGCTTCTTATACACTCGTGTACTTTTAAGGTATCATCCGATCGTTTGATATTGTTATAATGGATGTAGGTATATCAGGCATGTCTGTCTGTCTCTTTTCCGAAGGATATATAGGTAAATGTGATTATGATATATACCGTGACGTTTGAAAATGGCGTTCAAGAGACCTTGGCATACATTTGCGATGGAATTTGCGGAAACAATGTGTGCTGCAGTAGCAATTAGTGTATCGTGTTTCACGTTAATCAATTCCCTCGTTCGCGTTTTTTCATCATTGCGAATATAATACCATATGTATGTATGTAGATGTCTAAGTACACGGTTGGAAAGTACATAGAATAAAATATATTATGCCTATATGTGCGAAATAATACATGGTTGAGAAAAAAAAAAAATGAAAATGAAAATAAATAAGTAAATAAAAAATAAACTCAAAAAGTTGTTTGATAAATTTTCGAGAGAGAAGAAAAAGTGGATTTGAAAAAAAAAAAAGCTTTGAATTTAAATAAAATTTTATTCAGGAACTTAGACGTTTAAACTAGAATCGGCCCATGGTCGTTTATCAGGTTTACCGGATCGTAGTAAACAAAATTTTACCAACCTGGCTAGTATTTGATGGGAAAAGCTATATGTGCTTTGAGCTTATGAGCTTTTCTCAACTCGTCTGACGTGTACGGTTTGCTCTGCACGAAAAAGCGATAAAAAAAAAAAAAAAGATGAAATGAAAGGAAAGGAAATTATACCTACCCCTTGTCGTGGGGTAATACCGCATTTGTATCATTTGTCATTTTGAACCTTGCGCAAATAATGTGGTGCTTTAAAAATCCGTAAACACAAGTTTTTGCTATACCCTATAGGTATAGGTTGTTTTGTGTGAATGTAAAATACATATTATAGGGTTTGAATTTACCATATAAAACTATATAGACGGTTGAATTTTGCAGACTTTTGGAATAGGTACTTTTTTTTTTCTCTTTGTTGCAATCTTCATTAAACGGTGAAAAACCGCTTTAGAGAAAATGAATTAAAAAAAACAAAATCAAATTTCATTCAAAGTAAAGCGTATTGTCTTCTTTTTTTTTTCTTCTTTTTTTCTATATAATCTTTCTCTGATTTTTCGAACGAATATAACGTAAAGAATTATTATTTTTATTTTTATTTCCCATTTTCACGATTGTTTTTCTGAGTTTAGAAATTCGCAGGAATTACTGCTTTATATCCGTTGCGTTTTTTTTTTTTTTTTTTTTCCTTTTTCTTTTCATTAAATTTTATTCCGCGAGCACTTCCCTTCGTTATTTTTCAAGAAACCTGTACATATATATATAGTAGGTATATATGTACATACATAATATGTATATATGGTATAACGGGGTTCCTCTTTTAAACTCTGGCTAAAGTTTAACAAGCTTTCTCTTCCCTATCTTTCTTTATCCTCTTTCTATTAAACCGAACAAAGGAATAAGAAGTACTCGTATAGCTGTAGCATCAGTAGAAGCCATGGGCTTTACCACAGTGAATAATATCGCGCTTGCGGAGCTTTATGAATGAGAGAGAGAGAAAAAAAAAAAAAAAATGAAAAATAAAAATTCAAAACTGAAAAATAAAAAATGAAAAATGAAAAAAAAAAAAAAAAAATGTAAAATAAGTGAGAAAAATTGAGGGTATATAAATAAAAATAGACGCTTCTTTAGTGATGTAAAATGATAAGTAAAAATAAAAAAATAAAAAAATTTTGAAAAAAGAAAAAAAAAAATTTAGGTTATTCAAAAGACCGCATCGTAATTTTAATACCTACCCGCTCTATTCTACATCCCTTATGTATGTACCTACTTATATTATTATACTTCATCCCGCAAAAGCTTACTCTCATACTACAACGAGATCACTTCCCACGTAATAACTCTCTGTATAAATTACACTTTATAACGCAAAACTACCTTACAGCTATATATTCTGAATATATGTATATATATATAGGTATACGAAAATTTACCTAATTACTAATTAGGTAATATTATTATTCATTCTGCAGCCATCCTACTGCTGCTACTGCTGCTGCTGCTGCACAGAGAAAATTAATTACTTTATAGTTATCATAACTTTAATACAATTTTAGAAAGTTTTAGAACCGAAATTGCTATTCAAGTTGTACTACTCGTAATTCCTCGGGTAGGAAATTTTTTATATTATTATTATTATTTTTTAGTTTTTGTTTCTCTCTCTCTTTTTTTTTTTAAATGATAAAAAGTATTTAAAAAAAATCAATAACATTCGACTTTCTTTGACTTTATTTAATGAATCGAGTTGAAGTTCTGAATTTTGAAAGTTTTGAAATTATCAATTTGTTTGAGACGGTTTTGAATTTTCAGAATCGTCGAAAGTTCAGAATATTAAAAGCTGGAAAGATCGAAATGTGCAGTCAGGTCGAAACTCTGAAAGTCCAAGAATCCAAAAATTTAATAGAGGCGTACAATAATAGCTTAATGCGTGAATTTGAAGTTCCGGAATTTCGAATCTCAAGCTTTCGGAATTTTGAACCTCCGATGTTTTTCGATTTGAAGATTTTCAAATCAACTATGTGTACTTTTGGGTAAATACACTTTCTAAAAACTTTAACTCGGTATAATATCAAAATTCGGAATTTTTTACCGTTCAAAACTTTTAAAATGCGGAACTTCAACTCGGCCCCTATATATTCACCGTGAATTCATATTCATATAATTCCGGCCACTATTGAGTTTTTTTTTTAGAAAAAAAAAGAAAAAAAAAAGTCTGAAAGCAGTTTTCCAATTTTTTCATTTTCATTTTAATTTTATACTTTTTCCATTATTATTATAAATAACAAGTACATAAAGACCGTCAAAATCTATGACGTAGTCAAAAAACATAAAAAAAAAAAAAAATAAACGGAAAATATAAAATAGAAAATGAATAATTTACTTTACACTCTAATTCGCGTGTTAATAATTCGGACACAGTGACGTCACACCGTATCTATATATATATATATACCAACTTGTACATAAGTATATCTATTTAAACATAGAGGTATGTATGTATGTACTGCAGCTACAGCTGTATACATGTGACAGTAATACTGACACAGCAAATATGACGTACCTAGTTATCCACCCCCTTTTCAACCCCCGTCTCTCTTGTCAGAGGTAAAATATGGTCGTCGCACTTGACATTTTGTTATCGCGTAGATATAGGTATATAAATACGTGTCCGAAGTATTTTCACCACCGTATATATATATATATGTCGTTACACCCGAGGAGGATGTACCCTATAAAATTTATGGCTAACCGCGAAATATTTTACTCATATATAAAATATATATTTATATTTATATTTATACATACATATATATATATATATATATATATATATATATATATATATATATATATATATATATATATATATATATATATATATATATATATATATATATATATATATATATATATATATTTATACCTATATATGGGGCTGTCCACGTCAAAACGACACGACTCCAGACCTCAAAAAATTCGATTTGAGTTTTGATTTCCTATGTTATCATACTTATGTCTGGAGAATCTGTCAAATTTTTTTTGAATTTTTTCAATTTTCAGCAGGATCTGAATGATCTCTTTTGCTTTATATGTATATAATTATGTAGTACATACGTGCAAGTTTATATTTACGTAATACATTATAGAATTACCTACGTAATCTGCAAGTATATTATTAATCGAATTTTTCATTTCCCATGTACCATAAGTATACATATACATAATTTATTTGATTTTTATATTTTGGAATTTCACTACATAATTTGCGATAAAAAAAAAATCGTGGCGATATTTGAAAGAACGTTTTAGCAAGCTTAGAAATTTCTCTTTTAAAATATGTATATATCTTCGTATGCTTCGTTTTTTTTTTCTTCTAATTTTCCTTCTGGAAATTTTAATGCAAAAAAGTAAAATTGGGTCTATTCAAGAACTGTGTATATATGTATATAAGTGTACATGTATATAACTTGGTGAGTGAATTTTTTAGAAATATTAAAAAGAAGATGTAAAAATGAAACAAAAAGAAAAAATGAAGCAGGTATACTTTCAAGAGAAAAAGTTCAACCCTCTTGATACTTTCTTTGTAATACTCGTACGATCTTTTTTCCATTTTTTTTTTCGTTTTTTCGATTCGTGAATTTTTATCGGAGATATAGAAACTGTACATATAAAAAAGCGTGCTTTCGCCTTTTTCCATCTCTTCACATTATATCTATGTATGTATGTATGTATGTATGTATATGTATAACTAAATGTGTAGATCAAAGGCAGTTGGTTTTGAAATTCGAACTGACAAAAAGAGAATGATAAATATATATATTAGACGGCTTCAAAACAAATCGAATATTTTTCATTTTCAAAGAGTAAGTCAAAAATATTGTTCTAAAGGACGAAAAAAAATGCTGTCAAAGTTTGAGCTCTTAATATCAATATTAATAGGTGCCTCATCGAGATTTTCTATTTCCCATCTAAATAACATGCGAAATTTTTTTTTCAAATTTGGAATTTTATAACTCGTCAACGTATCAGTGTACTGATAAGACCAGAACATATCTTTGTAGTGATTTGAACGCTCTACAAAAAAGGCCTCTTGTTCTTTTTCGATAAATCTAGCTATTTCCAAGTTGGTGTATTGGTTATTAATGATAATTAATCATGACTAACTTGGAAACAGTTGGATTCATCGAAAAAGACCAAGAGACCTTTTTTGTAGAGCGTACAATTTTGAACATCAGTACTCATGCAGAATCTTTCTAAGTAGATTAATTTTCAAGATATAAAAATCGAAAAGTTTCACAAAACCATTTCCCATGTTATTTAGATGGGAAATAAAAAATCGCGATGAGACACCTCTTAATATTAATATTAAGAGCTCAAACTTTGACAGCATTTTTTTTCTTCATTTGGAACAATATTCTTGACTAACTCTTTGAAAATGAAAAATAGTCGATTATTTTGAAGCGTTCTAATACATATATGCATATAATTCCTGAAAAGACTAAAATTATTACGGATTTAAAAGATGACAATTGAACAATAAATCTGTGATTAAGAATCCGCGTTCTGTATTTTACGAGTAACCAATCGAATACATCCAAAATTGAATTTTTTCATCCCCTAGACTCTTATAAATTTATCCTGTAAGGTATCCACAGTTTTTTTTTTTTTTTTAATTATGATTTAACGCGCGCGATATAAAACGCTTTAAATCTTCATCCCCCATCATTATCATTAATGTCATAATTTCGCATGTCGCTTTATATATATCTATGTAGTATCTCAAAATTGGTCGCAACACGATCGCGTGCTGACATATGTTTTCTAAAAAGCCTCACGCTAGATAATCTTCATATTTTCAATGATAAGGAACATTGATGAACATTGTTTTTTCTTCATAAATTTATCTGATGATGATTTTTTGTTAAGTGAGTACTTCTTTTACAACGGATAGGTGTTACGGTCGCATATTATATCTTATCTAGTTTATCTTGAGTCTTAAGTCTCGAGTCTTAAGTCTTAAGTTTTAAGTCCTTAGTTTTCAGTCTCAAGTTTTATGCCTTAAGTTTTAAGTCTTAAGTTTCAAGTCTTGAGTTTTAAGTCTTAAGTTTTAAGTCTTAAGTTTTAAGTCTCACGTCTTAAGTCTTAGGACATGAGACTTAAGTCTTGAGACTTAAACACAAGACTTATTCACTTCAGAGGTGTGTACCCGCGTCCCATCCACCCATACAGTTAAGTAAAGGTATAAATATTTTATTGCGTTTGTAAAAAGAACACGTAATAATTTGATGAAAAATATGGCAAGTCTATGCATGAGTATAGCTAAAAGTCGAAATAAAGTATTTTGCCTCATATCACGGCACGCGAAAGAACGTGGAAAATAATCATCGCGTGCTTGTAGTTCGTATGAATACCTAAATTCAAATTTCCACCAAGTTTATGTATAATTAACCAGTTCCTATTTTAAATTGGTTTTGTTATAACACCGTGTTGCTATTATTATTACTATTATTTTTCTTTTTCGTCAATAACCTCACTTCTTTTATCCCAAAAAATTTTCCAAGTTTCAAATTATATTATCTTTTTTACGTGAACCGCATTACGTATCCCATTCCTACGACTAAGTTCCTATTTTAGAAATATGTATATTTTCGATTTTTATTGAGTTTTTTTTTTTTTTTTTGTACTTTGTTTCTTTGTTCATTTTTTGAGAATTTTTGTCTGTCGGTATTTTCGTTTATTTTTTTGATTTTTCTTTTGTATTTCGTTGTTTCAGTCGTTTTTCGAGGTTCATTTTTATATTTTCTCAGTCTACTCCAGTAAAACTTTTCGAATTGTTTTATTTTATTTTTGATTTTTTTGTATCTTATCTCCACAGCAATTTACTTTTATCTTTTTTTTTTTTTTGTTAATCGTTTCGTTGCGGTCCATATCGTTTTCTCAGCATCTTTTGTATTTCAATATCTTAGTCTCTTTCTCCGTGAGGGCTTCTTTTGTTGGATTTTATCTCTTTATAGCTGCACTTTTGTATATTCTGTCTTTTCCATCGTGTTTTTTCTTTCTGTTTTTTTTTTTTTTTTTCCTTTTTCGAGCTCATTTTTGTTTTAATATTTTTCAATTTTCTTTTCCATTAATTCGCGTTGTTTCAGTCACATATGTTTTTTTTTTTTTGCTTTCTCGATTCCAAATCTTTTTTTGGCAAATTCTTTTCTTCTTTTGTTTTTGGATGTTTTTTTTTTTTAATTATTTTTTGACATAAACATAAAATAAAAAAAAACCAAACCAAATTTAAAATCTCTTTAATCATTATTTCTTGCATATAAAAAAATATATATGAATAAATATATAAGACTCACCTCTACCACAACGGATTGCGGAATCTCGCCCGAACTGTCCGGGTTAGACAGGGCAAGTATCAGGAGAGCCAGAACCCCTGCGAAGAGGATGGCACGCCGTGCACCCGCCAAAAAATGGCGCCTCGTCATCTTGTCTGATCGTTGTGAAAATCTCCTGTACTCATACCGAACTGAAATACCAAAAAATAAAAATAAAAATAATAATAATAGAAAATTTCAATCGTTTAGTATTGAACTAGTAAGAAATAAAAAAAAATGTGAATTTGAAAAACGAAAAAGAATAGAAAACTAAAAAAAAATTGAACTCATTGAAATTAATCATCTTTCGCATTTTCGATTTGAATTTATAGATTCAAATTTTTTTTGTTTTGTTTTCACACCGAATTTTCTTTTTTCTTTCAATTTTTTTGTTCAATGATTTTAAAATGAAAAAAATTGTGTTAATCTATTTATTAAATTATTGAAATAAAATATACGAATAAAATAAAATATACGAATCTCTCTAAAAAAAAAAAAAAAAGAAATTGAAAAAAACCGGAATCCCACTAACGTTTCGGTCTCAAAATCGTCGTTATTCATGACAAAATTTCTTTGAATCTTTTCAAGAATTAGAAAAAAAATCGTTTTTGAAATAGTTTAAATAATCAAAGAAACAAAAAAAAAAAAACAAGAAAACCTTCTGGTGGTTTTTAAGGCGAGAACTATCACATGGTGAAATATGTGCAGTAAAAAGAAAATGTAAAGTGGTCAGGGTCATGATAAGCTGGTAATGTTCGCATAGGATAAGCCCCCCCCCCCCCATACAGGTATTATCTTTTCTTACCTTTCAAGTGCCGTTTTTCCGACGTCCTGCTGCACTTAAAGCAACATCGTGTTTATTTTCCACATTTATTTTTATAACTATATACAGTTCGTTAAAATACTTTTAATAAACTATATGTATATATGTATATTATTCGACGAAAATCAGTATAGCACCTTATTATTCACAAAATCTGTCGTCTGTATGGAAAGAAAAGAAGAAAAAAAAAAAAAAAAAAATAGAAACAAAAAATAAAAATCAAAAACTATTACCCTCTTATTATTATAACTATATTATTTTATTACTATAGCTGTTAATCGTTCTCTCTCTCTCTCTCTCTCGCTAAACTATCTCGAAAACGGCTTAATCTTTCTCACTTGTAAAATTTATACTCTAGCTTGGAGTCTTTCGCGACGTTCCTTCACTCGTTACGCTTATTTACAGATTATTAAAAATTTCATTGAATCAAAAAATAAATATACTCGCGTTTCGATCTGACAAATTAAAAAAAAAGATAAACCGTCGGAAAACATTAATCATTTGGAACCAATTTTTTTTTTATTTTGTCTTGGGCGAGTGGGAGGGAGTGGGGTTATATCTGTTAATTGTCCTCGCTCGCTCGTTATATTATACGCTCGCTAAAAATCTTTCGCGATATTGTATAATTTTTTTTATTAATTTTTGTATATTTTTAATTTATTCATTTATTTATTTATTTTAGTTTAGAAAATTAATTTTTAAATTTCTAAATTTTCTTTCTCTCATGAAAATCGGAAATATTTTTGGAGACATTAGGGAATATATTATGATCCGTACATCCGATAAACGCATCACTGACTTTACTGTTTCCAATTTTTATTATTATTATTATTACTTAATTATAATATTTTCAATTATTGATGAAATTAAAATTTTCGTTTTTGTTTTTTATTTTGTCTTGTTATCCAAATATCTAACAATATCAGATCAATGAAAAATAAAAACAGAAACACAAAACTGATGATAAAAATTGCGTCAAGGTATTACATATGTGTATATGTATATATGTATTATACATATACCTATCTGTATAAATGTATTTTATTTTTCAATTTATTATACAGTCAGTCAATATTCAGGTATTTAATTAAACGTCGCTAACGAAGGTTTTGAAACTACTGTACCCTGTTCCCCGACTACTCGTATAGGTAGAATGTACTCAAAACTTCGAAGATCTTGAGAGGTTATATTGAAACAGGTGACAAATCATGACGGAAATTTAAAAATGTCTTAGAAAAAAAAAAAAAAAAAAAAATGGAAAAAAAAAATTTATAACAAATTGATCAAATATGTGCGTATTAAATGACGTATACGGAATATATATTATATACCTATATTTGACGTCAATAAGTAAGAGTATATATTACAGATATCGGTATATTGTTCTGAGGCAAATACATGTGTATCTATATTATATACGGATATAAAAAGATTTTATCCAAGTTGTGAAAAATAAATTTTATATATACCTATATCGTATACACTGAATCATATTCGTTTTAATATTAAAATTTAAAAATTAAGCTGTCATAGATATAACGAATGGGATTAATCACGTTTATAATAGGTAATTGATTACGTGAGACATATCTATAAGATATTTTTTTTTATACTGTAATATCCAGATGTAAATAATATAAATAGATATAAAATTTTATTATATTTATTAAATATAAAATTGTATGTTATATATGTACATGACTGTAAGAAAATTCTAAAGAATATTAATATTTTATTTTGATTTTTATTTTATTTATTAATATTTTTTTCTGTTGTTTCTTTCATTTTTATGTATTTTTACAGTAGAATGTAAAATCTTATCTTTGGATAAGACGTGTACTAGAAAAAAAATAAATAAAAACAAAAAGAAATATATAAATAAAGTATAGAAATAAAAATGCATAGTTCGTATCACGGTTAAAACTGAAGAGCAACCTGAGGAAGGTGACGCAAATTATTTTATTGTCTTTACTCGTATATATATAAGTTTATTTATACATATACTACGCGCGCAGAGAGAGAATTGCTTGCGAAGCAATTACTGCATTGCAATTACGTTTACGAAGAAAGAAAAATAATAAAAAAACTAATGATAAAACTAAAACTAATAATAATTTAAACGCGTTAAAGTAGAAATTAAAAAAAAAAGCTCTTATCACAGTTAAAACAGATCAAAGAAAATGACGTGAACTATTTTATTATTTATACCTAGATGCTGAGAGTGGTGTTAAATGCTTAATTGTAAATTATGTATGCTGAATGAAGTTTTAAAATGTTCGTATTAATACGAAAATAAAAAAACCGTTGTTTTCAAAATACTTAATAAAACGTTTCTTTCAAACTCAATTTCGAATAGTTTGTATATATGTAACTTAATTTTTCCATACAATTTTTTTTCTGTTTTTTCTGCATAACATTTTTTTTATTTTAACTCAGGATTTTTTTTGTGACTATAAGACTGCAGTTGCAAAAACTCCAAAATGAAAATAAAATAGAAAATTTCAACATTTTATTCAGTCACTCGTTTTCAGCGTATGAACTTTTAAAACCAATAATATAAAAAACGACTCACATATTCGGTTTCCGATATAAAATGAAAAAAATGTTGTAAACGCAAACTACAACTGAGTGAAAAAGTACCTATACGTAAGTTTGATTTCTCATATTTTGTATATACCGATATTTTAACGAGTTAAAATATTTCTATAAAGAACGTTTATTTTTTTAACTTCTTTTTTATTTTATTGTTTTCTTTTAATGCATATCGTGAGTTGGGTAAATTTTTATATTATTCCTCGAGCAATCATGCCGCACGAAAATTCGATCTGATAACTGCGAGACCTGATTGTAGACGATATAGGTATATATACCATACCATATATATTTACAATCGTATTATTTCAGTTTAGGTATTGTTATAATGGCAATTTTAGTTGTTATGTAGAAGGTCGTAGGTAGATTATATAAATATATGTATGTATGACGTGCGGATCGATTACCACAGAATTCATGTCGCTACATTAAGCATATAAATTTTTCGAAACCCTAAGAGACCGAGATTTTGTGTTTATTTTAAAACAAATATACCCATATATGCCTAAATCTATGTATATCTATAACCTTATACCTATATAACCATATAAAGTGACAAATGAATATGATGATATACATTCGCGAAAGTGATCGATGGTGCGAAATATTTTATTAGCCTAAAACTTATTTGGCAAAAAACAAAGAAAAACAAAAAAAAAAGAATTTATAAGAAAAACAAAAAAAAAAAATAAATAAAACGTGGAAAGAAATCCGATCGAAAGACGAAAAAGAAGAAGAAAAAGAAAAATTAGGTTTTTTTTTTTATACTTTTTCATATAAACTTTGGATCTGCTGAGGGAAAACAAAAAAAAAAAAAAACACCTACTACGTTTATACGTGTATTGAATTTTTTTTAACGCAGGTATTAAATCTCGATAAAGTATACATATATAGGTACCTATATAAAATTCATCAGTATGGCAGCAGAAAAGTGAAGTGATAAGATGAAAAATAAGAATGAAAAAAAAAGAAAAAAAAAAAAAAAAAATCGGAAAAGAAAACAGCACAGAGTAGTATAGCAAACGGAATAAATTAATGACGTAAAAACAAACGTGAGAGGGTAATCAAACGAGGCTAATTACGTATCCGAGTTATAACCGTATATATGTATAGTAACCGTATATACCTATAGTATCTATACGTATAAGTATGTATACTATACCGTGAGGTTATGAGGAAAGGAAACACAGGCTGCAGGCAACCCAATAGTCAAATTCCCGAAGATTTCCGAAGTCATTGTATTCGCAAATAATAACATGGGACGAAAACCCCCACCACGTGGTTGAAATGACAAATACAATGTCTTCGGAAATCTTCGAGAATTTGACTATTGGGTTGCCTGCAGCCTGTGTTTCCTTTCCTCATAACCTCACGGTATATACACGTATTTATTATGGAAAAAATTCCGAGTGAGCAAATATCTTTGAGTACAGAGGTATTGGTATAATAACGTTAAGGCATGTAAATAGTTTACTAAACGTATGTTATACTTATATATATATATATAGGTGTTAGGATATACGTTTAACCGCGATGCAGAATCCGTTATAAAATATATACATTATACATATATACTATAAATTAGAGTTTTTATCACCTGTGTAGCGAGAATCGATATGAGAAATATGAATCATACAGGGGAGATCGATGCACGACCCCCCCCCCCCTCTCCCCACCCTAAAAAAATTTGGTAAAGAAAAACAAAAAATTTTCATCGTCAACTTTTCGTAAGTTTGACATATTTTCCAAGTTTCAAACATTGATATGAAATACCCAGGACATGCGAAGCCCCCATCCACCTCCTCCTGCCATCGAAAAAATTTGTTCAAAAAGTAACAGAAAAACAAATTGCTTATAACAAATATTGATACATCATTAGAGATTCGTTTAATACAAGTGAAATTAAAGTTATACGTACAGTAATAAAAAACCAACGAAAATAAATTATAAAATAAATTTTTTTTCTATAATTTTTTATGGGGGGGGGGGGGGGGGGGATAATGCCCCGGTTTTTCCTACTTAAATCGTAAAAAAAAAATTGATTTAATAAAATAAAAAGAAGAAAATGGTTTTAGTCGTTGACATTAGCAATTAGTTGAAGTATATGACGATTTGCAGATTATGCTTAAATGAATTTATTGCACCTATATGTATGCGGAAAATAAAAAAAAAAAAAAAAAAAAAAAACCTAGAACAGACTGTACATGCAGTTGTTGTTGATATACTTCAAATACCAGCGGAGAAATGATATTTATGAAATGGGAAGTAGATGATTATATAATCCTTTGATAAACGTTGATACCGAATCGAACGGATACAAGTGGATAGATAATATAAATAATCTTGAGCTTTGACCATTTCAACCTTCGTAATTACCAGATTTACGATTTTGATAAATCCCGAGTTCACTGCAGTGGGTTTAATTAAGTAATTATCAATCTATCATACACCGCGGTATCGACAATCTCAACAATCGTATATTGATAATGAAAATATTTTTCACGTATATCGAATTCACGGTATCAGTGATTTAAAATTCTGTTTAGATTTGAGAATAAATGAAAAAAAAATAAATAAAATCAAAACAAATTGGAAGCTATATTAGACCGTTTCAAAAAAATCGATTATTTTTCATTTTCAAAGAGTTAGTCAAAAATATTGTTCCAAATGATGAAAAAAAATGTTGTCAAAGTTTGAGCTCTTAATAATAATATTAAGAGGTGCCTCATCGCGATTTTCTATTTCCCATTCAAATAACATGGGAAGTGGTCTTGTGGAACTCTTCGATTTTTATATCTTGAAAATTAATCTACTTAGAAAGATTCTGCATGAATGCTGTTGTTCAAAATTGTACGCTCTACAAAAAAGGTCTCTTGGTCTTTTTCGATGAATCCAACTGTTTCCAAGTTAGTCATGATTAATTACCATTAATAACCAATACACCAACTTGGAAATAGCTAGATTTATCGAAAACGAACAAGAGACCTTTTTTTTAGAGCGTTCAATTCACTACAAAAATATGTTCTGGTCTTATCAGTACACTAATGCGTTGACGAGTTATAGAATTCCAAAGTTTAAAAAAAAATTTCCCCATGTTATTTAGATTGGAAATAGAAAATCGCGATGAGGCACATCTTAATATTAATATTAAGAGCTCAAATTTTGACAGCATTTTTTTTTCGTCATTTGGAACAATATTTTTGAGTTACTCTTTGAAAATGAAAAATAGTCGATTTTTTTGAAACGGTCTAAGCTATATGAATATCGCATTTAATTATAACGAGGATCATATTTCATATTTTTCTCTAAAAATTCTTTATTATAAAATCGATTAGTATTTTAATTTCCAAATTTAAACTGACTGTGATAATTCTTTACCGAGTTGAATCGAGAATCGCAAAACGATTTTATTATCATTATTATCATTATTATTAGCTATTTGTTTTTTTTTAGCTGTGTTAATTAAATGTTGATACAGTAACGGTGAAATGGCTCTTTCGTCGATCTGCAATTTAACGCCTAAGCATATACGTAGGAATAGCTAGCTTAGTTTATATAGTCTGGCACTCTTTAGTCTCTCGTCGTACCGTTGCTTTAGTATAAATATATGTATATATATCCATATACATACAGCAAAACGTAACGTCAACATTTAAATATCTAAATGTAACTGAATTTAGGGTGATTAAACAAAAATAAAAAAAATATGAAAAAAAAGTTCGACGATATTTTCAAATTTTTTTTTTCGATAAAAATATTCGATTTTTTTTTTTCGTTTTTGTTTAATCACCCTAATTATGTATATACATAATAAATCGTCACTTTTAGTAAATTTTTTCTATTAAGCGAGATGTGCAACTTAACACTGCTAACAGTCGGACCTATAACTCGCCACCCCCCCCTCTCCCAAAAAAAAAAAAAAAAAAAAAAAAACGGAGAAAAAAGGGACTCGAGGGACAAGGGGATACGAAAATTAGGTCACGATTTTATCTGCTTAATTAATTCATTGATAATTGTAATTGAACAAGTATAAGATTTGAGATTATTATATTGTTTTTATAATTATAATGAATCAAAGATATTTAACATCATATTTAATATACATATCCATATAAAGGTCTTTTTATATGGTATTTATATAGATATATTTAATCAAAAATAATATAGTTTTGCATGAAATATTTATCGGATAATAAAACCTACCCCAATTATCTGTTCCTGTTCACATATATGTATATGTATATAGGATTTAAGACTCTTCTCTCACAGCTCTTTATATCATACTCGTGTATTACAGCATGTATATATATATAGCGATGAGCGAGAGATGCTTTTGCAATTTTATTACGATATCACAACCCTTAATGTTATAGCTACCCCGTTTTTTTTTTTTTTCTTCTTATTCTATCTGTCTTTTTATATTTGGATTAAATTTCTGTTGCGATTATACTCGAATGTGACGAGACCACTTTAATTTAATTGTCAGTGATAATACGAAGGATATGATGAGGGAGGAAATAAGAGGCTGAAAGAATCACGAAACGTACACTGTGATAAAAATTTTAGATAATAGATGGAGGATTGATGTATATGAAATATACGACTAGGAATAAGAAGAAAAAAAAGAAGAAGAATGAGAAAAAGTAGAAGAAGAATAGGAGGAAATTTTTTTCTTCTTTTATTTATTTATTTATTTATTTTTTTTTTTTGTATTGATTAGGTATAGAAAAAATTGTGTAAAATAATTAGAACGCGTCGAACGCGATTAAGAATTAAAGAGACACACACGTGCTAGACGACGTGTTCACGGGTCAGAGCGCGTGGCTAAACGTTTCACGACGGCATCCCCAACATGACTGACAACACGGGGCGGCATAACGTTTGGCGTCCCGACGCCGGGACGACCCCGATGCTCGCGGGTCGCCACGCTCTTCGAAGGTGGGTCGATCTGCCGTAATAACCGCTTCCTGGCGCACGCGCTAAGAAAATTGTTACATTTTCCAACATGGCGTCCATCTGGTTTTTACGGTCAGAAACTGAGACGGGTTTTTCTTTTTTTTTTTTTTTTTTTTTGTTTTCATAAAAGATAGTCGTAGCTTAAAAGTCCAGTTTGTTTTTTTTTTAACTTTACTTATTTTTCCCGTTTTTCTATTTTGAATTTTTTTGTTTATTCTTGGTTCACAAAATCGAAATTTCTCATATTTAATTTCGCAGTCTAATTTTTTTTGTTTTTGTTCTTCTCTCATCTCCTTCTCTCCCTCTCTCTCTCTCGTGTTTTTCTACTGACCAGCCACAATTCCGAATGTTGATATATACGAGTATCAGTTTATAAAACTTCTATTTCCTGAAGTAAAATAACGATTTGATATGATATGATAATTTTGTAGGAGAATAAGTTATTCGGAAGTTTATTTCTCACAGAAGGCCCCTCGTAAACATGTTTTTCTTTTCAAATTTTATTTTTTTTTTTTTTTGTTTCTATATATGCAGATATTTCCGTGAAATTTTCTTTCTGATCTTCAAGATAGAAGAAATCCAAAAATAAAGTAAAAATAAAAAACTAACAAAAAAATGAAGGCTGCTTTATTGAACTCCGATTTTTTTTACATACACATTCTTGAGTCTGTAAATTATGTATACTCTTTTCATTATGTATATAAATACATACGATATATAGTTATATATTATAATACTTGATATCTATAACCTGTATAAATATGTACTTATAGATCGCGAGTTACCGTTCTAAATTCAATCTATCGCGTGTTTTTTATGTTCCTAACAAGAGAATAGCTGGTGCAGAAGTGATATACCTAGTCAGCAGTGCGGAAGTGCCAAGTATAGGAGGTATAAGCTGTATATGTAGTATAATTCAAACGCCGAGTCCCACTTTCCTTCGTCTTTTCTCTGGTGGCAAAGAAGAAGTTTTTTTTTTTTTTTTTCTTTTTTATTTTTCACAAAATTCTTCCGCCTGTAGTTGCACCAATCGTACCATTCCCAATTAGAAATACCTCCGGTTCGTTGAGCCGAAAAAATTCTACCATTACTATATCGGATAGCTGTGGAATTACTATTGCAATACATGAGGGAATGGAAACCGATTTTCCGGTTCGTACGCGCATAATGACTGCAGAAAATTTTAGTTTTTAAACTTTTGTTTTATCATTTTTGAAAATCATATATGTATACCCTAAACGGTGCAGTATTATGTTAATGAAAGAAAGACGATAATCAATTTATTAATTATAAACGATATAGGTAGATTATACCTGGATATAAATATAAAAGGGGAATTTTTTTAGAATAAATAATTAAACAGTATATGGAGCTGAAATTATATTTACTATAAAAGTTCTGCAGTGACCGTTGGCTAATACTTAGAAACAATACAAAAATATACATTTAAATATAACAGTTCCATTGGGAAGGTGGCCAAAAAGCAAGAATTAAGATGTGTATACATATCAGAAATGGGTTGACAAAAAAAGTGATGAAATTTGGACACCTATATAAAATCTGACAAAATCGTAGAGACGTCAGGACGGTCTTTTAAAAAAGTTTAAATATTAATTGTGTATAATATTTTTATTTAACGTTCTTTTAAACATCGGTCGATATTTTCTCTGCATATCGAAACATAATAAGAATGTAGATTTTTATATGTGCAGTTGAAAAAAAAAAAATTAGGAAACCGGTTGACCTGTGGGCCAACCCTAAAACTTCCCGCTGTGTTAAATACGTTACAATTAATTGATACTATTGTGTTTATAATAAATTAAAAAAGGTTATAAGTATAATTAGTTTTCCCTATACAAATCTGTTTTTCTTTAATTTCTATTCTTCGAATAACTTTGAAACTCCTCGACCGATCGATTCCAAAATCTAATCAGATCTAAGTCTTGATGAACCCTTTCAATCGCCGTAAGAATCATTCAAATCGGTTAATTCGTTCCAAAGGTATCGTACGGCAAAAAGAGAAATTTTTGTCGTGCAATATCTTTTAAACCAATCGTTCGATTTTGATGAATCTTATGGCGATCGAAATGGCAATCCAAGAGCTAAGTCTGATCAAGTTTTGAGACTAATCGCACGTACAGTTTAGGAGTTATGCGCTAAAAACATGAAACAAAATTGTTTTTTAATTTTTATTTCTCAAATAACTTTGAAACTACTCGACCGATCGACTCCAAAATCTAAACAGATCTAAGTCTTGATAAACCCTTTCGATCGCCATAAGAACCATTCCAGTCGATCGATTCGTTCTAAAGATATCGTACGACAAAAATTTGATTACACACACACACACATATGGATGTCCATCGAAAAATAGTCAGAATAGCTTCCTAGGACCCCAAAACGTCGAGATCTGATGAAAACTCGATTTTCGAAAATCGGACCGAAACCAATAACTTCCCTTTTTTATGAAAATTTTCAATTTTCATTACGGGAAGTTAAAAAATATTTATTTGTTTATTTGTTTTTTTTTTCATCCAAAACGAAACTCTTACTTTTCACTTAAATCCGAAAATACGCGTACAGAATATATCGAACCGAACTCAACTACACGTAATAAAGCAGTTGCATTCTAATGAGCCAGTAACGAGCTATTGGCTTTCTGCAGCAAAGTCTGAGAGGGTAGATTCTCTGCTTGACTTGTCGTCGCGGTTGTAGAACCACTAATTTACTCTCTTGTACTTTGGGAGCCAATAAATCGCTAGGGGAGCTAAAGGCTCATTGGAACTACGCTGCTATACCTACCTCGCGCGGAATTATTACCTACGGTATAAGCAAACCTCCAGAAATCAATTGAAAAAAAAAAAAAAAAAATGATAGAAACTTTTTGCTCTTCGGAATCCTGAAATCTTTTTTATCTTCGATCGATTCCAATTCATCATATATTCACGATATTCTCTATACGTATTGCCGTCGCGACGTCAAACGACGCGACCCCTCGAGGCTGTTCATGGGCTTGGTAATAATTGAACCTGGGAGGACCGTCAGACCTCTTCTTAGGGCTTGTCTACCGAACCGTAAGGGTTGACGAGGCGAGGTTACGCTGTGCCGCAAGACCGGCATCTATGTTTACATTTCATCGCGTATTCCATACATTCCGAGCACCAAGTTAAAGGTCTTCTTCCTTTTTATACCCCTCGTTTTTGGTCTCGTTTTAGTCCCTTTTTCTTTTTCTCATATTTTTTTTTTCTTTCTCGTTTTATCGTCGCTTTTAACTTTGGGGAGTCGCGTATTTAAGGAATTTAAAAAAAAAACAAAAAATAAATAAATAAAACGTTTCAAATTCCTTTTCCAAAATTAAATCGACCCGATTTTTTTTGTTTCGAATTTTACCTCGGGGTTGAAATTTTGAATTTAATTAGTCGTTTAACGCCTCGTACTTATCCTCGTGTCTCCGAAAAATCAATAAACTTTGAAAATTTTTAAAGTAAAATGGTACAACTTATCAAAATTCTTTATGATTATCCCGTTTCTTATACCATGTAATTAACATACATATGTATTCGCGGATGGTATTTCTTCAATAGCTCACAAAAACTAACACGGGTCTCAGGGATATTAAAATACCTTAGAATACCTTCGAGACTTCTGTTTTACGAGCAAAATCCTAATACTATGAAGAAATTTTTTGCCATTGAAACATTAGAATGCATTTTTGCATCTTGGAATTTTTTTCTTTATACATATCCAGAATTTCGTGGTTTTTATTTAATGAAATCAGTAACTTTTGATGCTATAAAAAAAGAACAATAAAGGAAAGGAAAAGAATGAGTTGGTAGAAAAATCAATCGTTCGATTTCAATCTATCCGATAAATAATAAGATTTCATTCGTTGGCCCTCCTGCAGCTTTTATAAGAATAATGGTAACATAGATGCTTTCGGTCGTAGTAAACGATCAATCAATTTGATTATACTGTTGGAATATTCGTTCATCCACATCGATGGGATGAGATGGGATTAAAATAATTCGCAGAGTTATCGCCTCTCAGTTCAGCTGACAAGATTTATCGGGGGTTTGGTCCTCAAGAAAATACGCCAAAGTTTGAATTACGTTTTAAATTACTGTTACGAGATATTATTAGACACAGTCTCATGTTACAGAAACTAATTAAACCAATTACCAACTCACACGTATCTATTTTTATTTTTTTATTTTTTTTTTATTTTTTAATTTGTTTAACTTTTGTTATAAATTTTTGAGGATTAAGGTATAAGGTTAAATAAGGTAAGAATTCTTGATTGGCAAGAAAATAATAAAAAAGTAGAATATAATTTGGTCTCCTTTTTCTAGATCGTTAGAGAATTGCGATATTGGTCAGATTTAGACTAGAAGTCGAGAGAATATATGGGGCAAGGAATAGAAAGAGAAAGAGAGATGGAGAGGGAGAGAGAGAGAAAGTAAGAAAGACTAGGGTCTCTCGGAAATCTGATTCATTCGTATTTATACGACTTTAAGCTTTCTACGAAAAGTTATCGCTGACCAGCACGCGGACAGGAAGTCTAGCCGAAATGATTTCCTTTTGCTTTCGTTTTTAGCACGAATACGTATTCGAGTAGCCAAAGTATTTAGTTGGCACTTCGTTCGAGCCAAAATTCTAGGTCATCACAGTATTTGGAATTTGTACTGCAACTAAGACGAGTTAATTTAATTATTACGTAATCAATTTTCAAATTTCTGTTTAAATTTGTCGAAAAATCTTCTTACCTCTAATTCACTTTCCACTTACTGATTCCATAGATCGGAGTAAGTGTCTATTGTGTTCATTTATCGAAAATAAAAAAAAATAAATAAAAAAATAAAAAATCCACGTCAAGTCCGATGATATCGAAGAAGGAGGATATTTCGTGTGATCGTCGGTAGGTTTCAAAGGGAGTAAAAATTCAGATATGAGGAAAGTAATGGAAATGAACTGTAAAAAAAGATGGACCGATTTAAAGAGTGAAAAATTTTTTGCAAAAATTAACAATCAAGTCACGTTTTGTTTCTCATTCCGCGACTCGCAACGCGCAACTGACCTTAGGGTTTGTCGGATCTCGTCGACCCGTTCCTCTAACTTCTTCTTGGTCTTCTTTTTTTCTGTTTGTATGTATAACACGCATGTCCGTGTCGACGAACACGTTTGACTTAATGATTCACGGTCAAACGGTACTGACAACTCGGGGTCAGCTAATTATTTCATTTACATCTCTCGTTATGCTCTAACGTTTTTCTTTCTTTTTATTATTCCTATATGTATGTATGTACATATGTGTGGGTCTAAATTCTAAGCTGTAAACTCGTAAACTAATACACAACTGTTACGTATGTATATAGTTTCGGTAAATATTTACCTAAGTGTCTTCAAATTCAAACCATATGTCCGTTACTCCATGTGCAACGGTCTTATCCAAGGTGTAAAAATCGGGAATACGATCCGTGAATACGGTTTTGAAATTATTTCGAATACCTATATCCGAAATCTCGTTTTCAATATGGGAAATTCATCTCATTCAATCTTTCTTGACTTTTGATTACCGCGTTGGTCTTCAAAGAGGTAAATCCTTATCCCAACCATGTGCAGAGATAGGGTTCCCTTTGATGTGTTGGTATATATCTCTTTGTACATACAGTAACTTTGTATTCACATCCATTCATTCATCTATCCATCCATCCAGCTGTCTGTCTCCTCTCATGTACGATCATCCTCTTATCGTCTGCAGGCGGCCGAGGCTACGTCCGGTTATCAGTAAAGCGTGGGCCCTCGTGTCGTCCACGTTACGAGATAACTCATAATCTCTTGCAACTCCTCTACCTAATCGTTTGAATGCGATAATACTACAGGAGTTTATTTACCCTGTGGTCTGCAGGATCGTACAACAGTTTTTTTTCCATATGTATGAGGATGTTTTCTTCTCATTTTTGTTAAGGAGGTTGGCTAATCAAAAATCAATACTTTTTGTTGAATTTATCAAGAGATGGTAAAGACGAGAATTGGGTATTTGTATGATTATTATATTTGTGATCTTAGGATGTCCCTAAAAATTCAATAAAAAAAATAAAAAAATACTAAAATTATGAACAAACGGTAAGATATCGATTTTTCATTTCAAATCGCTTTCAAATAATGAAAAATCTAGTAGATTGGTTCGATTTCACTCTTCGATGGTTTTTTATGTTCAGAAAATTATTCTCCACAATACCACAGGGTCACTTTTTTTTCATCGCATTGGTGACGTTGAATATTCAATTTTACAAGATTGGAACCCGGTCGATTCCGATCAACAAATAACGATATAGAATTGCCTATTGACATACAAAAATAATTTGTTACAGTGAATTTGTGAAAAATACTTGTCTGAATAAAATCAACCATCGAAGAGTGAAATCGAACCAATCTACTAGATTTTTCACTATTTGAAAGCGATTATAAAATGAAAAATCGACATCTTACCGTTTGTTCATAATTTTAGTCTTTTTTTTTTTGTATAAAATTTTTAGGGATATCCTCAGATCACAAATATAATAATCGTACGAATACCCAATGGCCTGACTATCCCCCGATAAAGTTAACAAAAAGTATCGACTTTTGACTAGCCAACCTTCTTAATAACATACAGAAAAAAAAATTCTATCTTTCGTTTTTATACACAGTTTTCATTTTCAACGATTCGTATGTTAATTTTTTTCAGAGATTTGTACGAGCTCGATCTTCACGTGACTATAAAAAACGTAGATGAATTTTCCGGTATTTCATCATTTTGGACTAAAGATTCAAAGGCCTTTTGGAGGCGAACTGATATCGCAAAATCCGATGTACAGAACGATATTGCCGCAACAGTTGTCGTAGATTTACCTAAATTTACAAATAATTCAACGGCTGAATTATTCGGCACGATCACATATGAATTGGATGACAAAATGCTTCAGACATTGTTTCCCCTAGTCACTTTAAGCGTTGATAAAATAATGGGAGGTGAACACGACTTGAGCTTCTCAAAACCTGAAAACGACGACACTAGTGATCTCGTACAGGCTATTATATCAACAAAATCATTGTCCATAGAAAAAATAACAGACTTTAAAGTCACCCACGCTTTAAGTAAAGACATGGGAAACATTCTCGCTGATATTGGCTTCGAAGAAATATTACCGAAAGTTTATCTAGGGAGAAAAAATTCCAAGCTCGATCGTTGTATTTTGGAGTTAACCAATGCCTCAGTATTCAAATACAGAAGCATTATTTATTCCAGGTAAATAAAGTATATTTATAGGCATACCTGAGAAATAATTTATGTATAGGTTATATTCAAAAGAATAAAAAAAAAAAAAAAAATTTTTCAGTACGAAAAAAGAATTGTTTAAACAGATGTCACTCAAATATTTTCAAGTTTAGTCAAGTTATGATAAATTTAAGTGGAAATTACTTCACGTTTGTAAATAATAAAGATGCTGTAAATATTCATTATACATTTTTTTTTTTTTTATATCGAATATTATAATTGAATATAATGTTCACGTTGTTAATATTAGTTTTACTGACTGTTATATGTTATGGATATATTATTATAGTTTGTAAATTTTCTCCATAGATCAATACCGCAGTTAAACATGCTTTTGCATATATTACACAACGCATTGCCAAAGGGAACAACTATAAGTTGTAGAAATGTGACTGCGGAGGGAGTAATTCAGGCTTTTGAAACTGAATTGAATATGTATTTGACTACAGGAAACTCGGTTGAACTTCAAGAAGCTATTGTTAAGTCTGACTTAATAAGCGAAGAGTTTGAAAACGGATGTACGATATTTAATGGATAGAAATAACGATGGAAATATATTGTGTTAAAGCGGAAGTAAGTAGCTACCTTATAAAATGATATCTACTTGTGTTAATAAATATGGAAATGTGACAAAGTAAATCCGGTTTGTTTCTTATTCGTATTTCATGCATCTTCGGATTTTATCATTTTTCAGTTCCATGAACCTGAAAGTTACCTTTTCTTATTTGTATAATAATAATAATCGATCCTGAAGGAACTCAAATCTCATTTTGCATCCAAGGACATTAAATGGATAGCTAGAAAAACTAACTGTCTATGTATCTCGGTCCTTATAAAATAATATTGACTTTCAATGAGTGTGATCATTGCTGTACACATGGTGTAAAAGCTTAGATTAAATAAAATACTGATTTTTGAAAAAATGCCCGCAACCCAAAGTGGAAGTATCGATTTTTGGTGAAAAAAACGCTCTGTTTTTGTTAATAAAAAAAAAAGTATTCACAGAAGAGAAAAATCCTTTGTTCAAGCACTGCCTCTTAAAATGTGTAAAAAGCTTATAAAATTTGAAGTTGATCGGAGCAATGATTCTCTAGATATCGTGGTCACCGATTTTGAAGAACGTATTTAAAAAAAAAAAACGCGTTTAAAGTTTCACAGCAGATCACGTTTGCAGGATTCAACATTTTTTACTATAACTTCATCAATTCTTGAAATATCGAAGTCCAGTGAGACTCAAAATACGCAGGAAAGGTTTGGCTTTTAAAATATGCAAAGCCCCAAAATTAAATTTTTTAGGGATTCAAAAGGTAGTGTAATCCCTTAAAATTCGTACTAGCCCGCCTAACAATTCGCAACATAACTAGTTCATAAGATTTTCGCACCATTAGCACCACTTCATAGATCCTTTGGTGGCCCCATTGTACATAATCCTTATGAACAATCGCGATAAGCTCAGGCTGAATTTTTTCCACATTATTGATGTCAGGTCAGATTTACTGTACGCCTGATTTCAAGCAACTCAGCGTGAATAGCTGTACTATTCATTGCCTGTGTTCAGGCGCTTGTATGTTTGGTTGCCTATAATCGGGCTGTCGATCTCTAATTTATATCGTGGAGAATTCAAACTGTGTAAAAAAAATACAAGCAATTTTTTGCTTTTAATGTAGATTTGATTGCCTTAGTTCTCGGAGCGGTAAAAGACTAGCTAGTTTTTTGAATTATAAGTAGAAATGATTATAAGAAATTATTCGCCTACAGAGTTATGCGTGTGAACTGACAATTAGGAATGCAGTATTACGTTTGTTGATTACCTCGGCTCGTACTTTTAATGCTTGCAAAAATTCATAAGATATTTAAATGTACAAGAAACATGTTAGACTACCGACAGATTAAAATTTTTTTTGCATATTTTTACTTCGAAACTAGTCCGGTATTGATGAGGATAGAGAAAATGTTGAGTAACGTTGAGTACCAACAATTGGTCGACTGTTATACTTACTACGTAATTATTTGTTACATAAAATTCGAGGCTTCTTGTATAGATAATTTCGAACGAACAATTACGATTACTCAGCAACCGAATCGCCAAGCTCGGGTTTAAATTCTATGGTAAGAAATTGACCGTTAGGTAAAAATTAAATATCGGAATGTAAAAATATTTTATCAGTATTTTGTCTAACGTGAATAGAATTTCCAGACGAGAATGATGGAAGTAAGTAAAGTGGTTTAATTATTAAGTAACAATACGGTAAAATTTTAATTTGAAATCGCATATTTTTTTTTAAATACATTACTATTAAATACATCCAATCAATAATGATTTCATAAATTAATTTCTCTGCAGAGTATAGGATTTTTATTTTTTTATTTTTAATTAAACTGGGGTCAACTTCATATATAATTAACGTTTTTTATTTTCTACTGAATTTTTTATTAGATTAATATCTTTTTACTTTAGGAGTAACTACTCGTTAAAATTTGATCAGTTTTATACCTGATGAGAGTTTTGCTATTAATTTAAAATATAAAAACTTATTTTTAGGCTAGAAATTTTGATATTATAATGTGAATAAAAATTTTGCTACTGAACGAAGAGAGGTATGTGAATTCGGTTTGGATTAGTTTGGTTTGAATGTAAATCTATTAAAATATATCACGATCAATCTTACCTTTATTATCTAAATATATTTTCATCGATGTTTCTTCTGTGTTCTAACTGCACTTGGCGAACTAAGTAATTAAATAAAATTTTGAAAAATATATATTTTTTTAACACTTTTTAATTACGCCGTTTATTAATTATTTTTTTGAAATTTATGTATGGTATAATAATACAAGATTCACACAAATGTTTAGCGTCATTTTATGATTACGAAATACCTTATGAATTAGCAACATCTATTTATAAGCAATCATTTCACATTTTGCTTAGTATGTGTAAAAATAAAAATATATATACAGGTATGTTCATTATGCATTGGCGTATGCACTATGAATAAGTGAAAGGATATAGGTATAAGGTTATCAAAGGATATAGGAAAAAAATGAGATGTAATAATATTGTTCCCAATAAAATTTATTACAAAATTAATAAATATTTACAAATAAATCGTGTGAAATCAAATTTCGATTTACAAAAAATAAATTTTGAATTTTTTTCATCCACAATTAAATTGAATTTATTTAAAATCAGTCCAACACCCACCAGCACCCTGTCCCCGAATAGTGTAGGAGAGAAATTGACTGAATTTCATTGAATTCAATTATTTCTCAATCCTAAATCGCGGTAAAATTATTTACAAACGTAGGTACAATTAGACGAATTCGTACATGTCATTTACAAATTCTATCATTAACGAATATGTATAAATCAATATCTACCCTTGAGCTTTAGTATACAGGTATATGTTTATTATATATATATAAATATGTATTTTTATTATATATTATTATCTCGAAAATATATTATTAACTGATATAGATAACGGGTTAAACTTTGTATAAAATAATATTTGAAATGGAATATATTTTCTTTTATATACATTTGGCAGGTACTTGGAAGCGTGCGCTTCTGAATTTTACAATTCAATTAACTAACAAACAATAAAAAAAAAATAAAAAAAAAACAGAAACAGAAACAAGAAAAGGAAATAAAATGAAAATAAATTAAATTAAAACAACAGAGAAACAAACGTCAATTTTTGTATACCTATATATATATATATAGATCAAATTCTCGAAATTGATAATATTTTGATTATCGCAACGTTAATTAAACCAAATGCAAAATAGATAAATATACATTATCGAAAACGGGTGACTTATACAGTTATTATTATAATTTTCTTTTTTTTTGTCATAAATTATCGAATAAAATTATTCAACAACAAACTTAACGAATAAATATGATCAATATAATAATGATAATAATAATAATAATATAATAATAGTAATTAAACAATAGATTATAGTGTTAAGTTCATATAACACTTGAAAACAATGCGTGTACATTATATTAATACCTTTTTTGGCAAGATATCATTATTTTGACAACCCTATTAAATAATTAATATTAATTATATATTACGTGATTGAATATGCTCTATCACACTTTTATGTACATACATACATACATACATAAATAAATAATATAATGCCTATAGGTAATTACCATTCACTTAATTACAATAGTTTTTTTTTTATATTATTAATATTGCACTGCCGGCCAAGGCGTTTCTCAAATTCTACATCGATCAAATTTTAGAATTAAAAACTAATAAAATATAGCTCGAAGTGGATTTGAGAATTAGCACGACTCGTAATGTATTTTAATTTACTTTCACGCTAATATGTAACGTGTGATACATAAATAAAAATGATAAATAAAATTAAAACATCTAAATTTATCTACTGAGATTCGACACTTTAAACTATTCAAAGTTTCATCCGTAAGTATATCGTATTTTATTTTATCATTATACATTTTTTTTTTTGTCTTTTTATGATCATACAAAACGTAGATTATTAACTATACAACGTACCCGAACTATGAACTCGTAAACGCATAGCGCTTATTTTTATAGTTAAACTAATATTATTATACTGGCCTCCGTTTAGTTTTTACCAATTTATAATCATTACACTATTCTATAAGTTTATATTAATTAAAAAATAAATTGTTAATATTAACAGGCGAGGAATCATTTACAGAATTTTTTTGGGTAAATGGAATAAATATAAGAACTGAAATATTTTGAAATTGTTAATCATTATCTGCAAATTTTTTTTTTTTTTTTTTTTTTTTGCATCATGACTTAATCATCGACATTCAAATACAAACAATTATCTGTATAGAAAAATCTTGAAAATCAACGCCGTTAAATATGTGACTAGGATTGAAAATTTATTCAGTAATTGTGAGAGAACGAAAGAAAACTTTTAAGTCAGTAGTATTATAGATACTATATATTCTATTTTTAAATATTCTATTACTTATATTAGATAAAAGACCAAACTAGCACGCTATAATTTTTACTCATAACTAATTCCAACGGATAGAGTGAAAATCCTGATAAAAATAAACCGGTCACAAAGAAAGGTCATGACGTTCCTGAATTTCATACCTAGAGAGGGTAGTCATATCTTTGAATTTTTTCATGAAAAGTGTTAAAATAAAAGAAAAAATTATCACCCATTGTAATTAAGTATAATTGAATTTGGTAACAATAATGTGATTTTCAATTTTGCAATATCTTTTTTATAGCTGATTCAATATTTTTTTTTTCACTGGCATTGATAAAGAGCCTCGCTTTTCGTGATGGGAATTTGTCTAATTTAGAAACTAGAGGAGATATGTTGTCTTGGAACGCCATACGTGTGCGAAGCGTTTCGGAAGAATTCATATTAATCCTGCACCCACAACAACAGATGGGACTTAAAGTCCCTATAAATATAATCTAAAAGGTACCCTGGACTCCGTTCATTTTTCATGACCATCTAATTTTCCCACCTATTCTTTTTAATTTTTTTTTTTTTTTTTATTTTCTTTTCTACTACTTTATAAAACTATAAAACCAAACTATTTCGTTTACTACCTCCGGGTGGTAAAACTGTCATAAAACTATCAGTTTCGCTGTCACTACCGGCATAATTCGGTCTTTCTAATACCCCGCCTTCATTTCTGATACCAAAAGCTTGAAAGTAGGGATTTCTAACGTTAAGATCAACCCCAGAATCCACACTTTTCGAAAAGGTCGACATTTCCGAGAGTTTTCTAAAATTACCAAAAAACACACTGTCCGTACCTACACTTTCCGCCCCGCTTTCACTAGCCCCGTCACAAACGGACTCGGTTTCATCAGTTTCAGATACACTGCTTACATCTTGCCTCAGCAATCGTTTATTTGAACCATTACTGTCCGTGCTGCTAAGATACCCGCTGTCTTCAACTTTGTAGTTAGTCGGAGTGATCTGAATTCCATGAACCATACGAGTTTTGGGTACATTTCGTAAGGTGGTTTTTATCGCGGAGTCTTTTGATATTGGATAAGATTTATTTGGGGGTAGAAATGTGATGCATCCTTCAGAAATGAGGCATCTAGGTTCTGCCGTTGATAGTTTTTGTCTTCTTTGGGATCCGGAAAGCTTGTGGGATGACAATGTCCGTCTGATCGGCGGGTAGCTCTTCGTGTCTACTGTAAATTCCGGAATTCTTCCCTTAGATTTTGGGGAATTTGTATTTATACGGAGAGAAGAAACGTTCTCATAATCTTTCGACGTAAATACACCGTCCTTTTCGTTGTCTGTATTGGTTATACCGATTACAGTATTGCGACTGTTACTTCTCGACAAGTTTTGCATCTTCTTATCAAGTTCGTTCAATATCTGAAGTGATTCTAGACTGTTTGATATCGTTATTATCTTCTGACGACAAAGACAGGTTTCGGAAGCTTGGTCTTCGAGACTTTTTACGATATCCCCCACGGAATAAATGTTAACTGGGACAGAAGTGATCTCACTGGCCGTAGGGGAGCCAGTCTCAACTCGACTTCTGTCCCGTCCGTTTTTTGGCGGTGGTAAAGGCGGTTTTGAGTTTAGGCTTTCAATAAGACGAGGGGGTTTTGGCTGTTGATAAATCGACTCTTCTGTTGGTATCGGAACAACGTCAGGTGGATTCTGCGGCTTTCTCTGTCTTTTTATATGCTTCATCTCCGGAGTTAAATACTTGTTCTTCTTCCACGAAGCCGTGTTGGTGTCCGAATCGCCGTTAAGCGATCGTGTGCTGCTCAGCAGTGCCGAGTTCTTCAAGTTGCTCCTCAGTCTAGCCTCATATATTTCCCTTAAACTTCCATAGCTACGTTCGAAAGGCGTTGTTCCATTCTCGTTAGAATTATCGGTTCTAAAGCTACCCTTACTACGTAGTGATATATGAGCAGGTCTTTCCAAAGAATCGACAAACACCTCGTCAAGATTACCTTTCTGGTAGCTTACTTCACCGTTTATTTTAAGCTTCATTGGTTTTCGATCCAAAGTGTCTGGTTCGTACTCCGAATCGTCTTGCTTTACGTAATTATCCGGAGAGTCAAGGACCTTGATAGTCAAGTGGCCAGGATTTTCTGGTTCGTATTGGATTTCCGGTGTCGAACAATCGCTTCCTGCTGGACTGGCGTAACCATCGTTAACATAGACTTCGCTAACCAGTGAGTAACTTTGTGGTCTGGGTAGAATCAGCTCTGAAAGTGTAGGTTTTTTTGGACGTTTTTCCAAAGCTTCATTTTTCAGTTTTGAAATGGTCATAGCGCCGGTTTTTATATTAAATATAGCATTTTGCATCGTCAATTCCTCGTCCATAGGCAAAGCCGTTGATAAAGCAGGGCTCGAGTGACGGTCGGTGGAATCCGGTGATGAGGAGGACTTCAGGCTGCTCCTAGATCTTTCTAAGCTGTCGACTTCGTAGTCGATAATTTTGTTTGATTTTGGTCGATGGTCCAGCGCCTTTGCAACGACCATTTCTTGGATTACTTCGTCCATGAGTCTCTTTGTCGGAGATTTTCCACTGGGAAGTTCCTTTATCATATCTGGTAATTTTTTGGGAGCTGGTGGCGCCCGGGATTTCTTCAATCTTCTCGTTGGTGGATTCGAGGCAGATTCCTTCGAGGAAGACTTGGTTGATTTGTGGGAATCAGTCGGTGTCGGTGTCCGTTCCAACACAGTTTGTGACTCGTTTAGTTTCTTCTCCAGACACTGAAGAGATTCAAGAGTCGCGTTCTCTTCCATCTGTTTGATGAACGAATTCTCTATGGCTTTTCTCACCTTCGCATTAACCGTATCGTTTATGTCCAAGGATTGCATGTTCCCATTACACATATTGTAGTATCGATTGTAGTTAGATTCTTCGAACATGGATCTAGTCGACCGTTTAGAGATGCTGAAATTATCATCATTCTCGATCTTTTCGCTCTTGGCAATGTTCTGGAATGTCCTTAACATCGGGGGATTATCTTTCCACGATGAAGACATTGAGGAGTTGACTTTTTCTGAGTTAGTAAAATCGTTCTTAGCCATCTCTTTAAGGTATTCCAAATTCTTTGCAAACGTTCTCGCGTTCTCTGCAAAATTTCTTCGGCTATCTTCAGCATCTTTCCATCTCCTTTCCGGCGGTTTCACATCCTCCAGCCACGCTCGTATCCTGCTTTCTCCCAGACAGAGGTGCGACGGTATAGGAGCTACTGGAAGACTTGGTGCTGATTCTCGACACCCGGGGCATCCTGTGCATCCTTGAGACTTTTTCGATCTTGTTACGGACCCTTGTACCGAACTTCCACGATGTAATTGACCCGTCCGGCTGTTCTTTTCCGAGTTTGTCTCTTCCTCTGATATTCCTGTCGACGTCAAGACTCGTTACGAATTTTATAAACTTTGGAAGATTGATGATGGACGGTATTATGATGTGCTTAACACCTTTATAAAAATCCTTTAAATCCAGTGTACAAAATTTTGGGAATAGATTAACTTATCGAATGAAAAGGAGCACATGAATAATTTCGAAGGTGAGGAGATGATGAAAATTTTTTTACAAACTCACCGACAAGTGTTGGGACAAATCTCTTCGCGGCCATTTTGTGTTTTGCAATAGCGATGACTTCGCGTATTTTGAATAGGAACTCGATGGCAGCCGGAGGTGGGGCCTAGAAACACACCTCTCTAACTTCGATCATTTTGCATACCTTACGCATTCGGTGTTTACGAGTTTACCACTCCAACTCATACTTAGGATTAATTAAGCTATTTACTATCATCCGTTATTTACAACTCACCAATAGTAATTGCCTGTCAAAGTAAGCCGGATTGAAATACAACTTTCGTCTCTGTGTACCGGGTAACATCAAAGAGTCCTGATGATGAGCATTCTCGATTGTTTCAACAATCCGAACGTCCTCTTCAGGAAGTCGTTCTCCCAGGATTGAACCGGACCCAAACAGCCCATCGGAGTCGAGATACGAACAATGTGGATGAACAACAGCAGAAGTTACCTAAGTTTTCAGACCAAGGATCATCGTCATCATTTTGTTATCCAATTTGCGATTTAAAAATGTCAATAAAACCGAGATACTCACATTCTCGAATCCCTGTTCACCATCACTTTGCGCTAGATCATCCCCAGTCTCGCTTTCGCTTGGACCGCTATTGGTGTCACTTTCAAAATGTCTTCCTACCGAAAGTAGTGGGTTATTTTTCACCATTCCAACGTTATCTCGACCTCCATTTAGCCCACTTTCTGGCTCTTCTACTCTCTTTCGTTTTATCTTTCTACTGTGGAGATACAATAAAACGCTAGCTACGTATATCAGGGCGAGAAGAATTGAGGACAATCCAATAGCTGTGTATTCGACTGTAGTAAGACCTTGTGAGGATTGTGCATCAGCGACGAACATCACCTCTCGTACACCTGCGGACGGGATATTTAATTGATAAATTTAACGTAACTGGGATGAACCCTTCGATTAATCCAATGAGACACGCAAACACGATCACTTACTGTTCCTCGCCGGGGACCCGGCCACTCGAAAGGCAACGCATGGAGTGAATACATCAGGAACCAAATTTTCTGGATCCGCATCCCGGCAGACTAGACGAACCATCACAACTCGACCTTCCGCTTTATCTCTTAATCCAGAATCTCCGACCCACTGAAATACGTGACGTATTAAAAAAATTGTTGCAAATTAATTTGGGATTATTTCGCAATGTTCATATACCTGTAAGTAGGTCCGAGCTTCGTCTCGGAATAACGTAAAGGGAGGCTCGGCCACTGAGAGATTTCGTAACTCGCTCCATCCTCCTGGACCCAATTGCTGGGAACCTGCGACTCCGCACACCGGAATTTTCACCCCTGAAACGAACAGTATTCGTTTATTTTATGAGGAAATTTACAGAACTGCAGAGAAGAAATTTTTCGAAACTTATTTTTACTTTTCATCACCTATGGTGGTATGAGAAAAGTATTGGCTTTGGTCGAAAAGTGACTTTTGCTCATTTTAACGAATCTTTACGTTTTCGATCCTCTAGAATCCGAAAAACAGGTTTTTAGAAAGATGTCGGTCTGTCTATCGGTCTGTTCGACAAACTCGCGCGGTGATCTCGGAAACGGTTCGCTGAAAAAATCTGAAATTTACAGAACTTTACAACCAAATGATGGGCATGAAAAATTGCCATGTCTCGTTCAATTTGAACTTCCGGTTCTACCGGAAATGAAACGATTTTCCCTGTTTTACCGACAAATCTATACTTTCTTCTCTGTATTACCTTTTTAAATGAAAGAATATGTTCTTTCGAGTTGAGAATTTTATATATATGGGGCATTCCTTGCCAATGACACCAAAAAAATTGTAAATATACCCAGATCGAATTAAAATGAAATGAACTGTATAGAATTGTTGTTTGTCAATATATAGAGCATTCTTTGTCAATGACAAGAAGGAATTGTAAATGTACCCAGATCGAATTGGGAGGAAATGCAGTACATGAAATTGCTGCTTGTCAATACATAGCACGTTTTTTTTTTTGTTTTTTTTTTTTTGTGTAAGATTTTTAATTTCAATCTTTTATTTCAAGTTTTACATTACTTTTTGATACTTTTTCTTCCCGTGGCAAACGTATCCTTTTTTCTTTCTGATGAAAAGTATCCCGAGAAACTGTTTTTTTTCCGGCTTGTTTAATGTGATTTCGTGGGTATGAGGAAAATCCTGTATCCTGATTCTACTCTCGAGTCTAACGAATTCTAACAAATTGTAAAACCAATGAGACTTGGATAGCTTGGTGTACAGTTACCCTTCGGAGAATCGTCTAAGCGGAAGTTGCAACTGGGTGGGGTATATTCAATTAACGAGGATTGTGTGGCGTTAATCAATCAGTATTTGTTATTTGAAAAATCCAAAGAGCCTCTCGACGACTATAAACGATAATGTCTCATCTATAAAATCAATTTGAAAAACCAGAGCATAACATCCAAGTTTATTGACGATATATATATACATATATAAATATGTTTCGCTGGTCAGCGGTGTACAGATTTCCTTGAGTAAAAGGTAGCGTCGCCTTACGTCTTACGCCTATATTATATACGGATAGTGAACGTACGTTTGATGATGTCTCGAATGGTCGAGTAAATAACTTCTTAAGTATAAGATATCTCGAGCAAGGACTTAAATTCACGGTGACACGCAATGCCGCGCGCGGCCGGTTCCAACGCCGTAATATCTTATGGTTATTACGGAATTAAATTTCTGCAGTGAGTCCTTCTTTCTCTCTCTCTCTCTCTCTCCTCTTCCCCGATAATCTTTTCTTAAATTGCAGTCATTAAACGTACGTTGTAGATTTCTGACAAAATTATATTAGAGACAGCTGTTATTACAATTGTGAAAAATTTCGTGATACCTACGTTTTACTTTATCCTTTTTATCTTTTTTTATTTTTTTATCTACTCTTACTCTTAATACCTTTTAGTACTTTTATTTATTTAACTGTTCTTTCGAAACGTCGAGAGCCTTGGGGGAAGCGGGGTTCCAAGAAGTACCATTCTATATGTTATACCTGCCTCAAGTCGTCCTTAATTTTAATCATCAGTTACGACTTCAAGATGGTGATATTAGCTAATATTTGCTACGAGGTTTGCAAATTTAGACAAAGTTACAGAATCAATGAAAAAAAAAAAAAAATAAATAAATAAATAAATAAATACAAAATCTACACACTTAAAATCCTTGGATTTGGAAAACATGGCGTAATTCCAGTATCTACCTGTAACGTTCATTTACCCAACTGTGATTGGATCTCTTACAATTATTCCTAAAATATTCATCTACTTTTTTTTAATTTCTTTATTTTATTTTGATTTTTTTTTTTTATATGTACGATATGTTAAGCGAATATATTGAGTAATATTTGCTTTAGTCAACCAATGCGAAACTACGTACGATACAGTGTGCGTATTTCAGAGAGTAAATATCCCCTCACCAATTGCTATGCAAATCTTATACAAATATGTTTATTATTTTTAAGGAATTCACCGATTTGGCCAATCGGTTGTCGCCGAATTAATTGATGAGGTAATATCTCAGAATTCTAATATGTCATAAATCCAGTTAGAAACACAAACTAATGTAGTTTCACTCTTTTTTTTCTACATATTCGAAAGGTCTGAGCTTGTTATTCCCCAACTTTTTCAACTGAGATTTTAACCCCATGAAACGAAAAGAGATAATCAAGGTAATGCACTTACTGCAGGTTCTTAGTTTCAAGGAAATAGATTTCTTGTCTTGAAACTTCTTCGATCTTTGATACAAAGTCTGGTATTTTATTTACAGTTAATCGCGGATTTCAGAGTGTCTTTCGGACATGCGGAGCTAAGAGTAATCTCAGATTTTACGACTGAAGGCAGGCAATCACGTATGAGGAACCAAAAATCCATAAAATCCATTCCGTCAGACTTGTGACAAGATAATAAAATCCGTTAATTATTCCACCTACCTTAACAGGGTATGTATATTGTACACATATATACATACATACATACGTATGTATAAGGAGAACGTTTTGCGTATTTACAATACCTCATAAATAATCAATAGCAGACTTTGAAAGTGAATTTATATTATCTGTCATTTGTCATTGACCAACGATGATAAAACTCTTTTTTTTTTTTTTAAGTCAAGAATTTCCGGAAGTATTTATATACATGACTGTTTTACCGAAGAGAAGTAAAAGGTCATGCAATTGTTAGTTGAAAATAATTTATGGAATTAAATCATACAAGGAAACAGTGGCGAGTGGCGAGTGGCGGTAGCAGTTTGAAGAACTCTTCAAAGAAATACCGAGAGGTTCGTAAGTACTTTCATACGTAAAATGCATATTATATGTATGTATGTAGACTCGGAGTTCAGGTACTACAGGTTCTCACTGTTATTCCTCACAGCATGGTACATACATACATTACGTACAAAACCCAAGATGCAACTTAAACCTAAGCTCGCACTTAACGTCAAAGTCTACGTGTACGTGCTGGTACTCGGTAGTCGCCATATAGGAAAGACCGTAAAATTATTACCGGGGCTAATTAAGTCTGAACAAGTGTGGAAAACAAGGGAGATCTACAGTGTGGAGTAGAAAAGATCAATGAGTTGGTATTTAATAATTTACCGCCAACGTTCCGGCACTCCGGTAGTTAGAATGTAGTCGGTTTATACCCGTGTATCCTTTTTAATGATAATTATACGGAAGTGGACAAGCTAAAGGTACAGGCGCCAGAAAGGGAAAATTGGTAAATTATTTATCGACTGTTTCATATCCACGAAAACCATTGAAAATCTTTTCTTCTAATTTTTATCATGCTCAATATAAAATAGGGAATGATTCTTGAAATGGTTTCGCTGATCTAATCTCAACGAAATATACATACACCCACATTATTTATTTATTTTTTTTTATCGATCCAGTCATTTTGCACAGAGTTATCTGCACTGCCTGTATAATCCATGGAGAATGGGGCGGTATGCAGTTATAGTTGATTGCCTGTACACGTGTCGTTTCCATGGTCATTTGCCAAGGGCTATTCGCTAACCAAGATCAAGATCGAGATCAAGGTGGATGCGAAATATGAAGTGAAACAACAGTCTCGATTTGGCCAAGCCGAAAACAATGAGTACAGAACGCAGATTACAGAGAACCGGACGAGCCCTTTGAGAGCACAAAATAGCCGCCGTCCAAAACGATTATGTCTTGACCTCCAACGCGCTAGGGAACATACCGAAGAGAATGAAGTGCTGTTTAAAAAAGATCCATTCTTAACCTCCTGTAGTACAATCGCTGCTTTATACTTTGGGGAAAAGTTAAAGGCATAGAAACAAAGTAAAAATAATCGACGTATTCGAGGAGAGAATTTAATAGCATAAATTGGAAAAATTCTACAATTTGATGAGAGCTATGAATTTTTTTTTATCAAGGCAGTGACTTCAGTACTTTCTGATCAGTTAACAATTACTACATGTCAAGATGACGCGATGTGTAATCAGAAAAAAAAAAAAAAGAAAACTGATAGATATGAATTGAAAAAACTAATAATTTCAGTTTTAATTTAGTTAAGGCAATCAGGCTTTAGTGAAAGTACTTCGACATAGCTGATCAGTATACGAATACCTACCTGTAACACAGCTACTTCCTGTTTAATTAATAATGACATTTTTAAATAACCTTGTCGACATTTGACTGATGGATTTGAAAATTTTAATCAAATTTATGCATGCGGTATAGTCTAGCTAGTTATAGGTATAGATAAATTATAACGAGCACTAATAGATAGTATGTTATTATAAAAATTTGTTACAGAGGCTTTACGAGAAGAAGTAGAGGAAAAAGGATAAGGATAAGAAGAAAACTTACCTTGAAAGCGGATTTCAGCTTGAGGGTAGATGATCTGGCCACGTTGGGGTAAAAATACGTAAGGAACCTTCTCCGATATTCCGGAATTGCTAAGGAATCTGGCCGCGCTGCACTCTGCGATGATATGAAATAGAAAAAAGATAATTTATAGATAAGTAAACGTGTGGATCCATGAGAAATGACATGGATTTAATCTTGTAAGAATTTTTGAATGACTACCGTAAAAATGATTCGTATTATTAAATGTAATCGAGTTTTATCTCACGGTTATAAGTGAAGAGAATCTATGCACGATCATCTACGTATAGTTTGTTGGTTGATCAACGGCGTTTGTATATGAGTACTTAGCCATGATCATGCGTAACGTCGAATATATGGACGAGCCAGATGTGGCGTGAAATAATAACTGGAATTCCCGCTGTTAGATTTATCGTCAGCTGTTGACCATTAAGTCTATAAATGAAGTTGAGTTCCGTTAAACTGATGGGAAAATAGGAGAAAAATTGTAAAGAAAAAAAGAAAGAATAAAAAAAAAAATAGAAAAAAAACAAACTAAGTGATAATGACAAAACGACGGAATAAAATTCAGCCTGACGTAACTTGGATTCGTCACGTTTGACAGAATTCACATTTGCAATCGGTCTTGTATAGGAAAAGAAACTGTCTCGAGTTCTTTACAACCGTATACAGCTGGAAGACGCACGTCATGTCAGTCCGTATCGTATATAGCTGCATAACGATCCGGCGTAATCAACACTCGACTAATTGGGTGAATTCCAGTTAAATGGATAAAAAATTGTGTAAAACAATTGAGAGTTGGTTGAATCGTTAAATAATTTATTATCAAATTATAAAAAGGGATCGATGGGTGGGGACAAATTGTTGATCGTAAGAATTGGGACTATAAGATAAGTACGATATTTGAGGATCCATCGATCAATGATTTCGATCTTTGATCAAAGTCATGTTAGTTTTTATTTATTGACGAGGGTATTCAGCTCCTGTTGAACTAAAACTGGGCGCAACAGTATGATCGTAATAAATAGTTTCTTGTCGATAAGAGAAAAAAAAATGATCTTTAGATTAAATCAAAAATTTTTATACTTGTTACGTTACATTTTTATGTTTGTTCTTACTCCGTTAAAATTTTGATCTCTGATCATATAGTTAGATTATATTGCAATGGATAAACTAACGATTAAATTTATGGTCGTTATTCGATTAACAGTTTATTTCACCGTATCTCTTTCACTGTGAATATAACCATAAAATAAAAATATATAAATAAAAAAAATTATTTAGATATCTAATGATCGCACCCGTCAAAATGGGTGAAAAATTATGGGGTCCTTTTTCGTTAAAATTTATATCGCAATATAATACCCATTGGACATAATTTAACTCTATGAGTATCGATTAATTGCCAAACCGGATCAATAACCGTTAGTTAAATTAGCTAAATAGATTCTACCAAATTTAAAGAATTATTAAACATTCCAATGTTGATCTATTGAGATCTATAATTTCTGTCAGAAGCTTGTTTACTTTTCTTCTATACTCGACCATAGATTTTTTTCATCTTTCACGTCTATTTTTTTCTTTTTTTTTACTTTTTACTCAGAGCTGTATGTCACACTGTATGTCAAAAATATATACTCTAAGAGAAAAAGTACAGGATTTATTACTCAACAAAGTATTTAGAAATTCTATTCATTAATAAATAATGATAATAATTAAAAAAAATTTTTTTTTTTTGAATCATTCGATCGATCTGTGTGTTTGATATATTTAAAAATCAAATTAGCGAAGAATCTGAAACTCGATAATTCATACGAATCAATTCCCTCGTTCTGGATCAAGGCATGATTTATATTGCAGAAAATTGCACTCATTCGCCTTCGGAATAGGTATGTACCGTGGCTTAACCCTTCCGCAGGTACCGTTGGCAAGAATATATCTGCTACATCTGACCGGAGATATTAGCATCGTAATACAAAACCCGGAAGATGAGGATGTAGAAATTCTGAGTAAAGATCATAGAAAGAGAGAAAACGTTTTTAATAAAGTAAAAAATTTATCTTTCATCTGATCTGATTTTTCAAAAGACGTAAAAATTTGTAATCTGTTTTATATAAATTTAAAAAATCTCACTTTGCAGTCGAAGTCGAGAACTGATGATATATAAAACGTAACTTATACGCCGATTGAAGATTGAATTTTTTTTCTACCTCCTCCCGAGGGAGTATAAAGTGTCTTTTCGGTATTTCAAAGGCAACGGTATTCCCCGTCGTGTACGTTCTTTCCGATCTTATATACCTGACGATATATCCTCGTATTTAGCTTCAGTTTAATGCTGTCGTTTTGTTCTCCACGGTTTCCAAGTAACTCGCTGAACGAACATGGAAAGTCGATAAAATACTACAGAATACACGTTAAACGACTGTGGCCTTAATTTCTGTACGTCTGTACTCAATCACAGTCATTTTTCTTTTATATACCGATCCGTCATTAAAAATCGTTGCTTATATATCCGAATCAAGTTTTTGAATAGTTAAAAAAAAAAAAAACAAAAAAAATATTCTAAATTTTTTTAGGATTCGTATACAAGCGATTAAAATATCCAATTAATTTCCAATATCTGAGATCTCGTTCGTGCTAACGTACGTGTTGAACAGAATTTTTATCATCCCAACCTCATCTTATATTATCGACTCGTATAAGCATTGCCAATAAATTTCTTACCCCCTTTCGACAACATGTGTGTATGCAAATCTGATATTTGCAAATGGTCAGCTTGACTGCTTGTTAGTTTTGATCGTTATTACGAAAATTAAGAAAATGATCAATTGACGCCGGTTTTTTTGAGTCTTAGCTGTATATACGAATATGCGAATTTCATTAAACCGATTTTTTATTTAAAGAATGCGAAGAAGAGATGTAGAAATTTAAATCTCGTGTTTAAGAATCGTTTTTCTCAAATTAAGATAAGCTATAAGCTGGTGTAGTTGGGATTTTGTAAACGGTGTAATCGCGGCGTTGGATAATTACAGAAAATTATATTTTAAGAAGAGACGTCGAAGTGTTGCAGATACTGCAACAGCATGACAGCAACAACGACATCATATCAGCATGAATAAAAACAAACTAATGAGAAAAGATAAGAGGTAGGTGAGAAGATGCAAATTCGTCCTCTGATTCGAGTAGCTAGCTAGTCACGCGACGAATATAAGAAACGCTACATTCAAGTATAGCTGGATATATTATCTACACATGGTTTAAGACAACGAATACCTATAATAGTTTTGTCTTCTTCTAACTATTCAGAAAGTCGTTAACTAAGAAACCGAGAATTATTCTCATATAAGGTACCTGCAGTATTATAGCCAACCGCGTACCTACTGCAGCTACATACCTACATACGCATTTCAGCTACTGCTGCAATCAACCGCGTCAAGAATTTTCCTATGCAACAAATTCTTAGCAAAGACGAGAATCTACAAGCGTTTTAGTTACTCAATATCAACAGTATTAAGATTAAGCAAAATTGCGAATGATTTTTCGTACATTTCATTTCGATTTCCTGAAACAAATTTTCTGTATTACAAAATTGGTATAGGTATAAAAAAATCTCTGCATAATGTGCAACGGGTTTATTAATCGAATCTATTAGCGTAACGTCTTGAAGTCTGTAAGTCTCCGAGATGGACATATAAAAAGCAAAACCATTACTGCAGCAGCTTACAGACATTTACGAAGGACATGGCACGTGCTATGGTCGCAGTAGGTAAGTATTGCAGTGGATAAACGTTTAGGAACGACTGAAGCGTGCTTTACAATCAACATTGCTTTTTTTATTAACTTTTTTCTATTTTTTTTTATTTTTTTTTTATTTTTTATTAAACAAGAGAATTGGATGAATTACAGAGATTGCATCACTGCGTACATTGCAGACGGACCTACGGCTCTCCTAATGCACATTAATCTGCCTTGCGCTAGGAGATGACCATCCCATGTTGTAGCAAAATCTAATAACAACATTCACAGAATTCTACGCATACATTCTTGCCTCGCTTTAAGCCTGCAACATCATCTGACCGAATGGTCATTAATTCGGGATTCTGAAAATTGCTGCAAAGTGTGCGTAAAATTTCGATCCACCTTTTCTTACCAGTCGAATTCCTCTTCCGGAAATTAACTATAATTTTATATAATCATCTAATAGTCTTCGACGGTTTTAAACGATAATTATTAATTATACAGTAAAGTGAATGATTTAATTTTCGTATGATATTGATAATTGTACGTATATTTACACTGTACACTATCATTGTGATTTTTTAAACACTGCCACGCGCCGGTGTTAATAAAGTAATAAATTATAATAAAAGTCTATACAACCGGTGTAATTATGCTATTTGCAATCTAATGATTACACCATCGGTGTGTATAATTTATGGGCACGAAATGCCGATGCGTTATTTAAAAAACGAAAAAAGAAAAAAAAAAAAAAAAAGAAATAAAAATTTCAAGAAGATGAATAAAACAAATAAATTTAAAAATTAAATAATAAATGCATTACAGTACTGTTAGACATTAGTCTTATGGCTATTTATTGAGTATAGGTGTTAGGTATATGCATATTGGACTGCAAATTCTTATAGATGAACTTTATACCCGGGTTAATCTATTACCAAGTCATTAAAATGTATTAACCAAATTCGTGATTACAACGCAATTTGACGTATTTAATTTTTATTTAAACATATTTAGAAATTATAATTAAACAAAATTATTCTAAACGAAAGTTTATACTTAATTATTATTGTATAGCTACAGGTATGTCTGAATTTTGAGAGAATTTTTTATAAACAGTTTTAAATCACGTTATATATATATATATATTTATGAATATTAATTAAGTGTATATATAATTTTATGAATAAATCTACAATAAAATAAAAACAAAAACATATTATATATATATTTAGTTTTCGGTTTTTTACGACGACCTGTTGCAATTTGTGTAAATCCAATCAGGTACAGTTGTGTATATTTATATAAAATTGAAAAATGGACAACAGGTTGTTTGCCGCTTCTGCGTTTCTACTGCTTCGTGTTTCGTATCTCACTTAGATTATTTGATTTATTCGTCAGGTGTCCGGGGGATTCAATTAGATACAAACGATGAATTGGTCTCGTATTAAAAGGTCGTTGTACCTGGGTAAACCACACTTAACTGACACATGTATATGTTTGTGTGTGTGTGTGTGTGTGTGGTAATCGCAAATTCACTCGGTTAACTAAAGTCTAAACTCTAAAAGCTTGTCTTTTTTTACTGTACCAAAATGATAATACATACAGTTTCTCACATGTTCACCGTCTAATATTTTATGCTTACCTAATATTTAATGTGCCTACTGCTCGGGCTACTTCTCTACGTCAAGATATGATACTCGTTATTAAGTATAATATGATACACCGTATTTTCTGTTACGTTGATTAATTTAAATTCCCGCAAACGTGTTACGCGGTGCAATAAACACGGAAAAAAAAACAACAACAAAAATAAAAATGAAAAAGATATTCACAACCAAAACGACATTCGTCTACCCCTTAAACGTGTTCGTTTAATAGTTGGTCAAGAATAAAGTTGGAAATAAGAAGTCCCATTAATATCAAATGTGGACGTATGTTGCGCCTAGTATCGCGGATCCCAAGACCTGCAGCAGGGGTCAAGGTGCATCGCCAGGAGTTTCACCGAAGAAACGTTGTCGCCTGTCTCTACTACCTTGAATATATTACTTCGTCAATACCCGTTATACCTTATAGTCGAATGCGATTTCGATAATTAAACAAACTCGTATATGCATATTCACCAACGGAGTTTCATATCGCGACGATTTTTCAACCTCTAAAGATAATATGAAATTGCAGCACGATGTTTTCACACTGTAGGTACAGAGTAAAGTTCTCCCATTTTTCTACATATACAGGAAACATATATTTTTACTTCTCTTTATTTCTCAAAGATACGCGATCGTTGGCCGCTTACATTAATACAAACATGTCACAGGATTAACGGCGATAACTAAACCCACAAATCACTCCTTTCTGGTCGAGAAATTTTAGATTAACGAGGTCCAATGGGGTCACGAAGATGTTAGCAGGTTTTGGGAAGTTACAGACTGCATTCGCATTAATTTATCAATGTCTTTGAGGCTTAAGTACCACTGACTAAATCTACGAGCTCAATATTTTAGATTTTGTAAAAAACTTGATTAAAAATGTTCGATAAATTTCAAAAGCTTCTGTCCCCCGAATTTTTGTGAAGTCTTTTTTATTCGTCTCATTCCTTCTTACCACCTCTTCGAAATATCTGTAATATTTTTTGAAATGATAAAATTTTTGATCGATATGTATATTCCGAGGTGGTGATTAAAGATTTTTGAAAATTACGTCACGCCGTTGAAATTCGTAACACGTAGTAGATAGAGGCTATACCTACGCAGTATTACAATTTGGTATTTCTCTCTTTGATTGACGCGAAGAAAAAATAACTGATTTTGTAAGTAACCGGTACTTAAGAAGACCGTAATTATGATTTGGCAGTAACGTACCTCGCATGATCTCCCCAGGGTATAATTTCAGGTTTCAAGGTACCTGCCTACCTACCTTATGTATCTACCTTGCAGTCTACATACCCGCACCGGTAGTCAAAAATTGAAAAGGTAATAGCTACCATTTGTAATCCAGGTCGATCAGCTTCTTTTAAGGTCCTTACCGGCGCTCTAAGGGCCATTTCCATTATGCAGTATTGCGAAAGAAATCGTGGCAATAAATTTGACGGTTTTACACGCTGCTGATGCTTCTGCTGCAGTCCAAACGTATTTTAAACTCATATTTTATGAGCCCTTTCATCGTACTTCAACGTCAATCAAACTCAAATACTCCCTTATCACGATCTTAACGAGTCTTTGACCTAAGCCCCGGAGCAATTTGCCAAAGAAATACATCCGTTCTCCATCCTCCACCATCATAAGTATAAGTATTTAACTAGAGATTAATTGCGCGAACATTTTTACCGTCAGCGAAATAAATAAGGAACAGATTTTTCATCGCTAAATATTTCGCGTTAATGTAGTTTTACGCTACGATCATTATACAGCTTCTTCGAAATTTTTTTATTCACAACTCGTATACGTTTTCCTTAGCTAATCTATCAATCAATAATCTTACTGGAAATATTCATCAACTCTAAAACCATCAGGGCAATGAATCAACCGTATCCTTGTATAGAAAAGCAGGATTAATACTAAACTGGATAGTGAGTGTATAGAATTTTATAAAAGTCAAGATAAAGTTTAACGCATTGGCATTAAATATCTCCCTGCGCTTCTTTTGTATAACTTTATAGTTTGGCTTCTCCTCTGTCATTAAATTCCTCGAAGGGGATATTTATGGGTTCCGATATGGCCAGAACGTTGAATTGACCATGGGTGAATAGAAAGGTCTTCTATAGCTATTGTCCATTTGTCTTTCCCGTAGCAATATATATTTATACACGTACATACATACGTATGTATGTAAAATACATATACATACGCGTATATTCAAGACAAGGAAGAGGTCTCTAAGCTCGTATCGTATATTAAGATCCTGTGATATCTACCGTGAGTCCCGCTACAGTAATAGACGATAATAAATTTTCACCGTACAAGATGCCCACGCGATTAACATTCGCGTTATGATGTGTAATTATTACAGTTACCTACCTGATTACAGTCGTCGATATATCCAATTGAATAGATTTATAAAACTCTAATCTACACTGATATCTAATTTATATTATAATATATCTGTCCGTTGGTTTGCACTGGACTGACAGTGGCCAAGGCGATAATTCGCATAGTGACTTCCTGACCCTTACCGACTCCGATGACCCCAAGTGGTCTTAGGGTTACTCTAAGAGTGCAGTTGGTACGTATGCCTGACGTTTTACCTTTGCCAGTGAGTAAGTTAAAAGTTTTTAAGATAATTGCACCGGAACACAGAGACTACATCAACGTTAATTACCATCCACGTCAAAGCTATCTTGACTTGATTAAATTACACCAACCCTATGAGAGGTTAGAAAATAATTAAAAATTCTTTTTAAACTAAAGAAAATGGAATAAAAATATAGACATTGAATTTACTCTGAGTTAGGTACATACATACGTGCGTTTATTATCTCTTCTCTCATGACGTACGATGTCTGTGATCTATTAGATTGCATGGCGCTTCGTTAATTATGTAATTACGAAAGAGTATGAAACTGTCCAAGGTTATTGACGCTAGCGAATTAGAGAAGAGAGTTAGTTTTCACTGATCGTCACTTCCGTATGCAGTCTTAGAAATTGACAATGATAAATGCTGGATAGATCCATAAACACAAAGCCATGATTTTCATTTGTCTATCAAAGATCTATCAATATGGTGTCTCATCTTCGTACAATACATATCAATCCCATTATATGGACTGTGGTATTATTTTGTTATTATATATCGAATTCCGTTATTAGTTAAAGTTCAATTACAACATGGTACGGATAGATCGTGGATCATAGATCATAAATCGATTCTCGATGACGGTATAAGAGTTTTACCTACATCCCTGGGAGATATGATCTAATGATTTTCTTCATGATTGAAAAAAAATCGTTAATAATTTGCAGATGATTGATATATTCTTCGATTCAGCACAAAAAAGTTCACAAATTTTAAAATGGCCATCGAGTTTTTGAGGAGGAAATTGTAAACGACTTGTATGTAATTAAAGATAAATAAATCACTGAAATTTAAGTGCTACAATCTTGACGAAATGAAGTAGGTAGGCATCCATATTTATTTTTCCCATCATCTGCTCGAGCATAACTATGTGAGTATACAATCAACACATATACACTGTCCACCTACCCACGTATAGGTATATGTATTATCTCTGTGTAATACAGAGGCATAACCAAAGCGTCGTAAAAAGTGCTACCGCAAGCGTCCGGCGACTCCCCGAATATTAACTGCAGGTAGATGTCTTCCGCCTGAAGGCAGGTGCAGGATATATCTTGGCTGAATAGTGATTGATGCAGGCTAGGGCGGTGGGTCAGTTACGGGTCAGAATTGCTAACCGTCAGAAGTAAGACGTCGTTTATCTCGGGGAAATGTTCATGCGTTTTGACTTGTTTGTATTGTGATTATTTCATGTAGGTAACAGTTCTACATGAATACATAATATAAATTAGCGATTGACTGCTTCTACTGTATTGACCACTGACCGGTCACTTTCGGCTTCCAGTGTAAACTGACATCTTAAACGATTTTTTGTTTTCTTGAAGTGATTTTTCTTTTGGCAGGGTACCGAAAATTTTCAATTGCAACGAAAAGTGTAAGATTTACATATGAATGTATAAAATATTCATGTATATGTAAGTCTTAAGTCGCAAATCTCAAGTTTCAAGTCTCAAGTTTCAAGTCTTAAATTTCAAGTCTCAAGTTTCAAGTTTTACATCTTAAGTCTCATGTCTCAAGTCGCAAGTCTAAAGTCTAAAGTCTCAAGTCTTACATCTCAAGTCTTACATCTCAAGTCTCAAGTCTCAAGTCTCAAGTCTTACAGCTCAAGTCTCAAGTCTCAAGTCTCAAGTCTCAAGTCTCAAGTCTCAAGTCTCAAGTCTCAAGTCTCAAGTCTCAAGTCTCAAGTCTTACATCTCAAGTCTCAAGTCTCAAATCTCAAGTCTTACATCTTAAGTCTCATGTCTCAAGTCTCAAGTTTTACATCTTAGTCTCATGTCTCAAGTCGCAAGTCTCAAGTCTCAAGTCTCAAGTCTTACATCTTAAGTTTCAAGTCTCAAGTCTGAAGTTTTACATCTCAGTCGCAGGTCTAAAGTCTTAAGTCTCAAGTCTTACATCTTAGGTCTCAAGTCTCAAGTCTCAAGTCTTAAGTGAGAAGTTTCACTTCTAGCGTGCGTAATACACTACAAGTACAATTTTTTTTTCGATTTCTTCTTGATATTAATTACGTCGTTCTGTATCGTTAAATGAATAATTACACGAATTTAATCGGTATAGCTTCCAAGTTTCCATGTTCATTTTCTCCGAACTTGTACAACGTACGTATGTATGTATGTATGTACATATACATACATACATACATACATTTCGTGTCGATAGTTAGTCGATACGAAAAACTAATCAACCGCAGATTTAATCCGTAATATTAATTTTTGGATGAATGAGTTATGGTTGAAAAGTATCGAATAACCAATACCTCGATCTCTATCTCATTAGTATATACCGCATCGAGGACACTGACCTCGATCTAACGCAAGCTAATAAGACCTTCTATACTATTTAAAAACGATATCTTCTCGCCCACCCGTCGTTTCTTTGCTAAGCTTAGATCAAATTTTAAACAAGTCTATAATCACGGTGGAAATTATATTAGATTCTTGATACCAGCTTTGATTAAGACTCTCACAAATTGATCCCCATTTAATTTCTTGACGTCAAATTTACAACACACGGATATTTATACGCTTCGATTATTTCGGACTACGATGATCATTTGTATATGAAAAATTGACTAGTGATCGTACGATTTGTTTTCTCTGATATTTTAGACTCAAAATTTAGATCCAAAAATTCGTTAAATTAATCGAGCTGTGAACTTCGTTTATACAAGAATTCCTGTTAAGTTGAAATCCGTGTTTCAAATCAACGGACAAAAAACAAAAAGAAAAAAAAAGAAGAAAAAAATATATAATAAGCGGTTGACCGATAATAAACGCGGAAATTATCGGCGAGGAAATATTTCATCGTTGTGTATTTTTTTTTTTTTTTTTTTGTTTCAAATTAAATAATGGACCGCATTAGGCAAAGTCTTACTTAACACGGACTCCTGTCGTTGGATATCGAGGGGAGCCTCATGAATTTTTTAACGTGGATAATAAGTCCACGATTTTATACATATGTAAATCGATATTTCAATAGGTCTTCCAAGTGTCTCGGAGGTTTGTAAATGTGGCAAATTTTAGTCGACGTTCTCACACCTTTAACTTACTAATTGAGTAATTTGTTACATCGGGATACTCTCTTATCGTTTTGTATTGCTTTTGGACGATGTTTTTTTCTTTTAATTTTGTCCGATACTCAGCTCTGAAAATTTTAATATTAATTATCCGATCGAACGACACGCGTTCTATCTAAGCGATATACCTTCCAAGAAGGTCTTAGGCAAATAAATTTAAATCCACGTTTATCTTAGGACCATAAATTCGTTGCGAAATGAGGAAGAAGAAAAAAAAAAATAAAAAAAATTCGTTTTAGCTGTATTTTAATAAATAATTTGTATTTAACATCGGTTTTCCATACTCTGCAGTAAATCTCATCTTTCTTTTTCTGCAAAATCTCAGAGATTTCTTTATTATTATTTTTTATTTTTTTGCAGTTGGTGTTCGCTAAAGTTCCAGGTTTTAGGATCGTACTGTATACCTACATATAACATAGATGTGTAAAGAAAACGAACGGCGATCGTAAATTGTACAGATATTACGATGACGGAAGTTGTCTCGTAAGTTTTCAACGCACGTATTAGATATTACGATATAAAGATGGATCTTAAGACGGAAATCGGGATAGATCACATGATTCATGATCAGTTCACGGTGCAATATAAACGTTCTGAAAAAAAAACCCGCGTAGCTATTTCCAATGTCACGGTTATTCGACTTGAAAATGCGAATTCCAATAGCCCGACATAATATAATAATCGGAAAAATGTTATATTTCCGCACATTTATTACCGGCAATGAGTCTCTCCCATAATCCTAGATGCAATTTTTCATTATCATTTTCTTCTTTGTCTTTTCTTTTCTATTAGTAAATAAAAAAAACATCGTTACTCGTTTCTCCTGCTCCATTAAATCTTCGGTGGTTCCTACATATAATATTAACTAAAAAATAAAAAAACTAAAAAAAAAGAATGAGGGTTTCGAGGTCGTAAACAAAATTGATGCAAGTGCTACCTAATTACGGTGCAGCATATGAAGTAACGGGGTTTTTTTTTTTTTTGGGGGGGGACGGGGGGGGGGGGGGCAAAGAATATATTAAGGGGGAGAAAAAGGTCTTCGTGTGGTTCAAAAATTGCTCGTTACTTTTCTTATTTTGTATTTTTATTTTTATTTTATTTTTTTCTTCGGTGTTAACCAGCTCCCGAAATTATTTTTGCAAGCTACGAAGTAGCTCATTTACTTTTTTATTTATTTTCTTCGAACTTGGCTTACTTAGCGCGAGAGCTGTCATATTTTTTGTATAAAATCGCTTAATCAACTAATGGTATAGTTATACACATAATATCTGTACAATAGAGTTTCGAAAAATTTAAAGAACGTAAATTAAATGAGAGCTGAAATGTATGAAACAATAATGATTCAAATAATAAAAAAAAAAGAACAAACAAAAAAATGTATTAAAAATTTTTTTTTATTCAACTAATTAACTTACCGTGAATTTCTTCCACGCAGATGTTCAAGTCTTCTCTAAAGACCGGAAGTTTGGCATTGCACTGGCAAGTACAGGAATTATTTGAAATTGGAATTCCAACAGAAGATGCAGGAGCGTTAGAGAAGGGCCTGGCGGTTCCACTGCTGAGCGCGACGCATGCCTCTGTATAAGATTCTGTAATACACATATGAAGATATACGTGGTGAGAATTTCTATAGCTTATATGATAATAATAATAATAATAATGATATTGGATGAATGAATGAATGAATGAATGAATAAGCAAAATATATTTTTAACAGCCTTGTAAACGAAGAATGTGACAAAGCTTAACGAGAATTAAGCCTGATGGATAGAGTTCTTTAAGGGATTTTAATCATCCGGACATATATCCTGCATGAATCTTATAATCGTAGGGAATTCAAGTTGTTATAAAATATATAGGTATAGATTTTTTTTAAATATGAATGAATAATTAAATAAATATAGTTATATGTACTACATACGTATATATGTATATGTATGCAAAGTTGATTATATTTGAGTAATTGTGTGATTAAAATAGCTGTCGTATATCAATTTAACAATTTTGAATAGCGATAGATTTTTTTACCTATATAAAAAAAAAAAAAATAGTCACTTCGAATATTACCGCTTAGTTATAATTTCTATTTTCACTATAATGATCACAGGGTAGAAAAAAAATCCATTTTTTTAAAATAAAATACATGAGTTTTATGTAAAAATTAATTAATTAATGTATAAGGAAAGAATGCGATGGAAATCGTGACGAAAATATATATTCTATAATTGGCATATTATACATTATAGAAAAAGAAAAAGTTTATTTGCATTGACCCTGATTTCTTTCTCTTATATTTCTTTTTCTATATATATAACGCAATAATTATTGTATACATACGTATTTAGCGGGTAATGTATTGGCAGATATTTTATAGTAAATTAAATCACGATTATAATAACGCCAAAATAATAATAACAATAATCAATTTTGCACATTAATATTCAATGAATGGTATTAAAAAATCTGAAAATAATTGAAAAAAATTCTATGTTATTAACGATTTTATTTCATGTTTAATTTCACCTGCAATACCAATAAGCCAGAGATTAGGTTAAAAATCGCGTGCAAAAACGTCTAATTATCAGAAACTTGTTTCTTGATAGTTTTAACGGTTTATATTCCTACAACTAACGCTGTAATAATTTATTGAAAATGATCAGGTGACCAGAGAATGAGATACCTAATATTATTGTTATAATTATTTAATGTATACCTATATATTGTATACCGATTTATGTATATAGAATACGTATACATATATACTAGGGTGCTTCGTTTTAGACGAGTTTTTTTTTTTGGTCCATTCACGGAATAATGTTCTAAACATATAAAATCAAATTCTCATCAAATATGAGCTCTTAATTTTAATTCTAAGAACTCGCGAAATGAATTTGAAATTTTCCCATTTGATTAACACGTGAATTTTAATTTTTTTTTTTCAATTATCTATAGCTTCGCAGCATTTCATGATATTTAATCGGCAATAAGTGGAAATGACAGAGGAATCTTTCCTCTTCAAAAGTGTATCTAGCCAATTTATGTTTTGTAACTGGCCTCGCCCGGTAAAACATCTTGAAGCCAATTGTCTCTCAAATTTCATGGTTTTTTTTAATTTTTCTCGTAAAACACTAACTTCACAACAAAATTGTATAAGACTTTTTTATAGGAAATTTAATTTACTACAAGAAAAGTCATGTAAGCCATAACCGTAGAGCTAGTAGTTTTCGAGATAAATCCAATTAAGCATTTCAAAATTTGAAAAATCGCTGTTCTATCCGAGATTTTAGTACTTTTTAATGGTTACAAAACATATATTGGCTACGTATACTTTTAAAGAGGAAAGATTCCTCTGTCATTTTCACCTATTGCCGATCATGAAATGCTGCGAAGCTATAGATAATTGAAAAAAAAAGAAATTAAAATTCACGTGTTAATCAAATGGGAAAATTTCAAATTCATTTCGCGAGTTCTTAGAATTAAAATTAAGAGCTCATATTTGGTGAGAATTTGTTTTTATATGTTTAGAACATTATTCCGTGAATGGACTAAAAAATAAAAAAAACTCGTCTAAAACGAAGCACCCTAATATATACATACAGCCAAACGTGCAGAGTTAATAATGTAAAATTCAATAAAATGGTAAATTCATAAATTCAATATAATTATTATTCAAATAAAACAAAAAATAATATATCTGAGACCATATAATCTCCGATGACATTTTTATTATACACATATATTCAATTCACACCGATTTTCGGCACGATATATACCGATTAGCCAGTTCGACAAGCGTCTTATAATACATCCTTTTATGTCCATGGTAATAAAGAGTTAGGATATGGACGTATATCTACATAGATTTCAGCTCTAACTGTAATAATTGTTTTTTGAATTTATTGTACTCAATGCTTTGTGCTTCAATAACCGATCTTCACAAGGTGTGAGACCCGCATGAGTGCCGTACAAGTCATCATGCGTGAGAACAATTTAATGAGACTTGACTCGAAGTAGGTACATATTCTCTTCGACTAAGACTTTCAGGTAGGTAATAATAAGTGGCTATAAAATCTTGACCCATGCTATTGCAGGGTAAGTAAAATTTCCGCCAATTCTATACACTTCCGACTTTTTTTTAATTTTTTTATACGATTAATTACTAGCAAAGAAGTTAAATTTTCTAATTATCACTCGAATTTTAGTTAAATGAAATGCCTTCTAGTTTGGTCATTTTTATATTTAATACTAAATTTCCTGGAGTCTGTTGGGTTTAATCGTACGTATGGAATGAGTTCGGTCAGACATTTTTTTTGGATGATTATTAGTGCAGGTACTCACTTTGTATATAATAACTAAAGTTTATTGACTTTCCTAGAGTATGGTAGTAAGAAAAATAACATCCCAAATACGTACTGCAGTGTGCAGTTAGGTCGTAAGCCATGGATATATATATCCGCGTGGGAAAGGGTTAAGTTGAAGGTACTGACTTCACAGTTGCACGAGTTGTTCGATGCTGTATATGTATATAACCTGCATAGATTTTAACTATACAACAAGTAAATTGTAGTACCTATAATCTATACACAGCGAAAAATTTTTCAAACAAAGATTTACTGAGGATATAATTTCCGAAAATTATATACGCTCATACGGAATTACGGAATATGTATGTAATAACGTTTACCTTAAACCATTCAACTCCATATATACACCTAATTGTGGTGGTCATTCCAATACCTACCCAACAGCAAAACAAACTGTAATATTATATCTCATTTTCAAATTTGCTCACATTCATTCTTTAACTATCTTCTTCCGCTTTCTCGGTTCAATACACACGCAATTTTCGCACCTTAGTAAGTATGTAAGGATCTTAACTCTTTTACAGACATTTAGAGATAATATTATGGATTTCAAAATTTTAGTAATAAAAACCGTTAACCTAAGTATCATTTTTGCTCAAGTGGTGTACTTATACGGGAATAATTATTTTTCAAATCACTGGTATACGCTTTGATAAAATTTCACAACTGATTATACCTAATGAGCATTTTGAAATATAATTAGAATTTTTTTTACGTTTTATAGACTTCGTTTTACATAGATTAAGTCTATATCGGAGAAAAAGTGATTTTTTCAGGGTAACGATCGTGTTGATCATCGAAATTTTATAAAATTTCAAGGGAATATTCTGAAATGATGTCATTTCAGGGTTGATCAATTTTTTTCACAACTTTTACAATAAAAAATGGCTTAGAATGAAAAATTTGTTGTATCCATAAATTAAATTCATTGAATATCATCAGCTTGCACAGAAATTATACATGGATGTAGAATATTCTATCAAAATTTAACGAAGTTTTGATGAATGATGCGATATGCACCCCTGTCAATCTTTGTAACTCGAAGCTCCATAAAATCTAAAATAACTTCTTAACAGCAAATGAATGATTATGAAAAAAAATTATTATTAAACTTTGCATATACCTCTAGGAGATTGGCTAGTCAAAGATCAATACTTTTTGTTGAATTTATCAGGAGATAGTCAAGACGTTGGGTATTCGTATGATTATCATATTTGTGATCTGAGGATGTCCCTAAAAAATCAATAAAAAAAAAAAAAAATACTAAAATTATGAACAAACGGTAAAATATCGATTTTTCATTTCAAATCGCTTTCAAATAGTTAAAAATCTAGTAGATTGGTTCGATTTCACTCTACGATGGTTTTTTATGTTCAGAAAAGTATTCTCCACAATCCCACTCAGTCACTTTTTTTCATCGCGTTGGTGACGTTGAATATTCAATTTTACAAGATTGGACCTCGGTCGATTCCGATCAACAAATAACGATATAGAATTCCCAATTGACAAACAAAAATAATTTGTTACAGTGAATTTGTGAAAAATACTTGTCTGAACAGAAAGAGCCATCGAAGAGTGAAATCGAACCAATCTACTAGATTTTTCACCATTTGAAAGCGATTTAAAATGAAAAATCGATATCTTACAGTTTGTTAATAATTTTGGTATTTTTTTTTTTATTGTTTTTTAGGGACATCCTCAGATCAAAAATATAATAATCATACGAATACCCAATGTCTTGACTATCCCCTAATATATTTAACAAAAAGTATTGATTTTTGACTAGCCAACCTCCTTATTAAAACTTTCTGGATTCCAAATTAACTGGAAGTCCAATTGACAGCCATGAAATTGAAAAGTGTGAAAAATATGGTAAATTTAAAGCATAATAACCGCTATTTAACGAAGTATGTATGTACATGTATGTATTGGTCCTATAATAGCTCCCCGAGGATATACTAGAAAGATACGCGACGTATATAAATGTGGTCGTGTTATTTACGAGGTTCGTACTCTCTAGAAAAACTAGTTGCCAAGGATACTTTCGAATCGTTGGAAAGTATCTTGTAGCCTACACCAGCAAGTATATCATCGTCTGTCGTTTACTAGTAGGTATCTATTTACAGTCCGATGACGATTTCTGACCACTAATTAATGCGATTAAATTATATTCCATATATCTATACTGTAGATTTTCAAGGGTCACTCGAGGTCATGAGGCCACAATAATTTGTAATAAAATTCTCGAATAAATGGTGAAACTTGAATCGATTATCAAGAATCTAAATACTTTGCTAAAATAAGAATTCACTTTTATGTCTAGATGTGCAAAACTTTATATCTAAAAATAATATTATAAAAACTTTTCTCTCGTAAGTATAGACCGTTTATTTTATTACTAACGCTAATATATTCTATGATTAAAAATATTCAATATCAATTATAATTACCTCGTTTTTATAATTTAACCAAAATATTCTTTAATCGAAAAGAATTATAAATAAGAAACAAATGAAATGGTATTTTTCATCAAAATTTCAATAAACTTGTAATAAAAATTCGGAATTTTACCCCCAGTTCGAATTGCTCGGAATTCTCAAATCGCAACAAATTCCTTGACATATCTCTTAGCCCAAAATGTCTTTGAAAATTATTTAAAACTTGTCAAGAAAAATAAGCTTTCTTTTTAATTTTAATTTCAGTTCATTCATCAGTAAAGAATAACGTGAGGTTCAGTGATGTCGTCTCTTTCGGATTTTGTAAGAAAAAAAAAAAAAAAAAATGTGAAGTAAACGGAAGTTAAAAAATGAAATAAAATATTAGTGAGAAACTCACGAGCATCCTTCCTCTTTGTTTCGTTAAAAAATAATCTTCATTATTCAGACTTACCCTCAATAGTAAATACATCTCCATCCGGATGACGAGTTACAGATATTTCCTCGGAACGTACTTGGATATGTAGAATGTGAAAGTAGCCAGCAAGTACAAGGACTAAGAGCTGCATCTTACTGTCGGCATTCTATACTGAAATGATAAACGGTTTGTTTATTATTATAAAAGATATAATTGCACATATCACTGTCCACGCTATTAACGATATTATACATAATATGCATACACAGATTTTCCATAGCAGTAATCTAATGTCAAGGCCTTAGGCTGCTGAAGTTTTCTGCTTCTTCTTCGGTATGTTATAAGAGCGTGTAAATTACCGCATATATATTCTCTAGTTTCATATATGTACGTTATTTCATATATTCTAGCGTTATTTAAACTATTTTTAAAATTATTAATGCTGCAGTATGGTAGAGTAATAATTATTATGTAATCAAACTACGAGTTCAATGATACTTCCAGGGTGCCTTTAAAACCGGCCTTTACTATAGGTAGGTATGCTAAAGGTTTCTTGGACCTAGGAACTGAGGGAGTAATCAACGCTGACTATAATTGCCCTGCAGCACCTTATGCGGAGGAATAACTCTTCTGCCACTACCATCCGTCCATGACCTTATGATACTGACTCCTAGATTCCGGTAAAAGATAATATTATTGATGAAACTTCACACGATATTTAATCTCCGTGTATAAGATCAGAAAATAATCAGAGATTTAATTTTTGATTTTAATTTTAATTTTTTAATTTTTTTTTTTGTTAATAGATAGATGAATATAAATTTTGAATAAATTATCGTGCTACACATTCACCGTGCGATTTTCATGCCCTTACAGTCTTCGGAGAAATGTAGTTTGCGGTTTCTGTGGTCAGATAGAAACGAGATGCCCGCGCAAGATGCTTAGGGAACTGACAAGCAGCGGTCTAATGATGGCGATGCAAAAATATAATTGCTTTCTAAACGGCACGTGTTATCGGACTAAAGCAGTTTAACTGTTTATCCACAGCTTAAGCTTTACCTAACCTCAGGTTCCAGTTATGCTTCACGCTTCCGTGTAAATAGTTGAACAAGGTGGAATGCTGCACAGTGAACGTTTAGATAAAGTTGAAACCATGTCATGCATGTGGTTATTATATAGCGTGTAGGTATAAATCTAAGAGATTTTATTTCTCCGATTTGTCATTTCTGTTATATATATGAAATATTGTCCGCAAGTAATGAGAAATTTTTTTTTCGCTTTTATAAATCGTGAGGAATTCAAATTGTCTTATTACTAGAAACGAAAAGACTTTAACATCTCTTAAAACTCATCATCACAACCGCGGTCAGTCATGTCAGTATGTTGAACCATCGGTGAAGACACTTGTGGTTAAAAATTTTCACCAAGAGGATTTAAGAGCAATTAAATACGTATACAGCAGCTTATTACTGATCGCCACGCCACGTTGATGGAATATTTAATGTTTTGGGTAGGCAGGTATATGTCTGCAACTAAGAAGTGCGGTGAAGACGCGATTCCACGTATGGTAAAGCCAAGTTGTTGCAGGATATCTTTCCTCGTCAAAATTCCATTCTATATGTTATGCAATGACTGGCGTGAAAGAAAATTGAAAAATTTTGCAAAGATAAATTGAAAAAAAAAAAATAAAATTAAAAGGCTAAATATTTATTGTTTAAGTATACCACGTGTAATCGTTTGTTGTTAGTGTAAATACAATTGTTTTCTGTGTATTTTGAAAAGTCTCTATATCGAGTATCAGGTGAGAGACTACGCCTTAAGAATAATTATTAAGGCACGATACACCTGACCAATTAAGAAACCATTTTCAAGACAATTTAATTAACAAGTACACCAAACCATCTTGTATATACCGTTAACACAAGATCGTTTCTTTTGTCATACGGGTTTACAAACCCTGATAAGAAAATCGAGAGAAGTAGTCGCGCCAAAAGGATTCGTTTCCTTTTTTTTATTTTTTTCATTCTTACACGAGGTAGCAGCATTTCGATGGACACTCGGAAGTCGTTAGAAAATTAATTTTATGTGAATAAAAGAAGAAAATAAAAAGAATGCTGTATGAGATTTGACTCAATTATTAAATATTTTGAGGAAACTCATCGATTAATAAAATCTGATTAATTCTAATTTATTATTGAAACTGAAAAAGAATTGAGAAACGATTTATGAAGGATCAAAAGAGCGAAATTACTTCGTTAAAGTGTCCGTTTAAGGAGTTACGGTTTCGACTTACATCGAAAAGGTATAGAAACCGATCAATTCCATTAAAGAAATTAAACAAAAATAAAAAAAACTTATGGAAAAGGAGAGAAGAGATTGAAAAAGTGTGAGAAATCTTGTCCGAATTTAATCGGCTATATTCTAAAAAAGGTTATTCGATTTCACGTGCGATTCACGATCAGGATCGTTATTCGTTAAAGATTCTGCGAGAATTATAATCTGCAGATCTTACTCTCGGTCAAAGAGAAATCGGCACAGAAATAAATGCCGTGATGTAGGTATATAAAAATATATAAAGATGAGCCGTCTGTCCCCAGGTCAACGAGCTCCAAATCTTGTACAGCATCGATCTAATTCTAAGTCTTTTCTTCAGGATCTAAAAACCGTGTTTAAGATTCGGTGAACTACACAAAGTGGGCACCTGAAAAAAGAATCTACGGAAAGATTATCCTCAAAGAAAAAAAAAAAACGAGTAAAAAAGTTAAAGCTAATGCATAAGTTGAACCACTCCATTCTCGGCACGCGTCCTTATTCTTGAACTTAACCCCTACCTTCAGAGATTTGATTAAATCTCCCGCGATGTGTACGCTATAATTTTGGTAAATGATTTCCGGTTCTTTCTCTTCGCTCATTAGAATACAATCTGCACGGTGGTCTGCAGTTCGCAATCAAAAAAGAATCAAAACGAGAATAAAAAACCAAAAAAAAAAAAAGAAACCCACTAATGATACGAACTTATTATCACTTACAGGCCTAAAAAGAGGAAGTGCAGAACTTTTTGTCATCTAAAGACCCGGAGGAACATATATTTAAAAAATGTACAAACTCCAATTATCTGGGAAGGGTAACGTAAGTTAAGATCACGGTTTAACATGTTAATGTATAGCTGAGACATACCAGAGATAAACTAAGGCATGTGTATCCTTCAAATTTTATGCTTTAACTGACGCGTTCAAAATCCGTATCTCGAATGTACCAGGCGTTTGAATCGATTAAATGCGTCAGCTAATTGACGGAGGTCCAATGCGCCAGCTCGCATTACATCTCAAGGTATTGCCATGGTGGACCCGCTGCTCTGCAGCTGCAGTAACAACTCTTCCTGGTGAATTATAACTTTCCTTTGGTGAGACCGCTTGATGTAGATATACGCGTTATACCTACAGCTACTCTTACGAAACTGAAAGACCGGAATTTCCGCTTTTGTTAACCAAGAATTAACGGTAACCCGTTTTATCATTTAATACTCGACAAATTTCGGGACAATCTTTGTCTCACTTTTGTACAAATATCGCGATGTTATATCCGGTTTTTTATTTATTTTTTTTTTTGAAAATTCAAATTTACCGATTTAAATAGTACACCCTTCGTGCAAGACCCGTATCTTTATTTCTTTCAAAAAAAAAAAAAAGGAGGATCAAATTGCCAGTTCACGTTTGCTTAAAAAATGAACGGTTTATTAAAAAATACATATTTTTAAATAAACGTTCAACCAGTTACTGCTAATTATACAGAGGACGAGATATCATGCTTGTTTCGTGTCTTGAACCTACATTTGTAATTTTTTCAACATTCAACTCCTTAAGTGGCTTAACTATCTCTGCAGTCGGAGGTATAGTGTCCGACGTATATATCGCACGTGAGTGTTTAATAGATTACTTCTAATCCCTCGTCTTAGAACGACATAATTTAGTCTTTACAGTAATTCAGGGATACGTTTACATATACATACATACGTATGTACACCAGTTTGGTACTGCAGCTGTTCTTCTCATTTCTGACATCATATCTTATGTCCACTTTAGTCACGCTATATATGTATACACTATATACGGTGATATTTATAAAGTAGCTATTTTACACCTGAAAAAGGTGTGTGGGAATAACTTCCTTAACGGAATTAACAGATCACTTTGAATAATTAATACCACTGACATTATACAGCGTCTTGTTCTTTTTTTTTTTTTCAAACAGAGAATCACAGAAGAGGAATAATAAGAAGAAAAAAAACCGTATTGAGCAATTCAAAGTCCGAAAGTTTCTTGGTCATTATACCTACGTGTAATGGAGGTGAAATTTGTATTGGATCAGACAAATCGAAACTTATATAGTTCGTTCGTAAATTTACTCGTGCAAATTAAATCCAATAAATTAAATCTCGAGCCATTCAATTTTCTCTTATCTATCTCTAAAACGAAAAGCTTACCCTAATACCTATTAATTCTTTTTAGTCACGAGAATATCCATACGAATAAGGAAACAAGAATATTACCTTCTTTATTGTCGTGAAAATATTCTCCATGATTCATTTTTCGTGTTTATTCCTCTTCACATATACCAAGATCTTTTTAATTACTATTCGATTTCACCATGTTGAAGAAGTGATGTCAAGAACGGGACCCAGATCACATAACATGAATTTTCAATTATACACGCTTTTGAATAATTGCATTAAATTGAATGAGTAGTCAATTTTTAATTCCAAAATTTTTTTTTACTTTTTTTCTAAGTATATATGTACATACATATTATATATACCTACACACGTCATTCATTATCTAATGAAGTTTACTACAGGCTTTGAGTCAAGCATGAAGAGTTTTGAATCTATGATAGAGAAATCGAGATGGTCTTTTGACGAGGCGAAGAATCGACTTCTATATCAACGTTGCATAGATCTTTTAAGTACTTTTAATCTAATCCTCTGACAATTGATAATACGTAAAAAAAAAATGTATATATATATTTTAATAAGGGTATTAAGAAATTGATATGTTAGTCAGCAGGTAATCCGCATATATGCCGGATATATAAGATCGTTGAATGAAATTTAAGCAAATTATTACCCACATTCAAGTAACCGCGACTTTAATACGATATATATTTTCTTAAAGGTGTTACTTTGGCATTTTTCAACCAATGGTATATATTTCAACGATATTATATATGTTCAAAGATTTATATACGGTATGGTATATTTTTGTCATAATTCGTCACCTTCATCATTGCGTTACAGGACAATTTGTATATATTTATATACGTAGGTACATTATACATACATACGTGTTATAAAAATACGCCTGCAGCTGTTACACGTATGTATTATTGATCACTTAATTATCGTGTCTTCGCCACGCGTACCATAATTAACCGATACATCGAAGAGGCGAGACTTTATCAAAAAGTCTGACAACGGTGACTTTAACTTAAAAAATATATAATAACGAAAATAAAAATAATACTCTCTTGTATGTTAGTATACGTGACATGTTTGATGCGTAACGGTTCGTTACACATATTCGATCCCACAGCAAGGGATATATAACTGATCATCGCAACTCGTCGCGACGTCCTATCCCTCGATGTTTTTTTTTTTGCTGTTTTATCATTTTTTTTTTTTTTGTTTTTGATTTTTTTTTCAACATCTCTTCGACCTGTCTACCACAATTCACACTTTTTTTTTTTAATCCTTGTCATTTTATTTTTCGATGTTACGTATTACTGTAGCCATTTTATTCTTTTTTCGTTATTTTTTTTTTTTTTATTTCATTAAACGGTAACTTTGATGGAATTATACATCTCACGATCTTTTTTTTTTTTATATTCTATATACGATTCGACTATGTTAGCGAGGATTGAATAGATCTTCTCTATAATTCACTGTCAAATAATTTCATAATGATTAATTATCGTTATTACATGTTTGGACATGGTCAACCTCTTTCCTAAAACTCCTGCGTCCCAAGGTCCAAATATTTTTACAAGCTAATGAAGAACCGTTTTTCGTTAATCAGGAGCATATCTGATTAGTTTCGTAATAATTCTTCTTCATAAAACAAAAAGAACAAAAAATAAATAATTAAATAAAAAATAAGAAATTCTAGGTAATTTATACTCGTGACGATTATTTTCGCGAAGTTATAAAATTTTATACGATGAAATTTTACGCAAAAATAATTTTCATATGATCCTATAATATAATTTTATTTATTTCAACGTACACATATCGCGAATAACATGATTCGGATTATTCACACCGCATATATTATAACCCGAAGTATTATAAATATAAAATCGTAGTAGTAATATATGTGTCAAAAAAAATTTAAAGACATATATACGAGTAGATTTCTAACATATAATTATAATACCTATACCATCAGCTAATTGTAAAACTGGGATGAATTAATATTTACAAGGTTGAGGTAAGCATGAAGAGAAGGCGTACTGAGGGTGCAGTATTAAGGTAAAAGGTAGTCTACACCAATTGCTTGCCCACCGAAGATGAATGGCAAATGACTACAGTGCAATTTGCGATACAAAACCTCACTCCAACAGACCACCGTTTAACTCTTCCAACTCCAAGGGGCTTCTCAATTCTCCTCTTCATGGCAGAGCTAATGGTTTTTGCATAAGGATGTCTCATGCATGTTTCGACCATGAGATACTTAAGCTGGATACACGATCAAAAAAATATTCTTAATTAAATTAAAAAACAAAAAAGTCGATTACTAATTTTCTTCATTTGTAATACATCGAATTTTTTATAAATTTTACACAGTCCTGTATTATATTTTTTTCCAAAATGATCTATAGGCACTATTTTTCTTTTCACTGCATTCAATGAAATTCGATCAATTTTTTTTTTTTTAACGAGATATTTATATTTGGCAATAATTTTGCCCAAGAGACAAACCTCTCGTTTCTTTCGTCAAATATATGAGTCTTTGAATCAGAGATGTATAAAAATATTGGTAGAATTCGATGATAAGAACGCGAGCGATTTCAATCTCTAGAAATGAACCGTGTAGCTGGGGTTCGTTTTTCTCCGGATTTCAGTCTGACATTTGTAGTCCAATTTGAAGCGTTATTCATGACTGAGTGGATTGAGTCGTCGGTATCTGTACCACGACAAGGGAATTCCCATAATTGAATATCGCGTCTGTAGAATTCTTTGAAAAAACAAAAACGAAAAAAAATTTCAGGAAATAAAACAGCAAAGATGTTAATAAGAAAATTTTAAAAAGAGCCTATTACGAAACGGTATACCTATGTACAAACCTATGTATATGGGAATACGTATATAATCACGCAACCACGCCACGTGGCCAAAGATCGACCGGAAAGAAGAAATACGAAAAAAAAAAATGGAAAAAAAAAGAAAAATATAAATAATAAAAACAGTAAAGAGGGGAGAGGAAAGAAAAGGAAAAGAAAGGAGTCCTCATAGCCGGTAATTACTACGTACTCGTACGTTGACCGATGAAAATTTAACGTCGTAAATTTCTACTTGGTACGACGTCGTTTACGCTGGAAATCCAATGTGCGGACGTACCGTAACCGAATGATTTCATTAGCCTTCATCGTCTTCGTACTTACTCGTCGTTGACTTCATGACCATGCCCATGGCCATGGCAATGGCTCGATTATTTTTCTAACCCCCTTAAGGAAGGCGATACTTATCGGTCGTTGGACCGTCATCTGATCCTCGTTTTCTCATCTTTTACTATACTTGACTCGTATTAGCGATCGTATGGATCTCGTTAAATCTTACTTATTGCTACATCAAAGTGTGGTTGACAAATTCGTTTTAAATTTTGAAATCAGGATGAATTTCTAAATGTTAAAACTTCCGGACGAGCAAAACTACGAATTCATTTCAGACAATTTCGAATTTTCGGAAACGTTAGAGTCCAGAATATTAAAATTGCGAAAGATCCAAGAATCCGAAAATTTAATAAACAAGGAACGACGCTCCATATTGCGTGAATTTTAAATTTCGAAGTTTTGACCTCTCGGATCTTTAGTTTTCGGGATTTTAAACCTTAGCTGTATTTCAATTTGAAGATTTTTTTCAATCGACTAATGCAGATTGTCGAGGGAATACCCGTTCCAAAAACTGCGCAGAGCATTTCATTCTGACCCCTATAGTAGATTAAAAAAAAAATCCACATTATAATAGGACAAGCTCAAACTTGTTTTAGAATTTTAATTTCATGAACGGTTAGAGCTCGGTTTGATAATTTTCTTGTATAAATATTTTTAACGAAACAGAGACTGTTGAAAGAATTTCAAAGTTTCGTATGGCGATGGTAATTAAGAAGCGTTATCTTGAGAGTTGAAAAAAAAGAAAAAAAAAAAAGAAAAAAAGAAAATACAGTTATCAGGTTGATTTGTGTCCAGTTTATAGTAGCCACTAATATTCTTCTTTTAACGAAAGGTTTTATATTTCGTAACGAAGTTAGAGAATTTTAGTTAGTGTGTATATATATATATATATATCTCTTACACAACGGTAATATATTTTCTTAAATTTAAACCTTATGCATCTACCAATCTTTTTCCTCACCGTTAATTTTCATAGCGTTATAATATTCCCGGTGATGATCTCGACACCCAATGACTGAAGACTAAAAATACAACTTAGTTGAATAAACATAAACTTGATCTCGCAATACTTCAACAATAAATTTTATGCTATATGGTTTGTAAGAGGTCAGAGAAATCCAAAACCGGAAATTAAAGACTAAGAATTTTTATCTCTTTGAGATAATTTTTTTTCTCTTTTTCTTTTATATTCTTATAGGTGCAATTCTTTACCGATTCTTTCAATAAAGTTAGAATATTTTCAATACATTAACCATCAATTATTTATACCATAATAATAATCGTACCGTAATTATAACATTCTAAGAAGAAGCATTATAATATAATTCTTACTTCTTCGTCTATTACAATTAATTACATCTTATAACTGTATAATTAGACGAACGCTTACGCTTAAATACAGATTGAATACGATCCATAAGTCTCACACTATATTAGCCTAGAAAATATTGTAATAAGAATTACTTTGTCTGAAATCGTTTTCTTCATACATAAAACGTTTTTTTTTTTTTTTTTATCATTATTTTAATCTATCGATAATAATAATTAATACGAAACGTTTTACCGTAAGTACGGTTCTACTTGCTAATATAAATAAATAGAAATAGTATATGACTAAGGCAAAAATTAATAATAATAATAATAATGATAATAAAAAAACGAAATTCATAGAAAATACACAAATGTTTAGCCATCGCAGGTGCAGCCCCATATGATGCAGAACCAGGAACTATTAATTATATCTACATATTATTGTCAGCCAGTGTTGTATCCGCATAATAGAGCAATAGATTAATTGCGAGACTATACGAATGGTATAATTATCGACGTTATAAAGGCCGGCTGATTGCGTGTATTGTAGGAATCTCTTCCCTTCGAGGTTCTCGATTCTTTTTTTTTATTTATTTTTTTTTCATTTATTTATATTTTTAAATTTATAGTCAGTATAGAAGAATGGCCATAGAAAATCAACGACTAAAAATTCTTTAGCTGCGAATAATTAGCGATAAAATGTTCGACTATGGGTAGAATTACGTACCTACCATTGAATTTCACATACGAGAATCTATCTATATAAATATAAATTGTATATGTACGTACATAGGTACATTATCGATTAAAATTTAATCGTGTAACGGCAAGGTAGGTATAAAGGTAAGGCAAGGTAAGGTAGTCCCTTCTTACTCGATGCAGGTTATAACGCTTAAACGATATTGCAAAGACGTTGATTAAAATTCTTTGATCAAACACGTTAAGGTATATTAATATTGTATATTTAAACATCGTGTAAATTGACGAAGGATATATATAAGCATAGAAAAATAAGATGTTATAGTATATATATATATATATAAAAAAATTGTCGTTTAAAACGAATAATTAATGAGAATACTTCACGGACGTCTGGAGGAGATAATTGGTGAGATGGGAACAAGAAAATTAGGCCGAGAAAATAAAGAAATATTTACGTGACAATTTTGATCTTCGGGTTTTTTATTTTTGTCATTTTTTTTTACTATTTTTTTTTTTTTTTCTCATAAAAATTTTGCTCTTAAATCGATCCTCGGCGTGATGTAAAACACATTTTTATTTTTTTATTTTCGCATATATGTAAGAGCCAGATTATATAGTTTAACCGTGACCAATCAATATCCGACGTCGATATCATGCAAGCAAATTGAGATCAAACTTTTTTTTCTTTTTTGATTTCTTTCTTTTTTTTTTTTTTTGTGTTAAAAATTGAGACATTTAGTTCCAACTGTTTAACTGCAGATAGAAAAATTTCTACTTTTGTGATATACGATAAGAAAATAAGAAGAAGAAATTTACGGATTGGGGTATAAAAAGACGAAAGTCAAAACTTGTTTAATAAATAAATATCATAAATATTCAGAACACGTCGTTTATATCGTGTATATCCATACGCTGCACGCGGCTGAATGCACGACACGCCGATCTACAATTTTGTATATATGTATATGTATATATACATAAATGCACAGGTATAAATACACACTATATAAAACCCCGTAGGCATTGCCTGGACCCGAATGTAATTTATGTGTGTTTAATATTTCGATACGAATTTTCGTTACGCTGTACTCATATGTAGTACGTATGTACATACATACCTACGTACGTACGAGCATGCCCCACTATTAGTACGAACAAGTAATCAGCCCTGATGCCAGGCCTCGTATAATTTTCATTTTTTATTTCTTCAATTTCAATATGTGTGTATATAATAAGGTAATAATACATACATCCATATATACATAAGTATATAAATATAGATGTATAAAGTTGGCTGAAAAAAAAAATGTGTAAAAATATGCAAATTAATGATTATTCATAAAATCGAGGTGACAGGTTGAAATAATATTTTTTTTTTTTTTTCTCTTTTTTGGGTGTCATTATATAACACGCGACATATCTATTATATGTATATAGATACATATCAGCTTGTTTAAATTAGCGCTATTTTAAACTAACGAAACTCTAGACAAAATGCCTTAAAGCGTTTTTAGATTTATAACAGCTACTTATTTTATCGTATTAATATTATAATCGTCGATATTTTTAGTGACTATAATATTTTATTCATTCTATATGAGGTTAAAGATCGTTATACTAAATAACATCAATAATCAGTATATTGCTATATATAATTTAATTTAGTCTTGAATTATTCGAGTCAGATTGATTTGCATTAACAGAGTTCATTTCGTCATCTATTTTGCCTGATTATACTGTCACGGGATTTATACGACGTACGTGGTTTTATTCAACTTGGTTAATTCAACTTATACAAAACTTATATATATATATATATACTGGGCAATGAAAATATAGCATTTATACATATATACGTTTACAGAATTGAAGAAAATATATATATATATATACAGCGATGTAAATGATAAGATCATAATATTATGTGATCATATCGAATAATAAAGTTAAATAAATTTTTAAGTTAATTAAAATCTGCAATGAGAATTTAGATAAACGTTTAAAAAAAATATTTAATAACGTAATGAAATATATTTTAATGATTACTCGGTGGTCTGTGGCGAATCTTAATTAGTAAGAGAGCCGTTTATATATACCAATATACTTAAATCGGGATATTCTAAAGATGCCATTAGAATTAAATCCGCGATGTGCATATATGTATACGTATAGTCATAGAATTAGCCATAGCTACCGTCATACGTAATCTCATTATCGTTTGAATTTAACTAATTTATATATGTATATATTTATACGCGGTGTACATTAGATGGTAAACTATCGGGACTTCTTAGGTATATATGTATGTATGTATGTATATATCTATATACGTCCTCAATAATGTATCGTGTAATGAACCTCGTGATATGGTATGTAAACCTACGACCACCGACGATTTTATTCACTCAATTAAATATAATCAATTACTATACTGGTTTCATGATACATATATACATATTTATATATAGGTATATAATGTATGTATTTACATCATATAATTTTATAGAGTCTTATCTAATGCGAATAAAATTTTTTTGTAATTATACCTACCTTATCTAGGTATTAGAAAGAAAGAAAAAAGAATAGTTGTAAGTATTTAGTGTAATTAAAAAAATTCTATATGACTACAATATACGGTTTGAGAGATTAAAATCTGAGTATCTTATTATCTGGATATATGTATATGATTTGAAAAAAAAAAAAAAAAAAAAAAAATCGAATAATTCAACGTCGATAGGTCATAGGCGCTTATTCGTTTATTAGACTTTATTTGATCACCGTTTATTTCTTTTTAGTTTTATTAAGCATTGCCAAGAGGCACTTGCTGCTCGTCTATATGGATATATACAAGTATATAACGGTCTAGACGAAAAAAAGAAACTAAACCAAAAAAGGAAAAAGAAGAAAAAGAAGAAATAAAAATGAATAAATAAAGAACAGGTGTTAAACATCATCGGTTTACCAGAGTAGCCGACAAGCCTTGAGGCGATCGAACTAGAACAGACATACCTATATCTACCAAAGATGTTCGTAGGTAGGTATAGGTAGGTATAATATATCCCGAAGTCGAGTGTAGGAAGTTCTGAATGAAACGTGTTTATTATACGTTGTAGTAGTAGGCAGCACGTGGCGGGTAAACTCGATCGCTTATCTTCTCCTCTTGCTACAGCCACCAACGTCGATTAATTAATCAACTTGTCCGACACCGCGTTCTCTATATATTATCTTTCTATCTCTCATTTGCCCTGCTTTTATTATGAATTAATTATATCATTTATTAATTGGCTAGGGTATATATACATATATATATAATGGAGAATGAATTATTATACAATTAGCCACCATATAGCCACCCATTAGAAAAGAAAAATTATACCGTACATATACATGTATGATATGTATGTATATACATAGTTTGGTCATTTGATTGCTAATCACTTTCGTAAAAGAAAAATAAAAAATAAAAATAAATAATTACTAATCTAATAAAATGTTCAATTTCTAACAGAAATTTTTTTATTCATTATTCAGAAATCTGAGAAAAGAAAAAAAATTAGAAACCGTTTCTTAAAGAATTATAATTATTCCCGCGATCATCGACGGTCATTTTTCTTCAGAATTATAGTTCTGAGAAACTTAAAAAGATAAGATGACAAACTTAGAAAGATAACATGAGATCACTGAATCGATTACTATAATGAAAAAAAATCTTGAACTAACTGGATGTATGTACAAAACGGAGTGAAATGAGTCGGGAATTTTGGGGTAATTTTTGTTAATTTGTTCATCGATTATAAAAATCAAAAAAATAAATAAATATATAAGTTTTTCGTCCGGACAAAATATCGAAATCAGAACATTTTATTGCGAAAATAAATCGTATTTCCATGTCATATATTAATTAAAAATAAAAAGATTCTTAATTGGCGTAAGAATTAAAAAATTTTAAACGACAGCTGTGCTAATTGGCGAAGTTAACTTAATGAAAACTGAAAATAAATTAAAAATTATATAATTACAGTTTAATTATTCAACTTATTTATTTATGTTGGGGGTTTGAATTTCACTTATTAACCCAAACGCAATATGAAGAAAAAAAAAAAAAAAAAAAAAAATGGATTCGCTATTAATATATAGGTTGAATTATTTTCATAAATTAATATTCATTGATTTTAAGATTTCGAGTTGAAATTGATTGACGGAAATTTCATAATAAATATAAATCGTATTTAATAAGTGATCAAAAAAAATTTTTTTAAAAATTGACTTTCATCGTTCCGGAGTATAATTTGTGAAGCTAATAAAACCGGCATGCATTTGGATGTCTATAGCGTGTTGTAGGTACAATTTCGTTTTATTGATGAGCCCACGCAGAGAAACTGATATGAAATAAATTTCCATAAATATAGACCGAGAAAGTAATTTAAAGATTCCGTTTCAACCGGAAGTCGAAGTATGGAAGGAGAATATATCGAACACAGTTATAAAAAAAAAAACCATGTATAAAAAATTATCATACCTATATGATATGAAACTTACTTAAATTATTTAAATTATAGTACGAAAGTGACGTTTCTTTTATAGCTTTTACTTCGATATTCCCCCCTTACAGGGATTCAAATTTCGATTTTATAACCTTCGAGACCATCACGTCTCCAAATGCCTCAACAGACCATACATACTGGATTAAATTCACGATTATCTATACTGATGCATGTACGAAGGTATATTTAATTAATAGTAAGACTAATACACATACCCATAGAAAACCGGTTCGATTTTTAAATTAACTTGGATAATTTTTTCGTTGCTGTAAAATTATTATTCATTCCAACACCATAGTTGCCATATATTTCCTATCGAATAGACAAACGTAGGCTGGGATCATTAGTCAAATTTCTAAGTGACTAATACCGAATAAAGAAAATAAAATTAGCATGATTTATAACGAGCAGCTGTTCATCTCTTTTCTAAAAATCTTTTTCACTAATTTGTATATTTGTCGGTTTAGTGTTAAGAACGAAAAAAAAAAAAAAAAAAAAAAAAAAAAATGGAACACGATTCTCCAATGTCTATAAGACTCACGATTCTTTGGTTCAAACATCCGGATAATAAATTATGTAAATTTGAAGAGGGCGTAGGATTGTCTCTGGTTTAAAATATGGCGTCAGCACCTTACTCCTAGAATTTAAACTCCTTTATAATCCGATGAACTCAAGATCAGTACAAACATAATTATAATGATATGATGGTGATAGTTTGAAGTTACAAGTTAGAAGTTAGAACAACATGTGACGTACGAATTAGCTGTAATTCGTAACTGACGTTAAGATTAAAAACCGTTTATTAAAACGATGGTTTATAACCGGTAGAACGCAATAGATGTTTCTTTTAGTACGAGTTTTTTTATATCTGTTATATAGCCGTTTATACTGACGAACTGTGAATGGTCACAATATTCCTAGAAAATCGGTAAATATTAGACGCCGATATGTCGCATAGGCATTGAATATATACAGGTATAGGTATATGTGCGGATATTCTTGACGTGCAGAACCGTAGATAGCTGAGAAAACTTAGCTTGGGTTTATATCTTTTCTCGTTCATCGGTAGTCCGAACGATCGGTTGGCAGCTGAAGACGATAAATCAGAATTTTTTGCAACCAGACATCGTAACATGTTACGCAGAGCTTCTACATTCTGGAATCCGAAGATATTTCGCTATAGTATTATTTCCTCGCCGATTTTCTTGGTTTTGTTATTGCCCGATGGTTCATCTGCAGATCATCTCGAACAACTTATTATCTTAAATGTATCTGGGTGAATATTTTGGATACGGTTTTTATCTGGCTTCATTTTAATTAAACCAATCTCTACAGTTCGGTACGAAGGATACTGCAGGATCGTTTATATCCGACGTTTTAAATCGGCAGAAATTTTTACTGAATCCGTTTTATTAACTGCTGTCTTAATACTGGGATCGAGCAAAGTGTACAACTGGAAGTGAAACGACGAGGCTTGGGCGCGGCTTCTCTTTGGTATTTAAAAATGAACAAACTTTTATTTTATCTCGTTTAAAAACCACCTGTCCCTGTATCAGTACTGGCAAACCCGATTCTCCGACCTGCAATTATTGCTAATAAATAAATTGCAATCTTCTGAAGTTCGGGACTTTAGGACAGCCCTTACTTTCCTTACTCGTTCTTCGACCGCTCAATGCAGGTTCTTCTCTCGTAGCATCAGTGAGAAAAATAAACCAATTCTTTTGGGGCATAAGAGAACTCGTTAGATCGCAGAGACAAGGAAATTGAAACTCCAGTTTGGTGAGGCTAATAAAAATTCGGTTATAGTCCTCAGACCAGTAATTACCAACGCATCTTTTCCTCCTCTGGGATTAAAGATTTTAAGGATCTCCAAGCGCACAGCAGGTTTCGAAATACTCCACCCGATTTTTGGGCGCATAAATTATTCCTTTCTACTCTTTAACTTGACTGTTAAAATTCGTACGTTAAAAAGTTCTTCGTATCTATATATATGGGGAATTCCATCCCAAGTGTATGAACCCGAGACTCTCACTCTCTCGGATTTTGCTAATTATTTTTTCTATTATTGCTTGCAGTCTAAAAGGCACTCTCGATTTTTTTCAGATCTTTTAAAACAGCCCTTATTTTTATTTTATTTGTTTTTACTAAAAACTAAAACGCCATTTTTATAAAATCTGAAAAAATTGAGGGTGCCTTTTAAACTGAAAGTAATTATAGAAAAAATAATAAGCAAAATCCGTGAGGGTACGGGTCACGGGTTCATACACTTGGTATAGAATTTTCCATATACACCGTAAAAGAGAGAAGAACTCCCGATATATAACCTCATACCGACATGCGTAACCATTTCTCTCTTTTTCTTCACGCAATACTTTTTAATCACGTTTCTCTATAACGCCAAGTTTCGCGTTATATATTTCATTGAATAAACTGCTAATATTTCTGGGAAAAATCGTTTTTAAAAATCCCATCATTCACCTCTAGGGAGACTGTATATATTTTCACCAGTTCCCAGGCAAACGATTATCCACTTTTTCTATGTCACCTACGTCTGCGGTAGACTTTCTTGATCCTCTTTCTACCTTCAACTGGCTCGATCAAGACCAGGAACGAGAACGACTCAAGATATAAACTCCGTGTCACGTACGCACTTGGGATCTCTGATAGCCTCGGGTACACGGACGTCTTCGCCGAGGGAATTAACTGTCAATAATAATTTGTCGACGACTCGGTTCTCTTAATCGTGGTAGTCGGTAGTTCCCTGTAAATTCTGTATTTATAGTATATATCCATGAGTATCAGAGGTTTGGAAATAAAAGGTCAAAGATCTTCATATAGTTTTCATTTTTTTTTTTTTTTTTTTTTTTCATTTTTTTCATTTTTTATGACGGAATATATTTCTAACTACCGTAAAAAAACTAGCAGAAGCAAAAATTTCTTTGAAAGTATAGGTAGCAGAAAAAAAAAAAAAATATTTCCTATTTAATACTCAAAGCGTGGTTTGGGATGTGCCAATATTGTACAAAGTACTTCTATATGAATCGTCCAGGTATCTAGATATATAAGAATGACGAGGAACTCCGTACGTTTTCACTCGTTGAGTATATTTGCTTTAGCTACACAGCAGCGCGTGCTGCTTTGCTTGGTACCCGCGTCCTGCTTCGTGACTCTAATCGCAATATATGCATCACATTACCAGTCCATAACATCTGTATATTACTGTATACTGTCTCTATAGATCACTATATGTATTCAAGTTCGTCCAAGAGACAACTGCGTTTGCCAACAAATATTTAATCTTCGTTGCGCCTGAGGTGTCACTATTTGAAACCTGCACACTACGTATATACATTTCTCATACATACTCTCTGTACATGTAACCATCTTTTTCCAAAGATCAATCTCTTTTAAACAATTTTTTCTATACGATCCTCATTTTATTATCATAAATTTAATCAATTCTAAACTATTTTCTTCTCATAATGATCTGTACCTAAATATCCGAAGTAGAGACGGTTAGGAGCTTCCATTTTTTTGGATCAAAAAAATTTAACATAATTTAAAAAGTCTAACTTCGAAGTCGCAATAAAATCACGTGCGAAAGAGATTAATCGACTAGTTTGGTAAAACTCCCGGTGAACATTTGTACAACAATTATCACAAATCATCGTACCTTTGTCTAAACTTCTGTACAGCACCTTCAGCAGCTTAGAAGTAACATGAAAACGTGTTTGTCACTCGTCAGTGTCTCCGGTAGGAATAAATTACATATCGTATGTCAGGGGTCAGAGTTTTGTTCGTTCAGTGCATTTTTTTTTTTTTTCTGAATTTCTTTTTTTGTTTCGTGTTTAAGATCGTCAGATGTATATACGTGCAGTGTAAGAACGTTAGTTTTTGGTATAATAATATGTACCTATATAAAACGGGAACAGCTTCTATCAACAAACTGAGAGACTGAGAGTCTGCAGACTTTAAGAGTACATAAAAACAAACGAATAAGTTCTCTTTTGTAAGTTGAATCTTTACCTCAACTGTATGGTTACCGTACATATAACTCCATATAAAAACACAAATGCAGTCTTGTAGACGATGGGTTATTTCAATGATATTTACTAAAATCAAGTAAACTTGACGTGGTAATATTTCGGTGAAATGTTTACCATACCGCTGGAGCAGCCTCGGTGTTTACTCTCTTTGGTATTCTTTAGTCATGAGTTGAAAACTAAGAACTGAAAACTGAGAACTGAGAACTGAGAACTGAGAACTCGGAAGTCATTTGCACTGCAGATGGACAACCAGTTTAAAGATAAGTGTGGTACATACCTACATACTACTGGAAGTTGTCAGTTTGTGTACCCATCACTCCCGAGGTGATGCACACTGTACCTACATACCTACTCCGGTATTATAATCAGTAATCACTGTCTCTGACATATGGGCCATATAACAAATGGCCATACTTTAACATGGTACCATTTACGCTTGACTTATTCTCTGCAAAATTTGTATCGTCATCGTGCGAACGACCCAACTCTGTCAGAATTATATGCAGTTAGTTCTTGATCTACGGTATATGTACGAGTATATATATATATAACTATATATTATATTAATAGTGGAGAAATCTTGAAGGAAACTATATATATATATATATATATACCTATACACCTCTTTACGTGTGTCTATTCTATTATACAAAATTCACCACTGGCACTTCGTCGACACAGAAGTTATACTCAATGAGACACAAGCTGTCAATTAAATTCATACCTATTCATCTTTTTTTTTATATTATCGCATACCTATCTACTTGAACTTGCGTGGAAGATGATACTTGAAAATGATGTTAGACTTAGAATAGAGATGTAACTACATATGATGTTAGCGATCACGATCGTACACACGGGTCATGAACAGGTAATTATAGTTTCATTCTCGAGTCACGCTACATTTCACGCTGTAATCGCCTTTCGGTTAATAAAAGTTACCGATCTTTTTAATGACATTGTGAATTTGAAACGTCTTAATTTAGGAGACGATTTTTAATGCCAACTATGAGATCACGCGAGTATAAATGTTCATCAGACTTTCGTAAAGTTAGAACCGATTAATGAACGGTATCGAATCTAATCGGTCGTAAACAACAATTTAAATGCCTTTTGAGGTAACGCTAACGTCTTCGATACTAAACCTGCATTTACTAACACGTATGATCGGTAACTAATTATAAAACACGAAGTTTTATTCCTTGTATTAACACTGTCGACCCTATCATCATCGAATGTAAATAGGATAGAATTCTCGATGAAAATCGGCGGTCCTTTCCTTCATTCAAGTTTTCTAACGATCTTTACGTTCTGTGGGAATAAAACATGCGGACGACGATCGCGAGAAAATGGTGACCAGCCAAACTGCTTCACGGAAAGGACTGTGATACACGATTATTTCCTTTCCAAGCATGCAGGAACAAACGTCAGGCACAAACGGAGAGCACGATATAACCTGGAGTTATTGACTAGGTACCTGTACCTATAGCAAGCCGGTTTTTTTCACGGAACCGGCAAGAGAACGTTGAGTTAAATCTTTCAGACCGCGCGTGTCGGCACGCGCAACGCGTGCCCCAGCTGAATCGACTGCTACGAAAACAGTTGGATTCAACGTTGCGCAAATCGGTTTTGTGCAATTTTCTTTTAAACTTGAGTAAATCGGTTCCTACTATAACCAGGTATAATTTACTTAGAGCGAAAGTCATGCCCAATTATCCGCTTTTTTTGATTTATGAGATTCTTTTCTTTCTTTTGTGATACACTTCATATTTGCTCTAGTCATTTTTTTATTATTTTTTTCATTTATTCTCTTCAAATTACTTGATGAACGTCGTGTGATGGTACGATGATTACATAGGCTATAGCTACTGCCTTTATTACTGCAAAAGACTCTTGTCTACGATGTGGACTAATGGCTCTTAAGAGAATCCAGCCCTCAAACAATATTGAGCAAACACAATCTACTGTCTAAGTCTTTGGTGGTTACTAAACTACCGATTTCTATACGTTCTTGAGTTCTACCACCTGCTTTGAGGTAGGTGTGTACAGACTAAAGCTGTTTAAACACTTCGGTTTATCAAAGATACAAAATTCATTGTAGCTTTTCAGCTTTCATGGAAAACAATTGTTAAATAATTCAAAATTGCCTTTTACCATTTTTCATAAAAATCAAATATCTGAAAATATCTAGGACTGCCATTGATTGCGATGAGTGGAATAAGACGTACTAGAGTTCGATTTCAACTTAAGAATTCTCTTTTAATTTTACTTTCCTACGGCGAAATCCTTCAAACATGGTTTCTCTCCGAGTTTAAGTTCCTGGAGGTTTAATGAAGCGAATATTGTCGTTGACGAAAAATTTACATATGTGATTATAAAATCGTCATCTTTCGGATAAACTGCAGCCAGCAAAGCTCGTGTTGATTGGACTCAAGTTTTCTGCAGGTTATGAGTATATATACACCGTGGTGGGTAATTAACATCGGAGAGTGAAGCCCATATCTCGTGGTATATAGAATTGACTGGACTACCTCGCGTCGCGACGAATAAGCTCGCAGACTACGAGCACCAACCGATCGCATATTGGATGCAGCAATTCGTATGTATGTATGTATGTATATGCATGTATGTACATTATACGTACTACATATATACATATCTTGTACTTTAATACGAGTTGAAAAGTTCCATACGTTCAACGTATAAAGTACCGGTTATAATGTTACATTCGAGATACTCACGCGTTAACGATTCTCGGCATGGCTCGAAAAAAAAAGGCAGCAATAAAACAGAGAAAAAAAAAATCAATGCAAAATGAAAAAAAAAAAAAAAAAAAAAACCGACCATCCGACCTTAACGAGCATGAAGGATATTTGAAACGTATCGTATAACGACCAAGTATAACACTGACACGTCTGAGGTCTTCTATTATAACGGACACAGAGTCAAGGATCGATTTTAGAAACGATTTAAAACGATTTTTACCGATTAGGAAAACGTCCCTAAATTTTAATAGCTAATAAAAACCATAAAAAAAGTGCAAATTTTATTCAACATACGGTATATATGTATATGAACTGTGTTAGTGAAAATATAAATCAAGTATTGCAGATGTATCCATTGTCAGCAGAGGGCTTACCGATTTGCATGTAAAATCGATTATAAAAATTGCCTCAACATGGTGCGGCTATATACGCAAGGCATGCAGACAAACGCCTCGCGCTGTGGTGCACTATGGCAATTTTTCTGGCGATAGGAAAATATACTTAGTCACAGTGCACTTTATAGGGATACATAACGATAGTTTGCACATAGATGCGATTATCCGTTGAGCATGGGAACTGGTGAAGTTTTGTTGAAGTTTGGTTAAAAAAATTTATCGCTGTAAATCGGATATGATGATAAACAAAAATTATTAATTATTATACAGTTTCTTCGAGGGTGAAAAGTCGTTAAATTTTCAATCCAGAACTCATCAAGGAATTGAATTACCGATTTTAAAAGAAAGCTTGCTAAATTAATTCAATTTTGCGATTATTGTAACCATAACAAAACTGTACAACTATAACAATTTATATGGTTGTATTAAAAATCTGCGATCGTAGGACGTGACCTTCTCGTTTTGACTCACCTCATCGAAGAAATAGAAATGGATATACATACATATAGAGAGAGAGAGATATGTGAAGGAAGATAATTTCAATGGTTCAAATCGACGACTATAAGGGCACGCTATTGGTCCGTTTGTAAACTGCGAGGGCATCTTAATACATAGTTGGGTTCTCTTGAAAGGTTAACGCATTCGCGGTCGTTGCAGAAATTACGTAAGGACTTAGATCGTGCCACGCGGAGGTCAGAGATCGCGGAACTCAACGGCAGCGAACGCTAGCAGAATCTCGATATTTCTTTTTTCTTTTTTCTTTTTCTTTTTCTTTTTTAGTTTTTATACATCTATTATAATATCATCTATGCATGTACGAGTATCTACCTACGAATACCTACTGCACCGATGGGTGCAGTATGTATACATATATATATATATATAAATGTATTCTACATGCGATCCTGATTTTTGTTGTATACCTGTTTCCACGAACAGAGTTTCTATCAGCGATTTAAATTCCTAACCTGGACTTGTGCCCATCAAATGTAACTTTTCAACTCACGATCATCCAACGATGAAGAACTTAATCCATTTATACGGTAAAACAGCTTATCTAGAGGTCAGTTCAAAATTTAACCTTCACTTCAAATCGTTATTAAATGTCTCTTTTAGTTTTATGATTTAACAATACGTTTCCCAAAAGAATTTTTTTTTTCTTTGTCAATTTGATTTTACATTTTGTTTTTTTGGAATCCAATCTTTTCGAAAAACGTAACTTTATCAGTGAGAACATACGAATTTATTAATATTGCAAACATGACTTTAGTTATGAATTTTTTTCTCTCCCTCTCTCTCGTTTCGAAATTTCGATCATCACGATCCAGACGATTATCGATACTTTTCGATGTTTTTTTTTTTTTTTGGACAATTCAATATCTAATTTCTAATTCTTCAGAAAACGTATCTTAATTAGTGGACCAAACAAATTTGTTAAAATTGCAAAAATGACTTGAATTATGAATCATTTTTTATACCTCTCTCTCTCTCATTTCGATATTGTCAAACTTTTTTTTTTTTGTTCATTCTTAGATCTTCAATATCAACTGATTATCGATACTTGTTTCCTGATCAATACGAAATGAAATATAATATAGAATTCGAAGTAACGGTATGATCGGATATTCTTTTGGAATCAATCGATAGATACCGACAAGCGTATAAGTTATAATGTATATCTTCCTATAGAAGTAAGATAGATAGATAGATAGATATATCTTATATGGATATCTATCGAATGAATATTGACCAATCACTATCGACTCTTATAAAATATAATGATGAGAATCTAATTTGTCAGTGAAAGCGTCTTGACAAGATTGAATGTTATGATCTTTTTAATGAATCAATAGTCACGTAGTTACATGCTTGCTAGTTAAAATATATACTCGAATATAACAGAATGAAAAATGAATAAAAAAAAATAAAAAAATAATAAAAAAGTATAAAAATAATAATAACGATGATAAAAATCGATTCTCTGATTATAATTTCGGTCTAATATCGAACCGATAATTGCATGTGTTTGAAAAAAAATTACTGCTAGTTCATGCCTCAATTCGACTTACTATACACATATATATAGATATATATATATATATAAGTTCGTATGTATGTAAGAACGAAAATGGCTACATAGATTTTATTCCCACGACATAGAATTAACTCGAGTACTTCTATTTTCTCTCACAAGTCAGTTTAAATGAATCTGGGTATATGTTATAGGTATATATGGGTACATCTTATACATCGTGTTTCGATCTTCTAAGTTCTCGCATAGTGAATAGATATACACACTGTGGCATATCACGCGCGGAAGAAGAAGTAGAAGTAGAAGAAGAAGAAGAAGAAGAAGAAGAAGAAAAAGTTTAAGTAGAGGAAGAAGACGAAGAATAAGTGGAGGAAGAAGCAGCTGCAGTTTACTCGAAGAGATGTTACGCTACTCTGAGAAACACGCGCCTTCGTGAGAATGTCAACAGGATTTCTTAGACCGGTTGGCCTGTCTGATCTTTACCTTGGCAATGGACCCGTTGAACATGCGGGGGCGGTTTGGATCTGGAATACGATAGGAATGAAGAAGAGGAAATGGGATAGATCGTTGCACCATGATGTCTTAGAGTAAACTTAAAACGGTGTGTTGTAAGAGAAGAATTATATACTTACCTACCTACTTTCAAAAATATATAAGAGAAAATTTTTAAATATTGGATAAAAACACTCAAAGAAGAGAATTTGAAAATAAATCAATGAAATTTTGCTAAAACAAAAAAATCCACGATGTTTGACATAAAATAAAATTATAAACAAAATTTTCTAGAAAATGAATTATCATTTCTTGTATATCCGTTAGATTAATTCATAACGATAAATAAAATCGTCCTCAAGTGTTTCAGGATTAGAAAAACTGTTATAAGTTATAAGCCGGGAGCCAATGGATTGTCGCTATGAGTCAACAATTATCAATATACTGTTACTTTGATCTGGAGGTTTTACTTGAAGATAAGAAGTATAATCGTAAAATCCCTTCCGGACAGATCGCGCTTAAATCCCCAAGGAAATAATTAAGAAACGGTACAACAGTCGCCTAGTAGACTCCGAATTGATTGAAACTTGTTTCTGTTTGTCATTTATTTATCGATAATTGATACAAATAAATAAAATAAATATATATATATATATATATATATATATATATATAAATTGATATGATGCGGGAGGATGAGAAACGCTAATTAATTATAACCCCGAAGCAAACCAATCTCGTTATAAACTCGAGAGTTAGGTTAGGAACAAGACTGGTTTACGATAAACGGTTTTAATGGTGTTTCTTTTGAATATATTTAAACCATCTTAAAAATGTGTGTGGTTTGTAATTTATAATTATACATATAACATTAAATCAGGCAATCAGATCTCGCTAATGAACCATCAATTTCCACTATCGAAGCAAATTCTTGAAATTTCGTTAAAATAAAATATATATATATATATAAATATAAAAAAATAAAATAAAATAAAAAACGTCTCCAAGATGTGGAATCGAATCTAACGGTGATTTGAATACTTAAGTAATCTATCAATTTACTAACCGTAAATTTCTTGAGTCTATAATACGCAATACCGATTTGAATCTCCCGTTTGCAGTAATTATCAAATTTTTTCTTACTTTTTATACCGTTAAATTATTTACCTAAATGTAAGTAAAATTATTTATATAATAACTTGTAACAGTATAATAAAATTTAACGAAGCTAAAACAAAAAAAAAAAAAAAAACTAACAAACAGTAAAACTTTTTGAAAAATCTATTTAAACGATTTTTTCTTTTTGTACTTGAACAGATTTTTCTGTATTTTTGTAATACAGAAGCGAGAAATTGAATAGTTCATAAATTAAGTAAGTTATATCGTTTTTTAACGGGACCCCACGAAGGCCTTTAGGTATACGTATAAGCTGTTAAATTCTATCTGCAAAAAAAAAAAAGTCGATATAATCTAAGATTTGTTATTAATATAGGAATTTGCCTAATAACGAGAATGATAAAAATGGCTGATCGCCATCGCGTGGAAGAAACGAAAAATTTATGTTAATTCCATGGATGGTTGATGCGTTGGGATGAGATAATTATGATTACAAATTATCATACCGGAGTTTTAACCATGACCATAGTTTGCGAGGTTCAATTTTGAATTAATAACGATATATATATACGTATATACCATATACATATATGTATAAATGTGGCAAATCAAGATTCATACCAGAGTCAAAAGATTAGAAAATAATCGTTGATCAAAGGCCGTTATAATTAGTTCCCTTACTATATATCTCAAGGCTACAATCTGCAAAGACTAGCTTCTTTCCTCAGGCTGGTAATTCACTTTTCATCGCTTGCCTTCCACACGCTACTTAAAACCGCAGATACATACTTCTACGCGTAAGAAATCTACTGGATAAGTACACCTCATGTTCTTATAAACTCACTGGCTTTCCGCCCTTCCGCAACTAGTATAAAGATATCGCGTGCGGAAATATATCTATTCAAAGAATGCATTTACCTACGCTTTTATAGTTTCATCGTGGTAAAAATTTTGCAAAAAAAATTTATTTCATTTACAAAAATGTGTTGAAATTTTATCAAGTAAACAATTTTTCTTAAAAAATATGAACTTGAAAATTTAATCTCATTACAAAATTAGAAATTTTTATTAATTATTGGTACAGATTTTTGTAACGAGATTCCTTTAGCAGATATGAAATGAAGGAAAATTGAGAAGAAGGTAAAATTGAGATGAGAATTTCTTGCGTTTGAAATTGTGGTAAAGCATGCAATGTAAGAACATACATGAGTTTGGCTTCGGTCTTGACTCGGTTCAAGTCAAGTGACAGAGACGTATTTCCACACAGTCTAAACTACGGATATTATACATACAACATGGGTAGATGGGTATGGGATGACATGAGAGTAGAATGAGAGTCGCATGGTGAAGGCCGAGTGCAGGTGGAGACTGCAGAAGCCAAGATCCGCTGCTCTTTCATCGTTAATATATTTTGCGGTATACGTAATATGCTTTAAGGTATGCGGTAATGAATTTTCTTAGGAATTTTGTAACCCCTGGTAGGTATATAAGGTACTCATCGTCAACCAATTCCACTGATCGTGGTCATGTATGTAAAAGCATGATCATTTTATGTAAAGAATTTTCGAATTTTATTTTGAGCTCTGATTTTAGTTGCAAATTTTAGAAATTCGGAAGGGTATAAAAATTGCGAATTTCTTTGAGACGGTTTAGAATTTTTACAGACGTTAAAATTCGGAAACATCGGAATACAGAATTCAAAATTTTTACCCTTCGAGACGTTCAAAATTCGGAACAGAGCTAAAATTTCAGACGTTAATAAAGCAGAAATAATAACCATAGGAAAGAATCGCTACTTCTTGTCTTCGTCCCAATATCCAAAAATCGCTGTACTCTTAATATTCACAGTTCAAATAATCACTTCATGGATAACGATCGATGATCTAGCTGATCGAATCCAGTCAATAAGTGTCAATGACCGATGATTTTTTTAGTTTTTGTATCCAGCTTCCGTATTTCGGTCCATAAAATTAAGAAATTATAATAACAAAATTAGTAAAAAAAAAAAAAAACTGGTAAATCTGGAAGTCGAAATGAATGTTAGACATCCACATGAAAGATTGTACTTATATCTACCTATACGTAACTATCGATCGAACGGTTTTTATATTTATCACTACCAATTTCCGCCTGCACGCATTTATGCGTCAATAAATTTTATTTTTTCGATATTATATAGCCAAATACTTATAATGAGATTTATAAAATTTCTGGCTATGTTTACGGATAAATTTGCGAATTTGTTACACTGATGATTATAAAATGAAAAAAAAAAAAAAAAAACGATTGAAAATTTATCATTATGAATATATTTTAAAGAATTAGTATGTATGTATGTACTTATACATACATTACTCTGGTAGATTATTACCTACTCCGGTATACATATTTCTAATAAAAAGAATATTAATTTTTTAATTATTTTTTTTATATATAATTATAATATACATGTGTATAATAACATATTTCTTATATAGTTGTATTGAAATGGTGCAGTGAAAACCATCTATGAAAATGATGTGCATATGAGAATTATACCTCTACCGATGTTTTGCAGTCATTTATACGTCTATACAAGACTCGACAGATGGGTAATTCTCGGTAACGTTGTACATACATACACAGAAGAAATTCCATCCTACAGTAAGGAAGTTATAATATATCCTATGTACAATACATATACATATGAATTTTCATACAAACATATTCAAACGAAGTTCATATTTGCAGACCTATTCAGTTCGCTAATTATTCTCTGAATCTTCGTCATCTATTACTGCAGCATAATAACTACGATAACAGTATCACTTTTTGAATGGGAAAACTTTCTTTGCACCATTTATGAAATCCATCTTAATTGATTCATATAATTATTTTCACTCTAGTTTGAGCAAAAGAATATATACAGTAAAGAAATTTCGAAGATCGGTTAAAGTAGGTACTATAAGAAATGAAATATTAAATTTTTCAGTTAATTCGAAAACGAAAATTTGATTTTTCAAACAGATTTTAATATTACAAAGTGAACTCATTACTTCAGTGATTAGAAAAGTTAGATTTTTACTGCACAACGTATAACCTAGACCGGTAATTTTTACCGGCAGTCATCCTCTTAACAAGACGTTACCTCCCGTATAATGACCTCGTAATTACTGTAGAAGGTATATATATATATATATATATAAGCTTAGTCTGAGCATTAAACCGTGAATAGGCTTCCCCTATGTACCAAAGAAACGAAGAACAATAATGATAGGAGAATTAATTAATATTTATACATTGCGCACGCGCCATGACGATCTTTTATTATGAAATTTTTATTTTTTTAATTTCTATTTCTATTTCTTATTGTATATATGTAAGTACATACAACATATACAACGACGGTTATAAGTTACGTGTGTTAATTTTTACGTATATGAGATATAATGTAGCCATATGGTATAAGCCATGAGATCGGTTATCCAGAATTACTCGACCTTATTATAATCTTTAATGTTATTCACGCGTTGAAAATAGTAAAAAAAAAATTATGCATATTAAAACTATACAACTGTGTATATATGTATGTATATATAAAGCAAGATATTAATCTTAATTTAGAAGATAGACTAGACTCAAAAAATAAAGAAACTGAAATTAAGAAAAAATCATGATGTGAGATCAGCGAAGTATATAAAATCGACATCGTCAAGTACCTATGTAACAATCGGCAATTTAGCGACTGATCGATTACGCCGATACCATCGTGAAGATTGCAGTAGTTGGATAATAAAGTTGTCTGACGAAGACGTCAACGTCAATCTACCTACTACTTGGGTAGCCAAAAAAAAAAAAAAAACAGAAGAAAATAAAAATTAAAAGACATATCAAAATAAACGGTTTTTTAATAATAGGTAAACAGGTCTCGAACAGTGTTGAAAAATAACCGTATACGAATCAAGTATAATGGTCAAAACCCGATCTTGAAACTAATTACAAGGCCTCTACCCCGCGTTAATTATAAAGAACGAAATTGCCCATAAGAGGCAGGGCGTCAAACTTCCTGAATGGTAATTTTTAACCACACTAACCGATAGTCGTTATAAACTTAAAAATCTTACACTATTATTAATAATAAGTTTAAAGTTGTTACCACTATCATGTATATAATAATTTTGATTTTTTTTTTTTTTTTTTTAATTTTTTTTTTTTTTTTTGTATTTAATCTTCAAATTTTGTATTTAAAAAATTTTTTCTTCAGCACACGATTTTACGATAACCATAAATATAAGGTGTAAGGTATCTCCTACCTATATAAGTTCAAGTAGAGTTTCACTCGTTGTAGATGTGCCGAGTATCGGTTACCCTCGGTTTTATGGACTTGTTAGCACGTTTAAATCTCCTCAGTACTTATACACCTACTTCGGTGGCAGGATAATCTTCATTCAACCTAACCGCGGTACTGGAGGTTTGCATTCAGTGGTTGTAGATTCTTAATGCGGTTTTTAGTGTCCATGTATATATGTACTTATATATACATTTACATATATACAAATACCGAATGTAACAAACGTTTTCCCTTTTATTTTGAACTTAAATTGTTATGCAAAAAGAAGATGTTACTATTTATTACTCAACTTACATTATACTTTGGATATAAACTGGATGTACATTATCCGCAAAACAGCTAGCATAGACATTTACTCAACTCTAAAAGCCTCGTAGAGAACTAACATTTGAATGCACTCCGGGTGGTTAAATTTTGTAGTAAAATATTACTTCCAATTATATACTCGTAAATGTAGATGTCATACTGTGCTGAAGCATAATATGACATTTGATGATGGGATATAATTAGGAACGACTTGGTATCATTTTGCCAATAATTTTTAATACTGTAGCTTCGAAGGGATTTATATAACCGATTTGATATCTTAGGATCAAGAAAACCGTAATTTATTTTGTAAAAATTTTTTATAATCAATTATGATATGGTTCTGGATTATTAATTATCGATTATTTCCAATTTTTGGATATCTTTAGTCAAGTTCTATCAAATATTGAAACTGCGAGTAAGATTGTCGAAGGAATATACAAACTAGAAAAGAAAAGGAAGTAAGTATAATAAAAAGACGTAAATAAATTTAAATAAAAATAAAAAAAATAGGATAAAAGCAAGAAAACCGGATGTGTTAATATATGTATCTACGATAGTCGTGCGGGTAGTGGAATGCCCTTTTATAAGTCACTGATCGCGATAACGAGGTAAGGTAAGCATTGCAAGCGCGTGCCCCAGGTCTCATTATACGCGTTTTGTGCAATAAAATAATGAAAAAAACAAAATCTTGCAATTAGGTATTAATTATCATATAGAGAACCGTTCCAGCGTGGATATAATATGGGAGATAAAAAATATAATCATTTCCAGACGCTTGAAGAATTCGTTTAGGAATTTTTCATAGTATTAGAATGATAGTAAAATTGAAAAAAAAAAAAAAAAATTAATTTTTTTTATGAATTATTCAAATTATTCAAAAATTAATCTGTAAATAATTTAAAACAGTTAATTATCATCTGAGGGTAAATTATATTTATGACAGATATCAGCTCGTAGTGCTGCCGAGTCACAGCTGATTAATTTTTTAAGTAATAGGCCTCCCTCTCTTTTGGACTGTTAATACAAAAAAAAAAAAAAATACAAAAAAAAAACATAGAGAATGAAAATCTGTACGCGTTGATTACTACTCGGAAATGACATTGACACTGACAGAATTCGCCGTAGGCATGCACATGAAAGATTGAAAAAAAGAAAAGAAGAAGAAAAAAAAAATCGTAAGAATAAAAAGAATAATAAAAATATACAAAGAATGATTTTTGAAATAAGAAGAGAGAGAGAGAGAAGACTTCTAATTCTCGGTTCTACCAATAGAAGAGAGACATAGTTGCCAGCATCGAAGTATATAGTAGCGGTAATTATCAAGACGCGTTGTGATAATTTCTACGAAGGTATCACGTGCCTATCACAAACGTAGTTATTAGTTCTTAAACCCTGCGTGTGGATGAGGGATCATGATTTTTATTTTTTATTTTTTTTTTTGATTCTTACCATAAATGAGAAGATTGCTGTATTCTAGAATGTGATTTTTTGATTGGATGATCGAGAGGTGAGACTGCAGGACATTGTGCCCATTATTTGATGTACATACCTACACCTACTCCGAGATACATTTGATCATCGTCTCAATTTAACTGACAATAAACGTATATGGATGGTACCTGTTTACGTATTTATTTATCAAATATCTTGACAGGGTCAAAAGTGAAATCATCAAAACTTATCGACGTAAATAAAATTTTTTGATATTATTTTTTTAAAAAGTAGAAACTGTCCGTGTCTAAAAATCACCGAATTGAATCCTTTCATATTTTATTTAAAAAACGAAATCAGTTTCAAGACTTTCTCAAAGGAAAAAAAAAAAAGAAAATGCAGAAAATGAATATTAAAATCTTATATATACACTTTCAAAATTTTCAAAGTATAATATTATTATATACTTGGGAATATTTTTGCGACACTTTAGAGATTTTCCAGTGATGAAAGCGATGAAATTCTTGCTCTCGTTAGATGATAATATTATAAAAGTAGGTATAGGTCGCGAACTGAACGATCTAGTAACTCAGATTTGAATTAGGGTAATATGGAAACTGTCACAAGCGCGTAACACTTTGAATAATACAAGTTTTTCTAGCCTAGTTGCCTAACAGAAAACAGGTTGAATTATTATTCATTATAAAATACTTGAATATACAGAAAAGAGCTTAGAGCACTATTCATCACTACGACCGCGAGAGACGTAGTCATGCGAAGATGATTAGCTTGAAAATGAAATAAAAACATTTAAATAAAAAATCTTTAAACTTTACTCAATTTCGATTATTTTCTAATCCTCAAAAAGGCCAAATCTCTCCTGACTTAACTACCTGATTACTTTTTTTTTTCTATATCCTCGATATTAGACATATACATTTCTATGGCAAATCTAAATCGACTTGCGTGTAATAAAGTCTTAAAATTTTATTACAAATAAAAATTGTACATACGTAGAAAAAGTAGAAAAAAAAAAGTAAAAAAATAATTTTTTTTTTTCCCAATTTAAATGATGATAAGTATCAACTTATTCACATTATGGTACGTTGGTATGAACATACAACGTCGTGTCGTTTGATCGTTTCACATCGAATCTTAAGGTGCGGGTCTTATGGGTTTCTATGGATCTTTATGGGTCCACATTACCCAAAGTAATTATCACACTGACTGGTGCTGGATATACGAGTATTAAAACCAGTTATATTAATGATAATTAAATTCAGTCGTATGTAATTAAAGACGCCCTCTTCGAAGAGTTAAATTCCCTAGGTAGCACGTGGATCAAGTATATATTACCTGATGTGAAATAACGGTGAATTTTTATTTCGAACCTTCGTAAGACCACACGTTATGTTTATAAAACTCTTGAAATTTTCTTTTTACCTCAATCCACATTTCAGATATAAAAATTTTCCGAAATTTCTCCATTTACGATCAAGAAAAGGAAATAAATTTCAGGCAAATAAAATAACCCCACTAATTAATCAAATCTATTCGCATATATCTAAGCGCGATTCCTTCCTTCTGATACCAGTTTTACTCAAGGTGTAGGTAATATATCTTGATTTTCCATCCACTTAATCACGAAAGAAAAATCTCCTATTCCCCTAAGCAAGTGAATCTGCATGTGGATGTGTATGTTCATGTTTAAGGTTTAGCGGTGTAGCGTGGGTGCAGGGATAGAGAATGTTCATGTAAATCGGTAAATCTTTCTCAGCTTCAGTAGGTACCCATAAGCTATTGCATGTGCTAACGATCTTAAAGGGAAGAGAATATCCTTAAGCCGGAAGAAATCGTTGTGAGGATACCGTGTCCCGTACGTATTGCCGCAGTGTCTTCTTCGATGAACCCGCTTGGTTCAAGGTAACAGAGAATAAGGATCATAGAGGGTTTCGAATTGTATTCTTTATTCAAAATTGAGTAAACTCCGTACTTATATCTAACTCTACAGACTCGGCTTAGGTATAAACTAACGCTCGCACGATCAGGACTCAGAATCTCACCATCACTCCTTGCCATTAATCAAACAAGATAGTTTTATTCCTTATACCCTATAGGTACTGTACATGGTACGTTCTCTATATACGTATAAAGTTAAGTGAACACCGACGTACGCGTAGTCCTTGCCTCCGGGACCAACGCCGTCGCTTAAGCCTTCGTCACGACTTGACCATTTTTTCACTTTTACAAAGAAAATAAAAAACGAGGGTCTAGGAATGCTGATGCGAAGTTTCCAGAAATATTATAATTCCTGAAGATCATGCGAATGGTTAAAACCGTTTTTGAATCAGATTCAGAACATGTGTCGAAAAATTTGCGCACTAATTTGTTGTTCACTAAATTTTGTGTAAAAAGAAAGAACGAGAAAAACAAGTTTTGGGAGTATAGTTTAAGTTTCTGAATTTCTTTAATTCAAAAACTTAAAAAAAATTCTAATATTTGAAAAACATTGATCGTTAACTATCAAATTCTCAGTCCTAATAACGGCTTAAGCTCGTCTCACATATGCTCAAAGTTGTCTAGTGTAAAGTAGCCTCGTCTGTCCATATGGCAGTTGCAATCTGCGAATCTCCTCGATCTTTGCACTGGCTATGCAGGGTGCCAACTTAGGTACGGTGCAAATGATCGTCTGAAACTCGTATGGACTTGCACGTCAGAAGTTATATATTCAGTTGCGATATTTCATCCTCTGCACCTTTCGAACTCATAGATGAAATTTCAGTGTCTATAAAACCTTCGACGACCCCATACAGAGATGTTAATTAATTTCCTATAAAACCAAGTGAAGAAATGAAGATAAAAAAAAAAAAAAAAAAAAAATCTGATGGCTTTAGGCGTGTTGATTATTGTTTACTGATATCGATTTCACAGTCGTCATCGTACCATACCACAATCAATCATATTTTATATGGTTAAAAATATTCAGAATGGATAAAATTATGTAATTGATTACTGTTCAAGGTATGATATAATCCATGATGCAGGATATTCCTATTATTATTACTATATAAGAAGCTAGATGTATGTATATTACATACATACAAACTTAGACAGTTGAGATGAGGTGACGTGTGACATAGACTCATCATTAATCACTTGATGTGATCCAACATCGGAGACAAATAAATTCGTATAAATTTCAATGTACATTTGTTTACGTCATGGAGTTGCGGTACTAAGATATATACGAGTACATAGTTATATGTATACCTTACCTTAGTCGGAGTTGAATTACCTTATTAATTATATTGCAGGATCGTAATTATACCTATAGCTGCTGTATAGTTTACACCCGGTGGAGTATCCTGATTCACTTTCTACACGCTACTAATTAATCAACTCGTGAAAGTAATTACTTATACCTGATTAGATACGGTCCACATTTATTGAGAAGAAATATGTATATTGACGGGTTAATGAATTAGACAGACATATTATCAATTCATATTTATATTCAAATGAACCTTTTTTCGGATAATTTAATACTCAGGTATATGTTTTTACGAAATGTTAAAAATTTTTAGAACGTGGAAACAGGTCTTTGATCTGATTTCTGACTCAATTTTGACGATTAATTTAAATTTGAATTGTTAATTATTTAATTTGATTTTTCATTTATGTATAAAAATGCGTTTTTTTAATTTTGTAGACTTTTTTAACAGGGTCTATCTATCATTTTGGAAAGCTCAAGATGGGATTGGTATTCCTTATGAATATGGGAAATTGTTTATTATAGATACTTTTTTAAGAACGTAGGTATAAAATTTCTCTAATTTCTTACTGATTGAAAAATTGTCGAAATTCGTGTATTTGAACTGATGTGAAAATTTCGATATAACATTTAAAATCCTATAAACTATAAAGCACACTATATCCCATGATTGATGCAATCTATAAATATACACTAGCAATTAAATAAAATACGATCCTGCAAAACCGGTCACGTTCTCCGGTAGAGAACTCTTTACATTACTATGTGGTATGTGGGCCAGTGTGGTATCTACCAACAGCTATGCCCCCATTTCTGTTTCAGTTTATTTCAATTAAACTTTATACAATTTTATAAAAGCAATAATATGACTTTATTTAGTCGTTGTTCCCATTACTTGTATATCTCAATGAAAAGAAAGATGATTGAATGAAAAGTATATACCCACGTTATTTTAAAATAATAAAAATCTATTAGATTCTTCCACTTTCTCAATCTCAAACTATTTTCCATATTTATTTTTATTGAAATTAAACCCACTCAACGATGAAACTAAGGTTTTTAAATCGTCTTGTTATTTCACGTTTAAAAATTCAATATAAATAATAAATTGTTGCTACATTATTTATATACATACATACGTACACTGCTTTACTTTTATTTGAAATTTTTGTCGTGATTATACTTGAACAGTGGTAGCTATAGAAGCTTGTATATATCATAGAATAAAATGGCAAGAAAGTTTCTCGCCAGTAATTAACATCTTCGTCGGCATATTATCCCCGTGTCGAGTACTAATTTATTTTCCAATTATTACCCCGGGTATAAAAAGAAAGAGATACCTAATGGCCAAGATGCAGGGCTGGTTACTCGACTGCAGATATTATACTACAGACTTGCGTGTAGCTAGTACTTCTATTTATGCATATGTATGTATGTACGTATACATACATACATACGCATAATAAACATGTCATAGAAATATACATGTACATACATAAATACATACATACATACAGGGGGATTAACCGTTAGAGCGAAAATCTCTCAACTAACTATAAGTATAAGTATTAAGTATATAGACAAATATATATATTTATTTACACTTTGCGAAAGCTATGGGTATACAAGTAAAAAAATTTTTTAAAAATTATGAAAATTTTTTTTTTTTTTTTTAAATTCGTGTTTTCAAATCACTTGATTATAAGCTACCGGATAGACATCGACCCTGTGGTATTTCCTGAATGAATAAAAATTCTAAAAATAATTATGCATTGATCACGACGGAATTTTTAGTCGATCGATTACGACCACCTACAATATTTATTTTTTTTTTTTTTTGAATCTAAAAATTTTAGAGACGCAATTTAAGATGCAGTTATGATTTTTCAGTGAAAGAGAAACAAAAAAGAAAATGACTAGAACTTATTCAGCTGATACTGAAAGAGAAATGAATTATTATTATCGAAACTGTCGGTCATTAAAAATTCTTTTTATTTTTAATTAATAAATATTAAACTACGAATGAAACTTATAGAACAAGATCTACTATCAGTAGTTCTAGCTACCGTTTAAAAACGATCAACACTCTAAATATATACGAAGTATTTTGCCAGAGGGGAATTTTGCAATCGTAAAATAATAAAATAATATATATCTACTCAATGAAGTCTTTATCTATCTTGACATTTTTAGGACCATCTGAATGTAATAATTATATCAATAATTTTTGTATTAATAAGATTCTTGGTTAACAAAAAACACACAAAAATCTTAATATCTATAATTAATTATGCTTTTAAAGCTAGGAGATAACATCTTGACTATATCCAACGATCGAAAATAATGATAAAATCATAACGACTAACTGATTAATTTATCCATTTATATCATCAATTCAAAATTCCATAAGAGATCAAAAAATTAGTAAAATGATAGACTGAAATATACCAGATAAATTTTGTTTCTGCGCGATCGTTCAATCTCGTATTATTATACTTAGTAGTAGAAAACGAGACAATAATTATGCGATAAATAATTTTAAACTGACGTATTTTCATCCTATATAGAAGCAATAAGTTTGTTCTAGTAGCGTTTTGCCTATCTGTAAGAAGCATCTAGTAGATCGTCAATGAAAACGTGAGAGTATTTACCAACTACGGTGTACTTACAAATCGAAGAAATCAACTAGTCTAGTAAATCGTGTAAATCGAGTTTCAAGAATGCGATAAGAAATCGTATACAAAGTTAAAGCCCGTTTGTAACGAGTGTTTGCAATAATATCGCGGAGTTTAGATGCGTTAAGATGCTGCTATGACTTAATCTGTGATATAAAATTTTGTACATTCGGTAAATAAAAATCCAAAAAATATTCCAGAAGATGTTTTATCAACTTTAAATCAAACCTCGTATATCATCGTCCGATTTTTTTTTTATCGTTTTCATTTTATTTTAACCGGGTATATAATGATAAGTGGAAAATCTGTCTGTATCAACGACTCTTAAGGATAGAGTATTGCAAGAGTGGAACATAGCCTCCAGCTCAGGAATAAACTAAGAGGAAGAAAAGTAAAACTGGAGCAAGCCGGGCGTGGCGTTGACTCAACTACATACATAGAACTTCATTCCTTACTATGGATGTGGGAGACGGCCTTGCGAAGGTCGAAGTCAAGATATGGTAGATAATCTGTGATCTATTAATCTGGGATTTGTCACTGATTTAAAAATGGATAAAAGTAATAACGGTTGATGAAGATTAGATTATGGCATAAAAATTTTGACAGGACAGGTTCAAGGTTCACCGGATTTGCAATTGATAAGATTGATGCAGTAAGAGCTTATTGAAGCAAACCCATCATTCATTCAGTCATCGATATTTCAAAGAGATCTTTTTTTTCAGGCATTCTCTGTTTCGATGATAACTAGAAAATATCACTAATTGAGCGAAATTAATTACTAGAATATGAACTGTATGACCTTCTTGCAATAAATTGCATAGAAATATAACATTTGTTGGCTTAATACGTTAGCAGATCATAAAACTGTTGCTATTTAGAAAAATATAAATGATATATATTTTTGAATTTTGTTAATGATCTTGAATTGATCATCATTTTTATATTTATTGGGATAGATTTTGATTTGGGAGAGATGGAATTAATCATTTTTGTGAAAGTATATTAAAAACAAGAAATATCTTTGAAACGAGGTATTTATCGATTGAGGTGACTGTTAATAAAAAATTTTTAAAAATAATAAAAATAAAAAAAATCTCGAAAGTGATGATACGAAGAAATTTGTCTCGAGGCGATATACATATGTCGTTATAATATGAGAAATAATTCGCGTGCATTATACGTGTGTGCATATTATAGACCGAGGAACGAAACGGTGTTGAACAGTTTACTGACTGCCGGTTTAAAGATAATTTGCAGAACCTCTGGGGTAGACCGACCGTTAATCGGACGTCGTAATCGCTATATTGGACCTTTTTTAATCACACTATTAAAAAAAAAATAAAAATTTGCCTCGTTTATAAAAATACTGCTAATATCTAGCCATCAGTTACTTCCGGAAGATAAGATCACCGATAATGCAGCAGTTCATATTTATTGGTTTCTAATCTACTCCCCGTTAATATACAACAACTTCGAAAAATTCTTTGAATGGTTTATAAAATCGAGGATAGATTTTTTTTAAGGTGCAAAAATTACACGGGTTAATTTTTACCCGGATCTAAATCCGATATGATGATAGATGGAAAATTTACAATTGCATATGGTGAGCTGATATTTAGCTGGAATAGAAGCGACCGTTAAACTTGACTATGTTATTAAATCTTGATTACACTAATTGCATAAGAGTACGGTATATAATGGGATATAAATTTGCGCCAGGTATATACAAGCGTAGAATTCTATAAAGTACCGTAACCACTCGTCACATTCGCTTATGATTTCTAAACGTCACTTGCGATCGTGCCAATAGGCGCAATATGATATCGATAACTATCTTATCTCTTTCTCTTTCTTTCTATATATCTCTGCGATAATCGACAACCAAATAACGAAGACATTGATTTTGAATTCATTATCGTTTCTATAACAAAATCAGTGACATTGCACTGCCAAAAAATTTTAATTGCGATATCGAACAAACGATATGAGATGAGAATAAAATTGCGTTAAGGATGCAATCCCGAAAATGAAATAGGTAGTATAGAAATAAAAATTAACTAACATGTAAGACGTGGGTAGGTTTACGGGGATTAAGAGCCTCATGAGATTAACACTTGTTAGTCGTCACACGTTTTGTACGTAGTAATTAAACGCCCTTCTAGATATACGAGGTGTATATCTATATATCTGTTTCTCACGTGTGACTATGGAGCAAAGAACTACGCTTTGGACGTAACAGGTGATGCTGGTACAGGTAATTAGGATGAACAAGTGACCCGGTTGTCCCGACGATGTGCAGACGTTAAACGATGGAAAAAGAAGAACAGAAACTTGAAGACGATCATGCAGTAGGTATACATACGTATGTACATACACGCGGTACGTAGTACTAAAGAGCGGAAAATTCAACCATGGAAAAGTAATAAAAATGCACTTTCTAAATCCTTTAATTCATGATAGTCGGATCGATCCACACGGGAAACTAGATGTGTGCGATTAGTAAGCATATAATAAGGTCAAGATCGAGGTATAGTAGGTACAGATACGTTATAGCTAGAGAAAATTTGCACCTATTCAAAATACTGAAATATTATTCTCTATGCTTTATGTAGCAAAACGTATTTTATTACTCGTTGAATACACAATGTGATATTCTAATCTGACGACATACCATAGCTCGAGTACATCTCTGACTGATAGTAAAGTGTCTGAGAACAGAACCAGGAATATTTCTCTGCCGATATACGTATAATCGATTTTTTTCGATTCTCTTTCACTAGGATTGTGAACTTTTGTTCAAGTAATTTGCCCAAGAGATTGATCTAAATTTTCGAAGAACCGAGTAATTCATGTTATTATCTAATTTACTGGAAGATTAATTTAAACACGATGAAGTTTCGGACGATTTATGCCGATTTCTTCGAGTTTTATTAACCGGAGTTTATAGAATCATTCAAGAAAATTACAATTGAAATAATAAATCGGCAATAATTTCAATTGTAGGATGTTGAATGGGTGGTGAAAATTTGTTGAAATCGTTAACGCTGCTATATGCACAAACTTGGCATTGAATTTTCTCCATAATGTATGAATTAGTCCGAATGCATGATATAGAGAACAGTAACTACGTAGTAATGAGTTCTAATTTACTCAACTAACTGTTTAATGACTGGTTTTATTCTTACCTGTTAATTTCCAGCAGGTTTAATCGGGTTTTTGTTTTTTTTTTTTGTTTCTTTTTTCTTTTTTCTCAACTTTCGTCCAAGTAGGTATAGTAGATTTCTCAATCTTCAATGAATAAAAGATTCAAAGGGCTAGATTTGGTAGTCGACCGTAAAAATAAGTTTAAACGCGTTATTAAAACACTGGCACAGATTTTAAAACGAGATAATTTTAAGGATGATTATAACCGAACCCCGTTTTAATTTTAAATATAGGTAGTTGTATATAAATTTTTTTTTTTTATTTAATTTATAGAGAATCGTCCAAGTCTTTGAAAAATTTCATTTCAATTTAGATTCAATTTAATTTTCATCAATTCATGTATAATATGTAACGGTTTTTGAAGATTTTTAAGTATCGCTAATTATTATGCAAATTTTTTCCATATAATTCCTCTTCGTACAAACTCTGATAAAATTATTCTAAACATCAGAGGAAAGATTTCTGATGCTCTTTGATTGATTTTTGTTTTTCATTATCTTTATTTTTTTTTTTTTACTTTTATTATATTTATACGTAAAATTTTTTGGTTAATCTTTGTTTTAGTTTTTTAGTTTTTATATTTTGTTTAATAATTTTTATTTATTTTTTTCTTCTTTCGTTCCTTCTCTAATTACGAACGTTGATATTCGATTTATCATAAAAATAAATTACTATAATCCAGATAATTATAACCGATTAATAAATTGTCTAATTATAAATGAAAAAATGTTCATTATCGTAGTTATCTCCACCTCTTTCTTGTCATGGCTATAACTATACCGAATTAATTTCAATCCCGACACAAAAACAGAAATATAAACAAAAAAAATGGAAATATCGTTAATAATATTCATGTGAATTGATACGAATTTAACGTGATGATATTCCGACGTAGATTAGAATTAGAAAAAAAAAACAAAAAAAAAAAAAAATTCAAATTATCAAAGAACTTTATATCCTTCTACTTTAAGTCCTTCAGTTTTTTTAAACATCGACAATTATTCGATATAATTTAAAAATTTTTTTTGCAAAAGTAAAACCGTCCCCCCGATAACCCCCCTCGAACTTTAAATGCTTAGAACCTCAAGGTCGAGGTTTTCAAGGTCTCAAGGTCGGCAAGACTGCGTCAAGAAAGTTCAAGACTATATTGACCAGAAAATAAAATTTCTAAGTAAACTGTATAGCGTCGATTATTCCTCGCTATATAGTGCAATTTAAAAATATTTTTGCACTTTAGGTATAGAAAACGTTATGTTAACGCGTTTAATTTAATATCAGCCGCGTGTTGTACATACGCGACTGAGATTTCTCGGGTAGTGTATGGTTTGTTGGTCCGCACAGTGCGGTGGTCGGGTAGTTTGTGCCGGTCAGCCAAAGGCTCGGAACAACACGGACTCCTCTCGCTCGCGTCATTTCTCTCGCTCTCTCGCTCTATTTACTATCAAGTTCTCTTTTGCGTTCGTCTCTTTCTTTTGATACGAGTTGAGTCTGAGAGTCCAAGAACCGAGAACCGAGACCCCGGACTCTAAAGTCCAGAGAGACGCCTGTTCCGGCGTCGAAGATGACCGTCACCTACGATGTACGTGCAGCGTCGCGACGCCGCCGCGCCGCTGTCAATTAACAATATTTTACGATAATATAGCCGATAATTTCAATTTTTTTAATTTTTTTTTTTGTTTTTTTAGCCGATGTAACTTCGGTTTAGAATTAGAATTTGATATTTTTGTAACGGGTAGAAATTTAATTAATTATCCTAATAAACAGAAGATTTTTAGACAAAATTTTTCATAAATAGAATTTTTATGATAATTCTAAATTATACCAGTTTTTGTAATTACAGGATCAGAATTTCAAATCAGGTTTGAAAAAAAAAAAAAAAAAAAAAAAATTTGCAGAAATTTTAGAGAAAAAAGTAAAAGAAAAACGAATCAATAATTTATTCGAAAAATTAACTCAGAGGACAAACAACTTCTTTCTATAATAATTATATTTATTACAAACTGCAGAAATACTTTGTTTTTTCATTTTATACTGTTAAATCTGTCTATAAATTATATCCTACACCCATATGGCCATATATCCATATTTTTTTTTTTTTTTTTTTATTTATAGATAGACGGCACCCACCTCTCAAATTATCTACTGAATCAATTTTATGTCCAAAAGTCTTCTTCGTATTCTCTCTTTATCACATTTAATTAACTATCCGTATATTCGAGCCATAGGACTCTGCAGATGCAAATATGAAAAGATCGTCGATCATTCTACACGAGAATTCAATTATAAAATTGAATTTATGAAATCAGAATTCCTAACTGACTCAGTGTTCGATACTTTCGACGTTTAAAGTGATGAAAAAAGGAAAATGAAACGCAAAAGATTTTATATTTGTCTTTCTAAAAAAGTATTTTTATTATTTTTTTTTTTTTTTCTTAAAACTTTAAGATTTTTGAATACTGTAACACATCATAACATCAAGATTTTTTTGTCACTAACAATCGTCACAGTTTCACGCTGTGAAACGCCGTTAAATGTTATAGCATAGCTTCCCGGACATTGAATTTGTCAAGTCGACCCCGCGGCGTAACTGTATTCGTAGGCTGCGGCAAGGACGCGTTTAGAAATGAAATTTAGGAGCTGATTTACATTAAAAAAAAAAAAAAAAAAAAAAAAGTTACACTACGGTCATCGGACTACCTCACAAGTTCGCATCCAGATTTTAAGATAATTTATTCTTAATTAGAACTGGTTAAAAAAAATTACACATTAGCCAGTGGCCAGATGCAGATATCAACAAGTCAATGACCAGCTACTAAACCAATAATATAAAAATTTGAAATTTAAAAAATTCATTCATTCCATACGGTTTTTCTTAATAAAAGCTCTATGGCCCTTGATGAGTTTTCAAATTTCAAACAGTAACCATAAATTTTTCTATGCATCTACATATATACGTGTATACTATACATATACACGTTAAATTACCCATAGGATATTCCAGAGGTATATATAAGACGTACTTGTAATCATCCAATTATGGAAATTTTGCGGCATCCACGTATAATATTGAATATGTATGTATGTACAGCAGGTTATCTACCTCATTTCGCCGTTTCATTTAAAATAGAGAATCATAATATTTTTGATAAAAATATTATACCGGAATAATAATTAACGGAAAGTTTATAAAATTGGGTTTCTAATTAAGGATCACATATATAGAAAAATTGAAAGATATTTTATTCCTAATGAATTTATCTTTATAAATTCAAGTAAATCGTTCGATTATTTTCAGTAGGTATGTACGTAAATCCATAAATACATTTAATAAATTTTTGTATAAAAATTGGATTCAATTGAAATTTATAAGATGATCCACCTGCGGATAGATGAACCACGTAAGAGATAACCGCCTCGAGCAATCCTTTACCATTAGTTGAAGGATCACCAGATGAAAATCTTTGACAGATTGTTGAGCTCGTAAGTGTATTTGAGAATAGTCAACGACTATAATACATGCTTAGAGCTAGCATGTGGCCAGGCGACCATCTGTCTAGGAAATGACTAGAACTCTACAAGGAAGTCTTGAGGATCTTAGCAGGTAGATACATACGTAGATATATATATACAGTAAAATATACCATTCAGGGTGCAGAATAAGAATTTAACTAAAGTACTTTTTACCCACAGTTAAAAAATTTTACCTGCAAATCTTTTTTGTTTTTAGCCAAAAATTTTTCATATCCTCGCGTTTTCGCACGCTCTCGTTTATAAGTAATTAATGTAAAGGTGAGAAACGAGCGTCGTTATATGAAGTTTGGGAGAAATTTATCCCTGAACAAAAGTAACAAGAAAAACAAAAAATAAAACTAAATTAAAAAAAAAAAAAAGAAAGAAGACAAATTGTTTTTATTTAATTTATGAAAACGCAAGATGATCGCGAGTGAATTATTTGGTCATATTATAAGTATATACGACTATAATCAGTTATAATATGATAATATAAAAATTTTAAATTGTATGTATGATACGTGTTTAAAAAAATAAGAAATAAAATATTGAGATAAGTAGATTTATAGCATATAAGTTATCCAATATAATCATAGAAGTTAAAAAACGTTGTACAAGTAACGTTACCTATACATATATTTAATCATAGCGTTTCACGTTTAGAAATTTCAAGCCTAACCCACAGTCTCAAATTTACGATGACATTTATTCATTTACCTGACAGTCCCATACGTGCCTATATATATAGTTTTATTTTTGATTTTTTTAAATCCTCAAATACATTCCCGATTTCGGACATTTTGGTCAGTTTCATGTATACATATTTGTATACAAATCCTTTACCATTTACCTGCTTATATGTATATCCATCCTATACCTCTCCTATATTATAATACAAAACACCGTTGTAGGTCAACGTTCGCTCCTAAAGGCAGACTGTCGGCGAGACTGGACGACTCAAGATGACAGGTGCATTGTGATGTGTGACTTGCTTTTGTACATGTATATAACCCATTTACGCAAATTGGTATATGAAAAAAAAAAAAATTATCAAAAATCTTACAACGAACGATAATTTACATAATTTACAAAAAAAAAAAAAAATTATCTACATACTCAATTTTCCTCATTTTATTCAATGGCTTCAAACAATTAGTGAAAACGATTAATTTTCGACCTTAATGTAATCATCTCTTTGTCAATTTTAAATGGGACAATATTTTACCTTTTCCTTATCCTGGTCAAAGAATTTCGTACTCATCTACCTATATATACATTTATTGTAGTATATATCTTGTCAGTCGTTTACTGCATATGCAGAAATTTTCCGTAATTCTATTTTTATTTTTTTATTTGATGCTTGTCTTTAGTCGTGTTGATAATTATCGTCATAGAAATTCCACGAAACTACTGTTTATGCCATAAAACCGCAATGAGTTAACGTGAGATTCTAATAGATTCTAATACCATGAGTGGAATTAATGAAATGGATACGATTATGGTGTTTACAGATATAAAGATTATTTGAATATGTTTGAAAATTGTAGAATCTCATCGTCGAGTCGATGATTAGATCTTCGATTAATATAATACGTCCTCTCTAACTAATATTAGATTCATAGATTTTAAGGATCAAAGTGTACAGCCGCTTTGATAGTAACGAGAATGCCAAAGGCTAACACCTACTAGAATGAGGCGGTTTAATTATAGTTTAAGATCCGCCAGTGTTACAGGGTTAACGATCGTTCCGATCAGATATAAGATTCATTTATACAAAGGTTGTATGGAAACCACGATTTCTAGGTCATTATATAGTCGTGACTTTAGACGAACTACTTAATATCGCATCATAGTTGATGATAATGAGTTTTAACTTTTCTCCGTTTTCCGCTAACTGAGACTTTCGACTCAAAAATTTTCAAAAAAAGAGAAAAACATTCTCGCAAATACTGACAATCTTTCGATAAGTCGTTGAAAAGTTTTTTCAATCTTTGACCATGGTGAATAAAAATAAATTAAAGTGGGTAAAGGGTTCAATTTTTATACAATAAAAACGAATTTGAATTTCTGAGGAACGCTACTTCTATCATCATTGGATTCAACTGTAACGGAGATTAGGAGGGTTTTGGTTGACATTTGATCCTTGAAAGATTCGCTAAAGGCGTACGCGATGGTCTTTAACATCAGTAAGAATGTTTAAATCGACGAAAAGAGACTAAATATGGTATAAATCTTATAAATCTAGTTTCAGCTACAATAATGGCTAATTCCTTAGCAAATTGGCTTCTTAAATGAGCTGTGGCTGTTTTTTTGAGATACTATACAGATCTCGTATAATCACATTACGATATGTATAATGTCTATACAGTTAAAGTTCGATTTCGCTGTCAGTATTCTGTAACATCAATACCGAATTTTTATTTTCTGTTTTTTGATTATTTATTTATTTATTTTTTTTTTTTGAATTCACGATCAGTGTGCCACATGTCGAATATAATGTTAGGAATTTCGAAATTCGCCTAGTAACGATCGAGGGCAAAAAGGTGAAAAGTATTCAGCTCCTATCTCTGTGCCATATTTTCTCTATAAGGTCAAGTCGTCATTCCTCGAAAAAGAATTTCTTTCTTTTTATTTTATCTGTTCTAGTCGTGTATCGAAAACTCGGTGATATATAATGGGCACGTATCGTTGTATACACAAGGTGATTATCCGGTTCGTTCAAACCTATAATTAATCATCACAGAATCGATGGCTTGTAGATATATATATATATATATATATACCTATAAGTAGGTAACGGAGTTATTGATTGATTTGTTAATCATTTACCGGTATTATATCTCTCTATATATATTTTTAATATGTGTGTAAACGAATTATATCGAAAGGGATGCAGGTTTTTATTTTATAAAAATTTTCCGATATTTCTTATATATGTATACACGATTATTATACATCGTGAAAACTATTGTCACAATAAATCGGGTTAGTATATATGTATAGACGATGTCTAGATACGAGTAAATAAATCTTTATTGAAAAAATAAGCTTTGAGATTTTAGACAGAAATAAAATTTTATATTTGCACTTCGTTAAGCCATCAAATATACATTTCAGTCAATTATCAAAAAGTAAAGATCGCACCTTGGTATATTATTAAGAATTATAAGCTCGAGGTATAATATTACGTGTGAAAGTATAATAAAGAGAAGGTTTACCGAGAATGAGAGAAAAAAGAAAAAAAAAAAGAAAAAAACAGAAAAGAAAAGGAGTAAAAATTCTCGTCAACGTTCGAAGTCTAAAATGACACTTGTTAAACAGCAAATGCACGGTACTATTATATAATTATATTGCAGTAAACGGATATAAGTTTGAAAATTTCAACAACTATGGATTATAGGATTTTAAGACGAGACGTTCATCTCACAACTTTCGCATTACAAAAGATATACCCATAATAAATATGCAAGTAGATAGATATATATATGCATGAATACTGTTCGTTGTATTTCAGGCATTGCAACATCGTGAATAAAGGGTAAGAAAATTTTTTTACAAATAAAATATATAATCATAACGGAGTTATAGGATAAAAATCTTTCTTTTTTTTTTCTTCCTTATAAGGAGAGAATATTATAATGAGCATAAAGAAATTTCATTATCTGTATTAAAATCCGTTGCAATATTATATATATATATAACTAAAGCAAAGAAATGTCTTCAGCCCTGAATACTCCTCGGCCTCTTTACGTCAGAAGATTTTTCGCTCTTGTTGCAGTTCCATCCAAGACTCCAAAAATAGAAATCCTGTTTTTGAGGCGCAATATAATCGTAATGAAGCATCACTCGAGCAATGAACCAACAGCGTTTGTCTTTTCCCTGGTATTTACGTCATCATTTAATAAAAACTTGGTATGTAGGTAAGATATTATACCTATATGAAAACAAAATACGTATTTGATGTATGGCAGCATTAATAACCAATTTTTTCTTTTTTTTCTTTTCTTTCATATCTAGTTTTGTTTTATTCTTACTTATTTTTATTCAAGATTACGGTTTATTCTAATTTACAGATTCATTCATCTTGTTGAGCAGCGTAAAAAATGAATAAGACCCACTAAGAACCTGAAAGAAATTTTTCAGTTTTTTAAAAATAATGTCTAATACTTTAGCAACTAAATAATAATCCAGATCGAGAGAGTTATGTATCTTAATTGAATAAAGTCAATATATGTGACACTATAAATTTTTTGCCAATATCAAAATCGCGATTTATAAATAAAAAATTCAATAATACGTGTCTATTAAATCGACTTAGGAATATCTGCTCGAGTCAAGTTCCTTGAATAAAATTCAGTAAATCAAAAACAAATTAAATCCTCGAATTTTAATTAATCACAGTATATATATATAAATTACAAAAATCCTATAAAAATAAGGTGAGGATTAATTTCAGATAAATATAACGCAATCGAGAATCTGATAATTAATGTCTATAATATATATTAAAAATTTTTACTGTGACAGTTGTTGCAGACGTGACTTACGTACAGAAATAAAAGTCTCCAATGACATGATGTAAAATTTACCAGCCGTTAATTTTAATGCTTTTTTTGATCTCATCAGAGGAATTGTTACCAATGATTTGATTGAAGTCAATTTCTCAAGCTCCCATGGGCACAACCAGATGACTTCTGCTATAGAAGTACTCTGAAACGAGACACAGGTATATTAATATAATATAATTACACATGAAACCTGCATTCATAGTTATAACCAGTGATTAGGATTAAGATACGTAGGATATTCCTTAGGGTTAAAAAAATTGCAAAAATTAATATAAAACATACAACCTGATATCACTTGCCTGATATATCAACTCGTTTCCGAACCAACACCAATAAAATAATTGAGAAAATGCTGCGCTTAAATAGACAGCGAATTTCATGAAACCAGAATTTTGTCCTACGACCTAAGTAAAATCCTTATATTCATTAACATTAATCGTCAAATTTAATCAAAAATATAAAACGAAGATTATTGAACGAATGTCTTAAATCGTGTTTGGAAATAATCTCACCAGAATTGCCTGGAAGCCTGTCAAACATATAAGAACGTTGCTAGCCATGAGTTGCACGAACATCAAAGGGCTAAAAAATCGGTCTAAATTCTCCACAAATTCTATAATTTCTTGATGTCGTTTTATGCAGTTTGAAAAATTTCTTCTAAAATTATTGCTGGATTTTTTTTCGATACTTTTATCCTCCTTTTTGTTAATTTTACATTTCTCATCAATACAACATATCGACTCTTGTGTATTTGCACTTTTGCTATACTCCGTGGAATATTCTTTCACCACAGGACAGTTGCCAAAATTAATCTTCAATATTTCAAAATGGCAAAAAATCTGGCTACATAATGTGAGAACCATGTTATCCATCGCAAGAATTGATAGCATAGCTACAAGCAAAATACTTCCTTGATAGATAAACATCAATTGATGAAGTGGTGACTTCGTAACATCGAAAGGGTACTGCGATCTTATAGGTAAAGCCCCCAATTCTGTTGGCGTAAAAAACATCAATGCAAATATTAGGCACATTCCGATACTCCCGAAGCAATAGACGGTCGCTTTTTCCCTCAGGATATAATGCCTCCAAATTTTTAGATGTTCAGGATCTTCGAGTAAATTGAAATAAAATAACGTCTTTATTTATGAAGTAGAAAGTTTTTTTTTTATGAAAGTCATTAATCTGATTGTGGGTTCTCTCACTTTCATCAGCGTGAAGAATCCTGACGTTATCATCAACGAAATCCAACAAGGTTTGGAGTTTATTTGGGTATATTTGAAAGTTTAATAGCTTGAATAAAATTACTGATAATCCAGCCAGTATACAACCGTCGTCAGTTATTATCAAGAGATTATCGCTACTCTGACATACGTCCGCTGCCAAAGCAGCAATGAAAAGGCAGATCATTAGTATCACGAAACATTTGTAAAGTAAATAAAAGTGTAATTTAATTGATGAGGATTTAGGCGAAATAGTCCATAGCCCAAGGTACCTAAAATTACAAAAAAGACAGAATTTGTTATTAAAATGTAATTATTTAGTTATTTTTACCTTAACACGTTAATGCAACTTCCCAAAAGAGGATGACGATCCAGTCTGCGATTCATGGTTAGTTTTCTCCAAGAAACCAGGCGAGAATGATAACATATGAATACGGTGAAGGTACAGTCTAGTCTACGATATGTAATAAAAAATGACCAAGTCTTATTATTAGTGATAATGCAAAACCGACACGTCGCGCTGTATTATCACCGGCCGTTTCAGACTAGAGTCTATAATTTCGATAGTCTTTACTTGGAAGATATCCTGTGATACGACGTATTTTTCACGATGTTAGATACATGGATCTAGGTACATACTTACTTCAACTTCGCCTTCCATTTGGATATAGGTATGAACAAATATTTCGAAAACTGTAAACGACAGTTGGAATTATTTATCTACAAATATTTCGAAAAAATCGGATAAGATTAAATATTCCAATTCTACAAACCAGCCGAAAATTTAAATTCACTTTATCGACAAAAAATGACAAGTCGTTTTTTATCTGAAATTATATATTTCAGGATTTATTTTACATCTTTACATAATATTATTAATTTTTTTATTATTATTTAATTCGAATGAGTCACCTCGCGTGTGGCAAGAAGGTTATAGAATATGGATTTATCGATGAGACGATTTAACAGGTGTGGAATTTCCGCTTTCTTCAATCCACCAACTCGGCTTACCGCACAGCTTATGTACCTCTGACTTATTCTGTTCCGCACGCAATCTGGAAACAATGCAAATTACGAAGCTGTACGCCCACTATAGCTTATGCTTGTTGAGGCTATTGTATTTCGCAGAGCCGATTTCCTTAGGCGATTTATGTGTATTACATACGCAATTACCCCGCGGACTATCATGAGAGAGTGAAGACGAATATCGGTATAGAAACCACAAGGGAAATAACAATAAGTAATAGCGCTTGAACTTCGAGAAGAGAAGAGAGCTGCACTTTAAACGAGAATAGGTAGATATGATACGCGAAATCCATCTTCTGAAATTCAATTACAGCCTTTAGGGCGAAGTATTTTTGAGAGGAGAATAATGGCACGAAGGGTGCTCAACACCTCATGAATATCAGGCATAAATGTAACGTGATGTAAATCAGCTGACGAACAACATCGACAAGAGAAAAGATATTGTTAAGGCAGGTGAGAGTAATTCTAACACTTGAAAGTAGACAGATATAGCGTAAGATCGAGAAACTATAGCAATAATAATATAAATAGGTGTTAAGGTTTTTCTGATCTTTTAATTATTGTTTACAATATCCTCTGCTTGGCCTGCGTAATTCTGAATCGATGTGTCCATGGTCATCCTACTTTTGACACCAAATGTTACAAATGTTACTCTAGTTGAGTAAAGTATTGGAAAAATTGGCAAAAACCTAATATGAACAGCTTTTTTTTGAACTTCTTTGGGGATTCACGACTCTACAACGTCAATTTACAATTAATTCTACGATTCTTTTTCTCTTAAGACATAATCCTGAAGCGTGCTTTCTGCAGACATATGCTCATTCCACTGCTGACACCAAATGCTTAAAATATTACGCCATCTAATAATTAATGGATAAAAATTTTTAATGATACTAGGAGATTAGTAAAACCTTAACGGCTATATTAGTGTTTCTATAGTTTCACAATCCTACGACATTATTTAGTTCTATAATTATTGTACTGTTCTTGTAAGGCGTGATTTCAGATCCCACTTCTGACACCAAATGTTACAAATATTACACCGTCTAATGATTAGTGGTGATATAATTCGAACGATACAAAAATATCGAGAGAAGCTTAAGAGCTGTATTAGTGTCTTTAGAGTCTCACAATTCTACGACATCAGTTTAATTTTATAATTATTGTACTGTTCTTGTGAGTCGTAATCCGTGATCCCACTGCTGACACCAAATGTTATAAGTCTTACGCCAGTTAGGAATAGAGTATTATCAATAATACTGAAGAGATTTGGAATGTCTTGAAAGCTTTAGTAATTCCTATACAGTTCCACGGTTCTATAACATCTCTTCACTTTAAAAATTAGCAACCGAGTTGAATGATGTTACGCGTATGTCGGTTGCTGATGTAGTGAAGCGCCCACACCCTTAGTAACAATACATTATACGCGGTTAAACTTGGTTTATCACCATCTTCGCCGGACCTTCTTGCCGAATATCCGAGGCGCGAAACTCCGGGGTAATATAATACGATTCTTTTAGTTGCAGCGTGTAAATTTGATTGCTTTAAAAAGCAGCACTTGCGAGATGAAGCTACTTCAGGTTTTTTAAACCAGTAATAAAATATTCACATTCAAGGTAGGTATATAGTTTGGTATACTATTCAACAGACTGGTCAGTAAAATATCTTGCGAAATAATTAGACCCTGTAACTGTTTGTGCATTTTAGTGACTGGTTGTATATGCATATTCAGACACATAAGATTTAAAAAAAAATACATATTATACATATACAAAATATTTCAATTTGCGTTTCGTTTATATTCGATAAACAACAACTTTCTCAAAAGAACAATTCTAGACGGTCAATTTTACTGTACGTTAGTGATAAAACGTTATACTTATGCTTTTTCACGTGCATACATACTGCATGATCAAAAAAGGAGCCTCAAAGTTCAGAGGTGTTTACCACAGAAATGACAAGTATACAAAACTACCAGAATCAACATCTGTCCCATATCTTATTGTTAGTTGGAGACTTCAGTCTACTCGAATTTGTTGTATGATTAAATATCGGATAAAAAGATGCGAGAATCCGGCATCAGACTTCAAAGTAGGATTATTTTATATCTATAAATTATCTCGACCGTAGCATAAGCGTCATTTTTAGTATTCTTAACTGTTCATTCCAGGGTTGAATAAATGACTTGAAATACATCGCCCTCGCCGCATGCTGATTCAATTGCTTATTTCGGAATCATTTCCTCGGCTACATTATTACCGTCGAATCGTTGAAAAGTACCTTTTTACAAAAACGAAAGAATCTCATCCACTTGGTATGCTGATTGGGTTGCATGTAAATTTTACTCCGTATTGCTTTGCGGCAAGAATAGGTTTAATATATTTATAAATTCAAATTATTTATAGAATCTTTTAACAAAATTAGTTTAAATTATTAACCTTAAAATTACAATTCATATCCTCCGGTATGGTCTAGTGGCTAGGATACCTGGCTCTCACCCAGGAGGCTCGGGTTCGATTCCCGGTACCGGAATTATTTTTGTCCCGGTTTTTTAACTTCATTTTTTCACTTAGTAGCGCTTCAAAACATTTTTTTTTTTCTTTTTGGAGTAACGCAATCATCTTATTTTACTTAAAATTCTCGCCGTATCAATTCAAACGCCAGTATTAACAAGATGAAAAATTTAATTGTTTATAACAAAATATTAAATATAATCCGGTATGGTCTAGTGGCTAGGATACCTGGCTCTCACCCAGGAGGCTCGGGTTCGATTCCCGGTACCGGAATATTTTTTTGGCTACGACAACGTGTGGAGTCGTCTAATACATCGCACATTGTCGATACACTGATAGTGCGCGTCATCGACCCGTCGGTAGCGCTTTAAAACACCAGCATATATATGCAAAATGTCTGAATCTCGACCTGGGCAGTCGTGAACGTAGTAAACTCTTGAAACGAACTCGAAGTACTCGACTTCGATGATATTAATAATCCTAAAAATTAGATTACGATGTAAATATTTATTGGAATTACAAGTATTCAGGGAAATATGCGTAGAACGAAACTCATTATTACCCAAAAGTATGATGATGACAATTCTTTTAATCGTTATTTATACCGATTGAAATAAAGCAACCACATTGACCATTTGCGTTGTTTGAAAAATCGATTAAACCGTTTGAAAAATGAATGAAAAAAAGATTTGTCAGAAGTGGGATTCGAACCCACGCCCTCAGACGAGGACCAGAAGCCTCTGGCAAACTCAGCGTAACTGAGAAGGTTAAACCTTGAGTCTGGCGCCTTAGACCGCTCGGCCATCCTGACACTTGAATTCATGTTCGATATATTCTATACAATAATTATCGTTGTCTAATCCAAATGTGCTTTATCTAAAAATAAACTATTGGACATTAGATAACACGAAATTTTAGAACTCGAGATCATACGAACACGTAGATCAGTGTTTATGACTCTAAAATGTACAACACGTGAATATTTCCTGAAGCGATTGATAAAACAACGAACGTAACGTGCACGAATAATAATAGCGCAATATATCAACGATAGCGATCGATTACGATTGATTAATTGATCGACTACAACTAACGAATCTTTGCTTAAAAACAATAAATTTATTGTTTAAACCAACTCATATAACTCCCGTATGGTCTAGTGGCTAGGATACCTGGCTTTCACCCAGGAGGCTCGGGTTCGATTCCCGGTACGGGAAATATTTTTGCTTTTTAATAATTATTTCGCAACATACTATTCGGCTCTTCACAATAGTCTCACTTTCTTTCGTAATCACATTAGACATTGCAATTACAATAATTTACTGCCATTTCATCATATATGTAGATAGGTACATACCTACCCACAGTGTGGTAAATCTCATCCGTCGTATCAGGAAAAGACAGATGGGAGATGGCCACTTCCTCAGTACGTATAATACCCATGCCTATCCGTAGGTACCTATACAGCAACCATTTAGAATCATTACAGGGTATTTATATCGCTACGTTTACGCTGTATATACGCATTTTTCCAACTCTTAGTATGATAATATATACCTTGTTCGTATCTAAAACTCTCGACGGTTTTATTACTTCCATAAACTCCGGGTATAAAACTGATCGTATACATCTACGCGATTTAGATGCAAAAATATTCACAAATTATTATTTTTTTGTTTTTAATATCAACCTATTCTATTTCCGATGAATAGAATCAGTTTATCCGTTACGAATGAATTTTCTAATACGTTCATATTCAGCTGTGAATTATTTAAGAAGAAAAAAAATTTTTCAGAGTAATATATGGGTGTGTGAAATTTGAGAATATCCTGTTTGAAGCGCTGGCTAATTTTCACTTGCGAACGTCAACCACAAACTGAAATCGGGTTCGTGATAATTGTAACGCGTAAACCCTCCAATTAAATCGTTAACAACGTAATTAAATTGATACGTTGTTTGATGAGAAACACGAAAATTGAATCTCGAGTGAACGCGGTGTACTTGTATTTAAGGAAACCAGTACACACTTGGCTGTATATATACCTACGATCGTCAATATATTACCTCTACTTCAATATACGTGCATGAAGTATTATAGGTACACGCCCACGTTACATACGACGTACATTTACCTATATAGATATATAATATTAATTACACACTTTCGTCGAGTGTAGAATTAGGCCCATGATTATTCGACGATGTATATACATTCCGGGACTTAGAATTATTTGAGTAGAATTTTGTCGATACTTTCTAGACGTATATCCCACGCTTAAAAACCGACTATATGTATAGCTGTGATTTTAGTTTGTTAAAAAATTTTCTCATGATATATCTGTATATCATATCAATTAACTCATGTCTTGAGCTTGACTAAGGTTTCGGTATGAGGTGCAGTGGAAGCAATATTTCAAAAAAAAAAAAGAAAAATATAAATTATTTTGTTATAATGTTAAAGTGGCATTAATCAAATGGATAATTGGCTTACAATTAGACGAGGTAAACATAGATGATTATTATGATATGAAATTGACCGGAGATAGCTGGTATCATGATTCATAATATATCGTAAATTTAAGATAGACAATCAACGAAATACAAATTAGCGGCACTTACTGTAAATTAATAATATACACATAAGTCAAATAAATATATAGCCAATATGGTATACATATGGGTATATTGAAAATTTCACTGTAGAAATAGGCTTATTACATATGTACGAATAAATTATAAGATATTGATACTCATATAAAAAATAAAAATGAAAATAAATAAGCAATAAAAATATGACTGATGTATCCACACGTTACCTGTTTCGCATTCCCTTTATTTTTTCTTAGTTTTTTTTTTTTTTTTTTTTCTTTCTTTAAGGAATAGTTTCCTAGTAAAGACTAGGAAATTAGTCAGCATATTGTAAGTAACTGCATATATATACCTACGCAGTAAAAAAAAAATCTTGATTAACCTGCAGCTTCGATGTATTTGACAGTTGAAAATATCGCCGAAGAAGTGAATGATCATTTTTTGTTTTTTTAACCAGTCTTATATCCTTTAACTGAAAGCTTGAGTATAAATATATTTATTATACTTACACTGCAGTTAAAGAAATAATAAAACGAAAGCAGAGTTAATAAATAATAATAATAATAAAAAAAAAAGAAAGAGAAATGATAATGGTAACACATTCTCGTTACAGAAAGCGTCCGTTTCTAGCCATTACCTTATTACCTTATTACGTATTATGACTCGCATTAGAGATGTGGTTAATAAAACGCGTACGCACTAACAAGGTAGGTAAAAAAAGCACGGGCGAAAAGCGGGTAGAGACATTAATGAACAGTATAATGGTCTCTTGTAATAGTATAAATCTGATGCTTCTTATTGTAAACAAAAAAAAAAAAAAAAGTAAAACTGTAGCCGTTTGGAGTTGAGCCGCCACAACAAACCGCGTCATGTCATAAAGAGGATTTAAAATACCTAAGATCTTTAGAAGATGTACTATTCTTTAATCGTCGGTCAATTTCGCATTTCAGAACAGTTCAGCTCGTGGAAAATGGACAATCAACATTCAACGTAGTTAAGTATACCTATAACGACTGCACACTTGGGATTTATTTATTTATTCTTTTTTTTTTTTTTTTAATAAAAAAGTAACAGTTACTCAAACACCTTAATTGCAGATCAACGTGGAAAATTGTTACTGCAAAATGCAGTATATAAATTACCTGGAGAATTACTACTTGAAAAATGAATAATATCGAAAATAGAATATAGCAAAATTTTATACGATTTTACGTAACACGTGTTAGTGTAAATAACATTTTAATTTATAGTAAATTTTCGCCTGTTTACATGATTATGTTACGACACTCGTAATTCTCAGTGATGTCGAATCACGAAGGGATAGCGAAGGGGTTATATCTATATTACTTTGCGATCAGACACCACAAGCGCTATATAATTGCTACTGTAGATCTAAAGTTTCGATAATAAACTAACGTTAATAGTGTCGTTAAAATCTCTAGGTTTAACTAGAAATTCTCGTCTATACCATATTAGTGTATAATTAAGTGTAGGTAGGTAGTACAGTTCTTTACTTGAAGTATAAAATTGACTCGGATACACGACGTAATTAAAATAAACCATTCGATATATATCATATTTATTTATTATCTAATTATTTCAGTATCACGTGCGTCTTATTTTTTATATCTATAAGATTCGTATACATATAATTTATACTAAATCTAAATTTAATATCATCGTGAATCCAATTTAATATAAGTTCAACGTTCGATCTCGAGATCTGCAATTTTTTATAATACAAATAAATAACCCATGAATTATCCTGCAGCGTTAGGACGTATCATTTTAGTTGTATTTTTAAAATATACTAAATCAATACATAAGAAGAAGTTTTTAGTAACAACAAATATTCCCGTTATATTTAAGAAAAGATATATGAAAATAGGTAGTAGATATACCATAAATAATATCCGTGCTACGGGTATTTCATTATATTTAATATTCACGATTGATGTTGTGCGACTATCGTTCAAGCGCATCGCAATTGTAGATGATGCCGTTTTATCGTACTAGTTCCCGAGGCCAAATCTTACTGTCAAATCATAATATTCTTATGGGTTTAACTGTGTCGACACTTGCGACTCGCTAGAATGGAGTTAAATTCACGTTCTTAAAATGTACATTATTTTGCATAGCTATATGTATAGTTCTCCTCGTAATATATACCCTATATATCGATTCGATTGGATCTGAAAAATTCTTAAAGCTCGTTAGTGTGTCTAAGACGCGAGACTACATTGATCCACATTTTCCAGATGATGGTTTTCAACTTGGCGGCAAAATGACCACCTTGGGGATTGGATCAAATAACTTACTCAATTGCATTATACTGAACTAGATTTCGAGATTCGTGAACCTATTTTGGATTCGTGAATTAAATAAAGAAATTTTATGTGTATCATAATGGAGATGAAATTTTAGTAAACTGGAACAAATTGATCAATTTATTTTTTCAAGATAGTGCATTAATATAAATTTTAAAGAAATTGTGATAGCGCGAAATTAATCTTTTCAAATTCATTCCAATCTACGATATTAGCTTATAAACATAAGCTCGTACTTTACAATGATTTGTCAATTATAAAATATCAAAGAATCTTAGAGCTCTGTATCAAATTACTTGCAATACGTGAAAGTAGAGATTACAATGAGCGAAGATAAAATTAAAGTTTTTAAATTTCTCATGAGGTTTATAAAATAGTACAGCTTGGCAGAATTCAGAACTGCTTTGAGTAGTAGTAAATGAATTCAGCCGGTAAAGTAGACTGCAGAACTAAGTGTGTGATTCTGTTTTACCATGGTAGACGCTTCTTTCATTCATTCGTTATTTTTGGAACGACTTTTGAATTTATTGGTAATTAAGATTGAATTACAAATAGGAAGACAAATAAATTATTAGAAATTTATTTACAAGAAATTACAATAAATAAATTAAATACATCGATTCAGATTCATGGATATGCCGCTCTTCAGGAAGGGATTTAAAAAAAGAGAGAATATTCCTTTTTTTTATCCCTATGCGAATTGAAATTGAATAAACTAAATATTGCTACAGATTCTATGCGTTATTATATTATAAACATATATATTCTACTTGAAACGTATTATGTGAACGAAATTTACAGCAATCAAGTTTCAAAAATTATCTCAAAAACTATACAATCATATTTTAGTAAATCTGAGTGATTCATATCAAATAACTATATTACACGTACATTTTTTCATTATTTATTTCTGTTTTTTCTAATATATTTTTTTCTTTTTTGATTTTTTTTGTTTTTTTGTACGTGTTTAGAACCATATTACGCGATTACTGATTGCCTTATGCAATATTTATCATTTTCATACTAAAGATATTCACGTTTTCAATTACATAATTCGTACGTTATACAACACTGAGATGATTTTACTATTTCTACTAAACTATTATCGCTCTTAATCATTAACAACAATCGTAATACATACAACTATTTAATTCTAAGCAATTATCGCTAATTTTTTGTGTATATACGTGGCGTGAGTCATTCTCAAAAGTAAAAAGACTAAAACTACCGCAATGTTCACTGATCAAATCAAAAAGTAAAGTACTAACGGAATTACAATAAAAAATTACCGTATCCTAAGTCTCGGTAGGCTTTAAAAGCCAGAGAATATTTTTGCCATTTAATTTACTTTCAAATTTACTTCATTTGCTATTTCAGCCTTAGATTTACTTTATGCGAGAATTAAATTTATTCTAATTAATATTAGATTAAATTAAGTTAGACATTTCTTTCCACAGCTTTCATGATACAAAATTAAATCTAATTTTTTAAATAATTAAATTATCGTAATCATTTTTACTTAGCTATTAATTAATGTATTGCAAATTATTGTAACACTTGAGCAAAATCGATTCTCTTAAACAAGGAATCACAAATGGTCAGAAGAATCTAAAGAATATTTTCTTACCATTATCTATGCGTAAGTTCATTTCGTATTCGGTTCTAAATTCCTGCAATAAATTCCAACAAGTCGAAACCATAGTTTAGAAAAAGATAACAAACAAAAAAAGCAAACAAAAAGAAACAAAGTCAATGATAAATAAATATCATATAATATTTACTATTATTCTTATGCATACATGCATCTAAATTTATATTAGTTTATTTTCTTTTAATTCTAGCTGCATTTTTTGATTAAATGGTGCCCTCGTCTCAATTTTTATAATAAAGTTTTCCTAATTTACTTATGCCGTTTATCTGTATCTGTTGTTTTCTGTATTATTAATTTATTTCTTTGTCTAGTTACTTTAGTAGTAGGCTGTGTGTTAGGGGCTATTTGCTTTAGACCTTGTTGCGGTATTTTTGCTGGACTAGCAGCTCTAGGAGCAGCCGGGCCTTTGAGTAGTACCTCGACATCAGCCAGCCTGCGTCTTAAGCTTCTATTTTCTCTCTTATACCTAGCCAATTCCGAGTCTTTATCTAATCTTTCGGGGCCAGAGCTGCCAGTTTCTTCGGCAAAATGTCTGAACATTAAATGCAATTTTTCCTCGTGTTCTCTCTGCAGTAAAACAATCCTTCTCTCTGCTTCGAGCTTAGTTTGCTTTAAAGCATTAGTGAGAGTCTGTATTCTCCAGTCTTGGGTATCGGCATGAGCCTCTAATTCTGCTGCTTGTATCTCCAAGTTCTTGGAACTCTCCTTCAAGTCAATAACTTTGAGAAAATATTTGTAGAACAAAGTTCTCATCTCGCCGTCGGATAACTTCATCAATCTCTCCATCAGCATTTGCTCCCCTTTTTCTCTTTTGACTTGATTTTCATCAAAGCATTTCCTGCCACAAATCATTTCGTTTTTATGCTCAATCATAGCGTCGATAGCTTCTATGGTCTCCCCGCATTCCAGGAGCTTCCTTTCCTCTACTATAGTTAGGGTTTTTTCTTTCTGAAATTTCTCATCCAAATCGCATTTTTCGTCTACTAAACAGTCTCTGGTTCTCCTAAGGTTTCTTATTTCGTGTCTTAGTGCGTCTTTTTCATCCGTATCAGCAGTTCGCTCCAAGTCCATTGATTTTTCTTTCAAAACATGGTCAAGGTGTGAAATCCTTGCGCTTACTTCCAGTAAGTTTTTCTTTTTATCAGAACATTCGTTCTGGGATTTTGAATTTCTCCTTTCATCTTCGCTCTCCGATTGTATTTCTTTCAACTTGGATGCGGTCAAATTGTACTTTTCTTCAAGCTCTCGTATTTTCCTTTGATCTTCGGCCAGTTCATTTTCCAACTGTTTTTTATGCTCATCTTCCTTCTTCAACTGCCTTTTCAACTTCTCCATCTGTTTCTTTGAAGAATTCAACGAACTCTCAAGCTCCAATACTTTCTTTGCAGAATCACCCGCTATCTGTTTAATCATCTCAATATCCATCAACCGTTTTTCATAATGAATAGCCATATGTTTATAAAGTTCAATTTCCTTCTTATGCGTAGATTTCTCCTCAGAATCTTTATACAACGAGGCATTTTCCGCCTGTGCAAGTTGGGTTCTAGTATTATAATACTCTTCCTCAAGCTTGCTTCTCTTTCTCTGAAACTTTTGCTTCGCGCTAGCCCTAGCATCAGAGTTTTTTATCATATCAGCAATAAACTGTTCCTTTATCTGTATAGTAGTCTGAAGTTCTTCTATTCGTTTATGTGCACCTTCTAAATCAGACTGAATCTTTTTAACTTGAGTTTGTTTGGCCTCATTAGTCAACGTCAAATTCTTCAATACTTTAATCGGCTCTGGATCTTCGGAAATTTTAATAGTATCTATCAAAAAATCAGGAGAATTTTCTTTCGGTATCAATTTAACAACATTCACGTTATTGTCCAGCCTGAAATCAGTCTCTTGATTTTCCAAACCATTAGCAGTGATCAGCGCAGATAATTGATGATTGAAATTTGTGTCTTGGCATTGTTTAAACCCGCCGTTAAAGGCTAAAACTCCATTACACATATCCGACCCTGGAAGCATAGAGTTTCTTCTAGAATTCGGGTTTCTAATAGGCATGGGTTTGATTATAGGTACATAATCGTTTCCGTTATTCAAAGACTCCGCAGCAGAAGTATCAATGATTATATCCATTTTTCGAAACTCGTCTTTTTTAGAATCGATAACATCGTCAGTATCATTCTTAAATTTTGTCATAAGTTCATCAAGTTTATCAAGAAAATCCGGGTTTTCAGAGCTAATATCACTCTCTTCTTCAGACAAATCATCAGTCTCAGAATTACAGCTGCTTTCAGACTCGGTTCTGAATTCACCACGAGCTACAGACTCGTCTGTTTTCTCATCAGTCTCAGTAACTTCCTCAATTCTTTCCAAAGACCTTCTAGCCACATCTGCAAAGCCCTGCAAACTAGCCGTGTCATCACTTGCAATGCATTCTTCGTATTCCTGTTTCATGCACAGCCATTGTTCGATCTGATCCTGTTCTGTATGAGGCAGAATATTACTAGTAACAAGTTTGTTGAAGAGTCCCTCAGCATTTGAGACTAATTTAGACCATTGAGTAGCGGCAAATTCAAGCCTGAATAAATCTGCACTAGAACTCCTCTCCCCTGATGTTCCAACTTCAATTTCTAGAGTTTCTTGTATCTCGTCGACGGTCTGTTCATTGTCTTCGTGGTCAGGTTGATCACCCTGATGTCTGTATACTTGTACATCGTCGATATACTGATTGTAACATTGACGATTATCCAGAATTCCTTGATGATGAATCCACGGACCGTAATGCATCATTTTGAAGAGAATTTTTTTTTCAGCCGCTCAACTCGGCTCAGATAGGGATTTTTATCGATGTTTCCAGGATTGTTGTAATGGATTCTGTAACAGCGAAATTTAATCTTTTTTAATTTTTTTGGAAAAGAATTCATAACGAATGTTTTAAGGTTTTAAAATATTTTTTTTCTCTTTTTTTTTATGTAATTTGTGTAAAATATTTATTTATGTTTGTGTGAGAAGTGTAACGAAATGTGTAGATTTTTGTAAGAGAAAAAATTTCTTGAATCGGGTATTGGGAGATTATTTTCATGGTTTATCAAATCTTAGAGATTGTTATGTATTGTTATCGGTTATGTTGATTCGCGAATGTATTTTGTATATTATTTAAAATTCAATACACGTTTGATGTGTGTTATGTATATAACGATTTAGAACAAGAGACAGTGACACTAGAGTGTAGTGATTTCCCGTCGTAACGAGGGTTGGTTGATTCTGTCGAGTACAAGATAATATAGAAAGTAAATTATTAAAAACTTACTCAGATTTGACAAGAAACTTTTATAACTAGTATAAAGATAAATCAATAATATTTACAATGGACACAAGTCTCCATGCCAGACTGATTATTGATATAACGTTGGTAAAATTGCTACTAGTGTACTAATTTTCAACTTTATATATTTTTTTAAGGTTGACAACAAGACGCAGACTCTTGCCTCATAGGAACGGAATGGAAATGGACCATTTCATTTCGTCAAGATAGTTTTGTCGTTCAACAACGGAGGGCAGCACCAAGCTCACTTGTTATATATTTTTATTTAGTTTTGAAATTTGAATCATTGATTTCAAGCTACAATATTCTTCTAGAAAATTATTAATAAATATTTAAGATATTACTTACTTAGCTTATCTGTACTCAGAACTTTACTATGATTAAATCTTCTTTTAGTTCTAGCGAGAATTCTTCGCGAGATTTCAAAGAATTTATTCAGACTTTGAAGATTTCACAGGAATTCAAATGTTCATGAGATTTAAAGAGATTTCATCAAAATCTATAAGATTTCGATATTGCATGTATTTTATGATATTTATAGTAACGGTAAAGAAGTTATAACACATTGTACGTACATACATACATTGCGAAAATAAATATAAAACTATATTCCAGAATTAATTAACTCTGATCTGTAATCGAGTAATACTTTGATTTACCCCACTTCAAACACAGCTCTTATTATTACCAATAATAAATTATGATATGCATATCTAATATTTGTTCTGCGTTAATTGTGAGCAAGACTTTTTCTAATATTGAATAAATGAGAGGTATAGGAATAGACTATACTCATTTGAATATTATCATACTTTTATGACTAATTGTTTCTTGACAGCTCTTCAGAAATTAATAACCACGTATTAAATCCAATGGTAAAAAAATTAATAGTATAAAATTCTTTGAAATTTTAACTAATATGCTTTATTAGCAGTGTGCTTTATTCTTCTAAAAAAAAAAAAAAAAATAAAAAAAACTTTAGCTATAATATTTTTCATTTACTTGATATATTTTTAATTCTCATTCAAAGCTGTTGACTAAATTTAAAAAATTAATAAATAAATAAAATGACTATCAAATGGACAGACAGTACGACGGTAAAACTGGTAGTTTTATATGGAAGATATGAATGTTTGCGTAATCCGTTTCATCCAGATTTCAACAAGCAGCTTTCTTGCTACAAAGCTTACAAACAAATAGTTCATTCTATGAATATACCTGGATTAACTGTATGCGATTGCGTTAAGCGGATATCATTTATCAAAAAACAATACTGTTTTGAGCTTTCGAAGATTAGCGCTGCCATTTCACGGGGCAGTTTTTATAAGCCTAAGGCCAGCTGGTTTGAAATGATGCATGAACTACTTTTTCCTTATATTCAATCTGCAGAGACTGATTACAACGAAGATTCTAGGAAGGTAATGTCACACCGATAAAGTTACCCTTTCAATATTAAACGGCTTCAGACATTTGGGACTTCAACGTCTCATATTTAAGTTCGTGTCTATCCGTTGCAGTCGGGCTTGATTTGAACATCATTATTTTTATCAGGATTGCGATTGCTCGCAAGATGAAGAAGGTAACGGGGATAGATGTGACACTGAAAGCCAAGCAATCGATGATTGTGAATGTCCACCATGTGAATGTCCACCTTTTGTTGAACGAGAGTTAGAACCTGAGCCCGAAATTGAACGTTATTCTGATGTAAAACAATTTTCGGAATTTTCACCGAAAAAACAACACCGTTCAAAATCCCGTGTGTCTAAGAACCGAGGCCCTTCCAAATCCCCAACTCGTTTTGCGAGCAGCTGCAATTACCTCGAAAGAGACTCCGTGGTAGATTTCAGAGGTCCGAAACCAACGTTAAAGTTTAATAAACATGGCAAAACATCGGATCAAAGTGATCATGGAACAAACACGAAGAGAACAACTTGTGATAAAGGAAACGAAGTCATCAAAGCAAAAAGTTCTACAAGATTTGCTCAAGTTTCAAAGAGATGTGTTGATGCCAGTAACAGGACGAATATACCATATGTTAGTCAGACTGGAGCACAAACAGATAGGAAACCTGTGACAAATACACATACAAGTTTTGAATATGCGGAAAAAGCACAAAGTACGATGGTACGATCTTCCGAATAAAATTTTTTATATCTATCGTAGCTTACTACCAGAACTAGGATTGAGAAAATTTTTACTTGGTATCTCTTACTTGTTCATGAACTGTTTCAGAACCATGAACTCTCAGGGGAGGATATCTGCGTGGATTCGGCAGAAGATAGAGTGAGGAAATACAAACATCATGACGAATTTGATATGTTTGGAAAGAGTATTGCTTGTCAATTGCGGAGTTTGAATTTAGGTAATTCTTGACTGCGATGTAAAAGCGATGATCCAGAATTTCCTAGTTATCTAATATAAATGATGACAAGTTCCATATTTTATTTTTTGAATTAGTTTTAAGACCAGCAAACTAATTACAGTGTTATACCTACTGTTTTTAATCTTCTTATAACGTTTTCTCCACGTTTTATTCCTTTTTCTTTAAGAATCAGCAATCAATTTGGAGAAACGTATCCAAGATATGATGACGGAGGAGCGATTATGCTGTATGAAAGACAGCACAGCGGTAAAGACTTTCAGCGATGATTGCACTTGCAATTGTAATGATTGCAAAGAATGTTGTAACTCAGGCAAAGATAATCAAATATGTACCTGCGGTTTACCGGTCAGCAAATGTTTACCTTTATTTCCAATAAAAACTAGCCAGTGTTACGGATTTGGCTGCAATTAGAAGTAACTATAATTGTAAAATGAAAAATCATTTAGTTCCAAAAATCCGAGAAAAACGAGTGGTAATGATTTACTATGGAAAAAGACACATTGAAGTTCTTTATTCAATTGTAATTTACAACCTGTTTGAAACATGTAAAAATTTGGCGTTGATATTTTGGCCATTTAATAAATTTCAATAAAAAAAAAAAAATTAAATCTAAATTATGTGTAACATTTCGAAAAAATTATATACCGTTTTTTTAGACTTTGAAGAACCAACGTGAAGGCACGATGAAACATGTCGTACAAATGGGACGATAAGCTTACAGAAAGGTTCCTAACTTTGTATCGGAAACATAAATGCCTTTGGAATCCATATTCTCCTAATTATAGAAACTGTTCTGTCAAAAATGAAGCCTTTAAAATAGTCGTACAGGAATTGAACGTACCTCAAATCAAAATATCTGAATGTTTGCAGCAAATTGAAGTCGTAAGAGAAAAGTAAAGTCAGTTACAAGTAATTTCGCTCTCTCTATGTTCATCAAATTTGTTTCGATCAGCAAAGCTTTACATTTTTTTTGTTCATTCAAATCTTACTGACTATACATGTTGGCCAGATTCTGAGTTAATATTAAATATATTAATTTAGGTATAAACGAGAACAGTTAAAAGTTGAGGAGGAACTGAAATCTGGAAAGTTATACACTTCGAAAGTACCATGGTTCGATCTTATGTCTCAAATGTTATGCGAAGTCATCAACGACGAAGAAAACTTCAGTGATGACCCAGTGAGGATTTTACCTTGTACTGACACAAGATACGAGCAAAATAAAGATCCTAAGGCAGCTATTTCGCATGAAGGATCTCCAGACTTATTATACAAACCTAGGAGATACGTTGAACCCAAATCCAAACAAATCGATTCAAATACTTATATTATATCGAAGGAAGAAGAGCTCGAACAAATTAACTCAGGTAAGCGTATCTAGAACGAGGTAATTTTGGACCTTGATCTTGCTTTTCTAGATGATGAACCGAAAATTGTTTTACAGTCTCGAAGAAACTGCCTCATGGACAATCAGGAAATAATAATTGGCAACGCGGCTTAAGATCAGTTCAAGATGCAAATAGCCCGTGGAATAGATGTCCGTTTTGTGGATGGGAAGATGAGAAAAATCAGGACAAGATTCACAATCGAGCCAAGCAATTCAGTAATTGCAAAGAAAGAGGAGTCCAAATTGATCCTCAGGTAGAAGTGCCATTTCGATTTAAAAACGCGAATAACTTGGGAACAAGTAATATTAGAGAATCGAATCAAAGGGCACCTCCACCTCTGTGTGTCAGTGAAATGAATGATCCGAATTATGATATTATAAGACAAGAATTAGATGTTATGCAAAATAGAAGGAAGGTACAAATAAACGCAAATATTGAGCCATCGTTAGGTAGTAAAGGGAAATACGATTTCATGCAACAAAAAAAATGCAATGTAACAGAAGATAAAATACATCGTCGAGATGATACTAAAACGATAAATCCATTCGAAAGTATATCTTGGAAAGAAAATAATATTCATTGTCCTCAAATGTGTCTGAATAACATCGATGACGTTGGTCGATGTCGATTTTTCGAGAATCAACTATCAAATTTCGAAATAACTCAAACTAATAATTGCACTGATGAACCAACACCAAATTTGATACTGTATCAGGATACTTTCGCTCGGCAGTCACAGAAAATATCAGAATTTGAAGATGAAACAGATCCTGGTAAGAAAGATATGTCTAGTAACAGATATAATTCATGTATTCAACAATTTGGAGAAGGGAATAAAAAAATTTCCACGATGTCTGAAGAAGATAAATTTGAAGTATGCTCGCGATTTAAAATCGTTATTCCCAATTCGGATCGGGAAGATCAAAACTTGGAGATTACTGGATATGAAATTCGAGTGATGAATCCACAACTCCCTAAATACGCACTGTACCCAAGTTCTGGAACACCCAAAGTAGTGATCGGTAATACTGAATGTCCATGTAAAAACGAATTTTCTATTCCAAGAAAGAACGCGAATGTAGATTCAGCGAGATATAACAGTATCATCAAGTTGGACATAAATAGTAAACGTTCGAATGAGACTGAAGCTATGAAACGATTACATAGTTCAGGAAGAACATGTACAAGAGGAAGAATCGATATAAACAACGATTGTGTCTCTGAAATAGAAACACAGCATAAATCGTTTTCACATAAGAAAACGCAGACTGATATTTCTTACGAAAATGAGTCGATCCAGACGTTAAGAGATATGGGAAGAAGGAAATTTCATTCTTTTAAATCTGTGAAAGACCAAGGATGTGCCTGTTCTTTATTGAATGGAATTCAAAATTCTATATCGCAACATCAAAGCACGCTGCAAGATCATTCAGCAGTCGGCGAAGATTCGTTAAACGGTACGGTACACTCCGAAATCAATAACAACGCATTACCAGTTCAAAACTTCAACAATACGAGGAAGTTCCTTAATATAATCATAAAAATTATCGAGTCTGATGATACACATGATGGATCCGAGGATTTACAAAGAACTTTGGATACAATGCTCGATGAGATTCAACATATGTCAATGAATGAACAAAGCGGTACTCAACACCATGTCAATTATAATACCAATGACACGATGAGCACACAGTATACGAGTTTGCGGGCTTTCAATTCAGCCCCTATGAGAAACCAAGCTAGAAATATAAATTCACAAAGTACAGCGTATTTTTCAATTTTTAATTATTACTCGAGATTTTGATTTTGTTTACTCATTTTTAATCTGAATTGATTAACTATTTCAGAGTCAACTAACAAGACTGTGGATCTTGCCGATACAACTACAGATTCGAGACCACAATCTTCAATATTAAGGAGAACAATTAACGAAGAAACTGGAAATAGACAGAGCTCTAGACCTTTGAATGAAACAAGTAAAACGACCGAAACAAGGAGTACCACTAATGGACCATCTGCCTCACTTCTGGACGGTACAAACAGGTCGAACTCTACATCCGATTCGATTTCGTATTATACAGATGATTTCTTTGATGAAGAACCTGTCGCTTCGTCATCGAGAAAAATTTTAGAACATCGATCACCGAGTCAATTAGCAAGAGATTTTATGGATGTTATTAAATACACAATGATTATGGACGGAGTTCAACAAGTTAAAGAAAATGGTTTACATCAATTGCCTCTAAAAATATCTTATTGAAGTTAATTCATGTTAAAAATATTCTCGTACGAATATCTATTTTCGGTTATTATTTTTCTTATTATTATTACAGGTAACAACGATTGCTGCAAAAAACCAAACAGATCAACTGACCCTTGACATCGTGAGTTCTAATCTCCAATTTAATTCGCATTTACTATGATTTTTCCCAGCAATGTCAATATATTTATATTATTATTAATCTTTGTTACAGCTATACGCAAATGGCTAGATATTTATCAGATACAATTCTAATAATTGATCAGCATCCATTCACTTCTACAACAATATTGTGATAAAAGAATTATGTGACTGTCTACATTGTCATTGTAAAATTTTGAAACCAGGGTCAAGCTAAGCTGTTCAAAAAATCCTCACAAATTATCAATCAATTCTCAAAATTAATCTATAATTTTATATTCCAACAATAAATACGCAATGTCATGTATTATATTGTGTACTATGATGATAAACCTATAAAGCAATCCCATCTACAAATTTTAGGATTATATGTTTTATTATAAATTTGTTAAGGCGATTCGATACTTGTCCTCGATGAACTAAGCTTTCGACACTTCAAGTCATGGACTCGCCGATTTAATAAAAGAATACGATGCGAAGTACTTCATTTCAATTTGTCTAGCTGGTATATGATTATTTCTAAAATCAAGAAAATCAGTTTCAACGAGACGAAATTTACATACAGACATAAAATCAGAGCGAGTTCGTCAGTCTATTATATAATAACGCTTTCTGTGGTTTATCTAGTTAGCGGCCATGCTGAATTTGTTTATCTTGTAACTGGCGCCCGATACATTGCAGAGCATCGTGAGTAGCGTTCGAGTAGTCACGATAGTAGCGTTTGCAACGATATTTCATCGATTACAATATTAAAGTGTAGAAAGATTTCATAAAGTTGATAATAATTAACCTCTTTCTTTAGAGTTTCGGAAAATCGTATTTTATTTTTATATTTAATCTAAATATATTCAATCGAATTATTCACCATAATGTGTTACGCGTTGAATAGCGCTTCTAAAGTATAATATACTTTCGATAGAAGAAATACTTACGCTATACATATATACGATTTAAGGTGGGAGAAAACATAAAACGTGGCATTTAGTGCGTCACACGCTCGTACAGATACATCGCAGTATCACAAAAACGTAGAGCGGCACCAGCTGTAGATATTTTATGAAACCGTAAGTCGACAAAGCAATAAAACACTGATGAAAATATTATAAAGTATTTTATTTTACAACGTTGCTGTAATCGAGGTACATACATACAAATTGGAGTAGTTGTAGCCCGGGAGCCAGTTAGGTATTATTTTTGGAATTTATTTTCGCGCGCATCAACCAACGTATTTTTGGTTCAGTTGATAATGCTTTTCAACAAATCGACAGTCGAGCTGTTGAGTTCCGATGGATCGACTTCGAAAAAACGTAAACGCGTTGAACTTATTTTTGCAAGAATGCTACTGATCATCGTATACCGATGAAGGTGATCATAAAACTTAATTCAAAAAACAGTTTAGCTGATTTCTTAATATGGGAAATAAGTTTTAGTATTTTTATTTGAAAAAAAGGTATATTGAAAAACATTTGTCTCTAACTTTTGGAATCGTTTGTTTCAAAGATTTTTTAGAAACAAATGGAGTAGTTAAATATTTTTGAAATTTTTTTTTTCATTGTCACTTGATTTGTGACATGATCAAGGTGTTTAGTTCGCGGCGCGGTCCTTCAGCAAAAAGTCGCACCCGAAATTGCGTCCCTACAATTCCAAGACGTCCGAAACGGTAAACAAATTCTTTGAAAATTTCGTTGTGATACTTCTGTCTGGATATGTATTTCACTTCAATTTAGAAAATACTGGCTACAATGGGTATAAAAGTTACCCTACAATCCAATACGTATGCCACTTTACGCGATGAACAACATCTCGGTTGTTCCGGAAGACGATTGTCAACCATTTAAAAAGAAGCCAAGACTGCCCGGAGAGAAGTAAGATTTGCGGAAGAAAGATCTTAGGATTTTATTCCCTCTCGGTCCTAATTACGGTCGGTATCGCGGCAGGGAAACTGCAGCGCTGTGTTCGCCGCGCGAAGATCTACTTTCGACATTCAATTACTGGTATAAATAATTGAGCTAGAGTTCCGAAAGTAGAGACTTTTCTATTGGAAATTTCTTCCTTATTTAGAATCTTTTTTCAACTATACGCTACCACTCGTAGTTTCTGAGCTATCGGCAAAAAACTAGACCCCTGCTTTTCAGAATCCTAATTTGTTTATATAAGTTTTGCAATTCTTTGTGGGCGGGTATGAAATTTAAGAAAGTTTCGTCCAGAAATCAGCCCGAATCGAATTAGCTATCGGGCATATTTTATTTCGCTGTAACTTGAATTTTCCTATTTATCGAGATGTGAGCCAGCCTACATTAATGTAACCGAAACTACCATTAAAGGTGTGTGCGAAAATAAGTTCGGAATAATGTTCATTAGCTCCCGGACTATTCGTAGCAATTTTCGACACAATACGTTTCAATTAACGAGTCTTTTGGTATTTTTAATATCGCAGGATTTCGACGATTGAAGAAAGTTAAAAATGAGTGCTTCAAATGAGTTCAGGAGGTCATCGGCTCTTGATGTATTAACGAAAGATAATTATAAAACTTGGCGAATGCAAGCCGAGGCTTTGTTAACAGTAAATAGACTCTGGGATTATGTCGAAGAGGATAAAGAATCAATTTTGGACGTGGATGAACGGGAATTGTGGATGGAAAAGGATAAACTAGTTAAATCCGAATTGATATTATGTATTAGTAGCTCGTTGCTTTCATTAGTGGAAAATTGCACGACCGCACGTCAAGTTTGGTTGAAGCTTGCTGATGTTTACGCCAATAAAGGTGCAGAGCGTGAAGATTCAATTAAAAATTCGGATACTGATGACGAGGATACAATTATATATGAAATTGAGAATTGTGTCGATGATTTTTTTGAGACTATCAATAATTCATCCGTGCAGAAGATATCAGAGATTAAAAAATCACTGACCACAACATTTACTCATCAATTATTCTCGCGATTGAAGATAAATTGTGTAAAAAATTTGCCGGATGAAAATATCATCGTAAATACTGTCAGTGATTTTATCGACGAAATCGATAAATTATCCAGATTTCAGATAAAAGAACTGACCAACGAATTGAGCAGCGAACTCATTGATGTTTTACTCTCGGAATTTAACATAGATCCGAACAAAAATGACGACGATGAATCAAATAGTGATGCTGACGGAGTGGATACACGAGATAATGATATCGACGGTGGTGTAAAAAAAGACAAAATTCGAGAACTGAGCGAACTGCTTCCATACGATGCTCCTGAAAACTACGATGAATCATTGCGATCCGAATCGCAGCACGATTATGAGAGTATTCCATGCAATCAATCATATGATCAGCAAGGTAATAAAATAATATATTTACATGAACGTTCTTTGATTCCGTGAGTTTGATACATTTAATAATTAAATTATTTCAGAAGACTGCAGGACTGAAACGAGCTCTGCATTGATGAATCTATGTACTCCACCGTCTACACCGACTAGAAAACCACGGAAATGTGGAATATGTCGTGAAGAAGGTATATAAGTGCAATGTATCAGTTGATATAAATATTATTTATACAATAAACGAAAAATTCTATTAATTATTTAGGACACAATCGAACAACGTGTCCGATGAATAATTCAGCCGCTTCTGCGTCAAACGCTAATGAAAGGAGCCCTGCATTGATGAATCTATGTAGTCCACCTTCTACACCGATTAAAAAACCACGGAAATGTGGAATATGTCGTGAAGAAGGTATATAAGTGCGATGTATCAGTTGATATAAATATTATTTATACAATAAACGAAAAATTCTATTAATTATTTAGGACACAATCGAACAACGTGTCCGATGAACAATTCAGCCGCTTCGCTGTCAAGGTCTACTGAAAGGAGCCCTGCATTGATGAATCTATGTAGTCCACGATCTACACCGATTAAAAAACCGCGGAAATGTGGAGTATGTCGTGAAGAAGGTATACTGCAATGTATCAGTTGATATAAATATTATTTATAGAAAAAACGTGAAATTCTTTTAATTATTTAGGACACAATCGAACAACATGCCCGCTGAATAAATCTATTGGCACAAGCCGTTTAGGATACGAAAGAATAACGCGTTCACTAAATAAATCAGCAGCTTCTGCGTCAGAGTCCACTTCCGAGATTGCTGAAAAACCTAGATCATATAAATGCGGAGTTTGCGGTGTTCAAGGTATAAACAAATACAAATGAACTAACGAAATATCATTTAGAATGTAACTCTTCTTCTCGAATTTTTCTGAAATTGTGATACTATAATTGATTGCATAAAAAGTATAAATATTTCTCTATTTCGATGAATTTCGCTTGTCAGATAGAACCTATTGCTCTTAAATCATCGAATGCCAAACGGATAATCAATTTGGTATCACCATTTCGGAGAAATTCAGTGTTCAGAATACAATGTTCCCTCAATATTTAGGACACAACAGAACAACGTGTCCACTGAATAAGCCAACCGCTTCAGCGTCAAAATATTATACTGTTCAAGCCCCTGAAACATCGAGAAGACCATATAAATGTGGAGGATGCGGCAACGAAGGTATACGGAAATATGAATTAATTGATCAACGATATATGATTTACATTGTAAATAAAAAAATTCTTTCAAATATTCAGGACACAACATAAGATCGTGCCCATCGTTAAAATCACAAAGTTCATCGCCTAAACCAGCTGCTGTTAAAACTCCTACGAGATCTTATAAATGTGGATCGTGTGGACAAGAAGGTATTGCTATGTAATAATGATTCAACGATTGCGTGTAAAATTTAATGCCTTAAATTCTGTTTAATTTTCAAAATATAATAATAACGATTTATTGCCTTATAAGTACAGATAAGATAGAACTAATCAATATTCTTTTTTGTACATATTCAAGGGCACAATAGTAGAACGTGCGGAAGTCGTGGAATTTCATCATCGTCCTATTCCACACCGTCGTACTCATCATACTCGACACCCGCGCCAACGAGAGCCGCTTATAGATGCGGTAATTGCGGCGAAGAAGGTATGTAAGCTCTAATCTTTATCATTATTATATATTTTTAACGATTCATACCATAAATGAAGATTAGATAGAATGATTCTATATTTCTTTATACGTCCAAGGTCACAACAGTAGAACTTGCGGACGTCGCGGAGGTTCATCGCCGTCGTACTCATCATACTCGGCTCCCACGCCGTCATACTCCGGGGGTGGTCGTAGTTATAGATGCGGCAACTGTGGTGGTTCAGGTATGAATATCCTTCTCTGTTATTGAATAATCAATGTCATTGAGAAGATGCCGTATTATTAGATATTATTTTTAATCAACAGGACACAATCGAAGAACGTGCTCAGGTTAACTCGCAACACAGAGCAGGGATATATTCTCCTAAAATACTACCTTTACTCATCCCTCATTTTTCTATATTTATTATACTTGTATTAATTAATTTTCCTTTCTTTTCTCTGAAAACCATGAAAAATATTGATTTTCTCTTCTGTATAAACAAACACGTCAATAATATATTTACTCTTACAAATATACATAATAGTTAATTGAAACATATTATTTCATACCTATGCCTGTATACATTATATGTTTATATATATTTGACACTTATTATAGGTATACATATTTGTAATGCATGTATTATACTGTGAAGAATATATAAAATGTATTTATGCTGTGAAATTTAATTAAAACATTCAAATAACTGGCTGATTATTTAATCACAAATTGAAACACCAGTTTGTTTTGGGAATCGGACCGGCGATCGATTTATCAGTGAAAAAAGTAGAGATTAGATCTATCGCGCTGGCGCACTAAAAAACGCCGGGCTAGACGATTCTCATCTCCATGGATGCAGCGCCTTTGCACACAGCGACCGATTTGTCTAAAACCAGAAACACTTGTAACGTTGTATCTTTCAGTTATTTCAAAAACAAAAATTAAAAATATAGCGGCTACTGTTGGATTTCTTTCCTTACGGACGTGGTCGAAATATCCGTAATTGCGCATTTCGCTGCAAGTCCCGCAAGCTGTTTTTTAATTACTCCTTTATGTCAGCCCCTTTCCCGACGCGAGTCAGATTCCTTACTTGCGAACGTGATTGCGGTTTCCCTATTTTGAGCGATGATTGGACAACCTACTGGGTGATTTTTTTAAAGTGCCCCAGGCCGAGATCTCGAAAACTAATTACAATACGAAAAAATACTTCAGATAAAACTTATAGGATATCGAGGGGGGAAGAACGTGGTGCAGCATCATTTTCAGTAGGTGAAGACGCCAAGGCCGGGGGAATGTCTGCTTTTGAATAGGAAGCTATATTTTTGATCACGTAATTTTATTATACTTGAAAAATCATCCGGCTTTCGAATAAAAAATTGTTTTATTAATTTTTTTGTGTTATTATTCAATTAAATATAAGTAGAGATTTTTAAACTCTGAAGAATTTTTTGCCTCTTAACTATCAAGCTTGGAGGAAAATTACAACGGACAAAAATTGCGTAATTTCATGCAAAGAATCTTGAAGAATATTCTTTCAGAACTTGTTTTTAAACAATTTTTGATTTTTTTTTTTTCAAACAATTAACGAAACTGCAATGAAAAGTTTTAAGAAAAAATTCTGCAATTATTACCCGAAATTCTTTGCATAAAATTACGCACTTTTTGTCCTTTGCCATTTTTTCCAAACTTGATATAGATTAGCGGTGAAATGTTTTTAAAAATTTAAAAATCTCTAACTGTCTAGCTGAATATCATAAAAAATTGGTGTATTACAATGAAAAATGTTTCATACGAAAGTCGACCGATTTTTCAACTACAACAAAATTACGTAATAAAAAACATAGGTTTTCATTGGATAAAACAAAGTTAACCTTCCCTCGACTTCAGCATCTCCACCTACTGAAAATAATGCTGCACCATGTTCTTTTCCCCTCGATATCCTACAATCCGTAACATTCCTCCGAATTTTTTTTTCGTATTGTGATTATATAGTTTTCGAGATATCGTCCTGGGGCACTTCTAAAAAATCACCCGGTATATAAAATATAAAATTTAATTACATTTAACTGGAAATTTTAAACCGTTTCTCTTTATTTTTATATTATATGAATCAGTTCCGGCCGCGAACGCGGTTTCCGTTCCGCGATGATAACAATCTGCATCCACGTCAGAAAAATTTTATCACACTACAATCACACAGAACACATTTAGTTTGAATATATTGACGTGGCATGAAAAATACTTTTTTCACGGAACTGAGGAGACTTGAACATTCTAAAACAATAAATTTCCAATCTTATGCACATTCTAATCCTCCGTCTTAATCCTATGAGAATATTTTTCAATTAAATTCTGTTTACAAATTTCCAAAATTTATGACAGTAGCACAAAAAAACGTGGAATGGTGCACAGTCGATCGACGACAATCGATCTGGATATAATTATCCTTATCCTCAGGGTTCTTTTAGCGTCAACGACGATATCAGATTGACATTGTCTCTGCAGACTTTGGGAATAGCTTGAATATTTTTATTTTGTCTAAATATGTACAATTTAATCGAATGATTCGAATAAAAGTTTTACGTGCTGAATACACCGTTTTAAAAGCACACAGCTCTTGATGAGGAAAATACTATACTCAGTATTTGTCAGCCCAAAATATTAAGGAGGGAGAGAGAAGCATTCGCAGACGAAAAGTGTAAAACCGCCGCGCAGGCTTGCAACGAAGAAATAAAACGTGTGCGTTAAATCGGCTGTCACGTCATACGCTGGTAAGCCGCAGCACCATAAAGACGCGGAATGGCTCTTCGGTAAGTATTTTATTTTATTCGACAACCGTATTCGGAAGAGTATTCATAGATACTTTTATAAAGTAATAGAATACTAATGATAATAGTATAACTATTCTAGTTTACAGCGCTTTGCTTCACTCGAGTGACCTTCAACACTGCTATAGTTCGTAGCAATTTAGACGCAATACGTTTTCAATTCACGTCGAGTCTCTCGGGATTTTTAATACTACGGGATTCTATGAGTAAACTGCGATTGCAGTTAAACATCGATAAAAATGAGTGAATCGATTGAATTTAGGAAGTCAGCAGCTCTCCATGTATTAACGAAAGATAATTACAATACTTGGCGGATACAAGCCGAGGCTTTGTTACGGGTGTATCAACTCTGGGATTATGTCGAAGAGGATAAAGAATCAATTTTGGACGTGGATGAACGGGAATTGTGGATGAAAAAGGATAAACTAGCTAAATCCGAATTGATGTTGTGTATTAGCAGTTCGTTGCTTCCATTAGTAGAAAATTGCACGACTACACGTGAAGTTTGGTTGAAGCTTGCTAATGTTTACGGTAATAAAGATGAAAAACTTGAAGATACAATTGAAAATTCGGATACTGATGATGAGGATACGATTATATATGAAATTGAGAGTTGTGTCGATGATTTTTTTGAGACTATCAATAATTCATCCGTGCAGAAGATATCAGAGATTAAAAAATCACTGACAACAACATTTACTGATAAATTATTTTTGCAATTGAAGATAAATGGTATAAAAAAATTGCCGGATGAAAAAATCATCGCCGATACTGTCAGTGATTTTATCGATGAAATCGATAAATTATCCAAGACTGAGATAAAAACGCAGACAAATAAATTGAGCAACGAGCTCATCGATGTTTTACTCGTGAAATTCACTATAAATCCGCATAAAAATGAGGATATGGATGAGGATGCAGTTATTAATGATATCGAGAATAGTGTTGACGAGTTTTTCGAGATTATCAACGACTCATCAGAGCAACAGATAACAAAGATCAAAAAATTATTGAGCACAAACTTTACTGATAAATTATTATCGCGATTGGAGACAAAGAATATCAAACAGTTACCAGATAAAGAAATCATCGTCAATACTATTAGTAATTTTATCGACGATATTGATAAATTATCCAAAACTGAAATAAAAACACAAAAAAACGAATTGAGCGGTAAGCTCATTGATAATTTGCTCTTGAATTTTAACATAAGTCCGTATAAGAATGACAATGATGAAGCGAAAATTAATTCCGACGAAGAGGAAATACGAGATAATGTTGTCGACGTTGACGGAAAAAAAGAAACAAATCAAAATTTCATCGACCTACTTCCAGTTTTGAGCAGACCAATTCCATCTGATTCTCCCGGAACTTACAATGAATTATTGCGATTCGAACAACAGTTCGATGACGGGAATATTCTATGGGAATTATGTGGACAGCAAGGTAAGAAGACATTTTATATATTAGGATGTCCGTTATTTTGGTTGATTTGAAATTTCATCCATCCAACCAATAAAATATGTTTATATTATGGAGAAAAACAAAATTACTGCCAAGTTTGAGCCTAACCCGATAACGTTAACCCGAGGGATGAATCACAAGGAAAAAACACGTACACCATATCTCCATTTCATCATATCAACAGTTCCTAGATTTTTCAACCTTTCTACAGCGTTTTCATGATTTTTTAAACATTTTACAACATTTCCCAGCATTTATCTCCCAATATTTCTCAACATTTCCCGAATATTTACTGCACTTTGTACACCATATCTCCCCCGTGATTCATCCCTCGCGTTAACCCGTCCCCTAAAACAATTGAAAATTTAAACGTAAACTACATTCGTTTATTCGATTTTTTTTTTGAATAAATTTTTTTGTTAGTTGAAATCGATTACAAAAAATATCCCGCTGCGTATGATTGGAGTTCATACTTTCTATTAAATGTAGAAAAAAAAAATTCTGAAAAAGCTAAAGTATTTTGTAGTTTAAGTTACCGAATAAAGCCGTAAAAATAATCATTTTATAGAAAATAAAAAATTTTTAGATTTCTTGTATTACTCATTCAATATTTATCAATAATTAATAGAAAGAGGGGTAGACTGAGTCATCTAATAATAAATTGCTAAATATGTATATTTCATGATTTTAACCGTTGTAATTTTTTTTTTTTTTCTGTCGGATTTTATATCACCATTTGATATTAAGGGGAGGGTACATCCGTAGATTCAGGCAGATGATGGAAACGTCATATCGAGGTGATGATTTTTTTCTAGTGCGATTGTTCACGTCGAATGTAACGCAAAAAACCCCAGGGAAAAAAAAAATATTTCTACATGGTTTTCGCTTTTTGAATTTAGAAATAATGAAGGTATCGCTAAATCCATGCCCTTATTTCTTTGAAATATCGATTGAAGATAGGATAAAAAGTTTTGAAATTTAGACGTAGTTTTTACGATTTTTGAAACGGTTTTTTCGGAAGTTAAAATGTGTTTTTGTTGATTATCTCCAGAAATATAAGTTTTTCGACAAAACATCTCTCTACCAAAATTGTAGATCTCATTGAGATGCGTATTTTGGATTTTATACATATTTTACGTTTATTGCAAATTTTATTTTGTAAAATTTTTTTCATTATCGTTTCCGGTCGAAAATCCGCGAGCTTGCGTATCAATTTCACTGCTTAACGGGTAATAGTGGATTAAATAAAACGGTCTCAAGTGTAGATCATACTATTTTTATCGAAAATAAAAATTTTTCGACAAACAATTTTTTCACAAGAAATTCTTTTCGAAAAACAGTATAATCAACACATTTGATCATTAAATTATTTCAGGAGACTGCAGGAATGTAGTGAGCCCTGCATTGGTAGATTTATATACTCCACCGCTTACGCCGAGACCTAAAAAATCATACAAATGTGGAGTATGTCATGAAGAAGGTATAGTGCAACGTATTATCAGCTGAAGTAAATATCAGCGATAAAATACATAAAAATTTCATTTAATTATTTAGGACACAATCGAACAACGTGCCCGCTGAACAAATCAGCCGGTTCCGCGTCAAAGTCTACTTCCAAAATTTCTGAAACACCTAAGAAATCATATAAATGCGGAATATGCGGTATCGAAGGTACGAACAACCAAAAATTAATCGATTAAATATATCATTTACAATGTAAAGAAGTATAAATTGTTTTTTAACACTTAGGACACAATAGAACATCGTATCCGGTTAATAAATCAGCGGCTTCTGCGTCAAAGTCTACTGCCACGATTCCTGAAACACCAAAGAGATCGTATTCTTGCGGATTATGCGGTGGCGAAGGTATGAACAATCAAAAATTAATCGACTAAATATATCATTTACAATGTAACAAAGTATAAATTGTTTTTTAACAATTAGGACACAATAGAACATCGTGTCCGTTTAATAAATCAGCGGCTTCTGCGTCAAAGTCTACTGTCACGATTCGTGAAACACCAAAGAGATCGTATTCTTGCGGATTATGCGGTGGCGAAGGTACATACAGCCAAAAATTAATCGAAAAAATATATCATTCACAATGTAACAAAGTATAAATTGTTTTTTTTTTTTTTTTTTTTTTTTTTTTTTAACGCTTAGGACACAACAGAACAACGTGTTCGTTTAATAAATCAGTGGCTTCTGCGTCAAAGTCTACTGTCACGATTCCTGAAACACCAAAGAGATCGTATTCTTGCGGATTATGCGGTGGCGAAGGTATATACATACATAAAATCGCAAATTAATTGACAGAATATGATCAAAAATACGACGAAACATTTGTTTTCAATATTTAGGACATAATAGAACATCGTGCCCATCGATGAGATCACAAATTTCATCGCCTGAACCAGCTGCTGTTAAAACTCCTACGAGATCTTATAAATGTGGAACGTGTGGACAAGAAGGTATTGCTACGTAATAATAATTTAACGATTGTGCGTAGAATTTAATGCCTTGAATTCTGTTTAATTTCCAGGATATAATAATAACGATTGATAAAAGTAATGAATATTTTTCTGTCACACATACAAGGTCACAACAGTAGAACCTGTGGACGTCGCGGAATTTCATCATCGTCCTATTCTACACCGTCATACTCATTATACTCGACACCCGCGCCAACCAGAGCCGCCCCCAAATGCAGCACATGCGGCGAGGAGGGTATGTATAATTTCAAATACTTTTAATCTTTATCGTTATTGTATTGGTAACGATTGATAATTTGATACCATGAATGAAGATTACCTAGAGTGATTTTATATATATATATATATATATATATATATATATATATATATATATATATATATATATATATATATATATATATATATTTTTTTTACACTTTCAAGGTCACAACAGTAGAACCTGTGGACGTCGCGGAATTTCATCATCGTCCTATTCTTCACCGTCGTATTCGTCGTCCTCATTATACTCATCGTACTCTACTCCCGCGCAGTCATACTCCGGGAGTGGTCGTAGTTATACGTGCAGTAACTGTGGTGGTTCAGGTATGAATATCCTACTCTATTATCAAATAATAAGATGCCGTGTTAATTGGATATTATTATATTATTATTATTCAATATTATATTATTTTTATTCAATAGGACACAATCGGAGAACGTGCACACGTTAACTTGCATCACAAGTCATCTTTATATTTTTATTCATTATAACTACCAAACGTAAAATACTACGTTTACTTATTCCTTATTTTTCTTATATTTACTTATTCATTCCTTTTTTGCTCTTTGTTATAAACCATGAAAAAGGTCATCAAATGATCATTATTTTTGAGCAAAGAAACATGTCAATAATTATATTATCGTCTCAAATACATAAAAGTTTATTGAAATATAAAATTATACTTACATACATTATATGTTTATACATACATATATTTGATACTTTATAATTGTTTGTAATACATTGTATTTTATCGTAAAAAAAATATATATATATATATACATATAAAATGAATCTATCCCATGAAATTTAATTAAAACATTTTAAATAACTCGACGATGATGAAACCGCGTAATAAAATACCAATTGTCTTCGGAAATTGCACAAGAAAAATAAACTGATTGGATATCAATCAAATATATCAATCTTCTTTTGTCCATGGCATATGAGCACACATTCTGGTTTATTTTGGCGAATGTTTCTTCTGCTGAATCAATTATGTGGCTTTTTGTGTGAAAAAAAAATTGGCTAATGGGTCACATGGGTTAAAAGATCATTTCGCTATGATCTGGGTATTAAATTTCCCGATTTGTATAATTTCCGGTGTAATAATTTAGGTACAAAATTTTGTTAATCATGTCGTATTTTTTCGGTATATTCTCGGTATGAAACAGACGTTCTACTACTGAAATTACCTATACCTACCTATTATAGATCAACACCGGATTTCATGCTCCCAATATTTTGATAGTTGTTCGCGATGATTCCACAGCTATAAAAATTGACGTTGTTGGTTAAAAATTAGATTGATAATGTGAAACGTCAACGTATACTGATACTTGAATAGTTAATGAATTTATTAAGCTATAGTCAAGGAAATGATGTGCAGCCACTGGACAGAGGCACAACTCTTCAAATTTCTAAGACTTTATAAACGTTATGAATGTCTGTGGAATCCTTATTCTCCAGAATATGGAAGCAGCGATGCAAAATCAAAGGCATTCTCTCAAATTTTACCTGAAATGAATATTTTTGGATTAACTGTTAACGAATGCTTGAATCAGATTAAACATATCCGTGCAACTTACAAGCAAGAACAGCAGAGATTGGAGAATATCGCATTTTTAGGAGGCAGTAGCTTTTCAAACTTGTTATGGTATCCCCTCATGAATAGTATGCTGTCCAAAGTCATTCAGGATGAGGAAAAACTAGTAATTAGTGTATATGACAAACTGTTTTTTATTTTATTTCTTCAATCCTTGTAAGATTCTTGAATACATTTCTTCCTTTTACCTAGAATCAACCCACTGGTAATCAGGGATTGGTTATGGCACCAAAATGCCTGCCATTCAACTCCGGGGATCAACCGAGTCAAGGAGACTTAAACCAGATTGGATATGGACAAAGAACCTTTCCTTGGAATCCCAATGAGACAAGTATGATGAGTCCATTATACTTTCCAAATTTAAACTATGAAGAATACAAGAATCTTTATTCTGATTCAAACATTTTTAATAATTCTATTGGGATGGGTCCACTGAATGAACACATAGGGTGCTGTCCTACATGCGGATATTCAATTGGTAGCTCATGTAACTGTTTTTCAATGGATAATGTTGGATACCGTCCAGACTATAACGGGCAAAGTTACAGCAGTTCGCAATCAGAATTCAATTATCGGCCTAGAACTTCATACAATTATAGAAATGGCATGCTGGAAATAAACTCTGCGGTCAGAATTCCTGTATCTCAGGCATCGCCTAATTATGGATACAGTAATCTCATAGAAAGCATAATGCCAGAAGAATCTGAGTACAATTTGAACCCCATTTCATGTAATCATCAACCAGAGATGCAAAATGTTAAACAGGAAGAGGAATTCTTAATGAAATATTGTTCAAAATCTCGTGATTGTAACGACAAAAAAAATAAAGGAAACGATGAATATAAATTTCAAAAAATTGTCAATCATGTTCCTGATAATAATTGCAATCCATTGTACATGTCACTCAATAAACACGGCGCACCGACAAAAAATACTAGCTGGAGTTTGAAGAAATCTCAAAGAACGAAAGGAAATGTTGACGAGGCCCAAAATTTGTTAGGATTAACTGATGGAGCACAAAATTTGATTTGCAAGAGCATCAAACATGAGAATCCTGTCGCAAGTAATATCAAATCATTACAGTCTATGGATCAGGAAAATCGGACAAATGTTATATTACAAAACTCTCCGGGAGTTGAGTTCAAAAAATTATCCAACATTGAAGAAGAGATTGTAATGCTCAATCCACCGCAGCAAAATAATGTGAATATGAAAGCTGAAAAGGTACCAAAAAGCGAGATAAGTATGTCTGAGGCAGATGTGAAAGTGGAACCGACTTCGAATGTGGTGTCAGAAAATGAGCAGCTAATGAAAAAAAATACTGCCACAAAAACATTGCAAGTAAAGCAGCAATGCGATGAGGGTTTAGTTCTTACAGCAAATCGTAGTAAATATAAAAATTTGCAGACTAATTGTGAATTGAACTCACCAGGTTCAGGAAAGAGGAAAACAAGAGGTGCATCTAAACAACAAGGTTTGCCAGCTGTAATTAGTGATTGTAATGAGAGAATATCTGATACAGAAACTACCCAGGATGTGATGCATAAATCAAAGGGCATTGTTAAAAATAATTCAACAAAAATGGTGACCAATTTTATTGATGAAACCGTAAACAAACCGAATGAGAGATCGACAGTGGATGCAGGAGAAAAATTAATCCCAAAAACGCAGGCGAAGGACTTGCAAACAATAGAGAACGAAAGTAATTGCGATTGTAATGACAAATTGGCGAGTGAAGATTATCAGCAGTCACAACGAAACAACAAAGTAAAAGTCTGCAAGAAAACAATATGTTGGCGTGAGCCAATCGAAGAAAGTTTGAATATTGTTCCCTGCAAATTCGTCAAAAACCGAGTTAATAGAACTAATTATGAAGAAAATGTCCCGGCTGAAAGACCAATGCAGTCGAATAAAGGCATAATGCATTGTTTCAGAATGATGGCAGGGGCAGATTTTAATATCGATAATGACATGAATCAGTCTAATCTTTTTCGAAGCATAGATACTGGCTTAAAAAGTAAAGCCACTATTATATCACCAAATTGTAAAGAGCATTTAGTGATAGCAATGAACAAAGAACAAAAACATAATGACACTGTAGCTGATATACTTAATAACAAGGAATCTCAAACAAATCCTGAAGAATATGTCTTGGATGAAATGAGATTGGTTAGAAACTCTGAAGTGGCAAAGCATGAAAAGGTTGAATTAATATCTCGGAATGATATTAAAGGTAAAGAAAGTCCAATAATGATTGATAAATTATGTCAAGCTGAAGAATCATTGGACTTGGATTCAAAAAATATGGAAGTAGATGAGCAAATGATAACGATGGAGAGCAATTTGAATATTAAAAGTTGTGAGAGTCAAATGGATAATCTAGAATGCTCTAATTCCTGTTCTACTTCACAAGGTACAATGGAGATTGACAATTCTGTAACGATGAAAATTTCTGTTAAAACGTCTGAAAGTACAGAAAATGAAATAATAGACAAAGTAGTGAACAAAATAACATACGTTCTTCGGAAGACCCTTGATAAAAATGGGTACGCTATTGAAAAGAAACATTTTTTCAAACAGAAAAACTTAATTACCAATGACAGTGGTGAAATCAATCGTAAGTTGATAGGAAATGAAGCAATATGGAAGACAGAATTGAAAGATATAGTGTGTCATTTAATGAAACACAAAAACTTAGGTGATTCAATAACATTTAAAGTCAAAACAATGATTTTACCAGTGACGAATCAATCAGATGTTACCGAGGATGGAGTTACAAACTTAAATTTATCACCGAAAACAAGGCAAAAACTTGTTAGAAGTGTAGAAGTACCTGATGAAATAGGAAGCAAGACTTGCGATGAACAATTGAAAGGCCTTGATTCTGATGTAATAACCCATAAATCAAATAGAGTCCTTCATTTCAAAAAACAATTCATAAAAAATCAGACAAGAAAATGTAGCAGAAAAAAGAATCACATTATTTCTAATTGTACATTAAAGGATGAAACACATGCTGCAGACAAGATGTTGATGAATGATGCGAATCCAACAGTTATATCCTGTGAAGATGACCCACATGCATTGTGGAAGCTATTGAAATACCTTATGAAATTTAGAAACAAATTTCAAAGTATTCCTAAAAAGTATGAAAAATTATTACGCAACGAATTACGAAGAAATAAGTACGCAATAATAAATGATACAAAGTTTGAACAGAATCACCACAGAAATGATTTTGTCGCAGCAAGTTTTCTTGACAAATTACCTTCTCATCTTAATAAAGATATTAATGTTTATTTATGCACTGAAATATCTCAGGAAGATCAAACACCGTTGACGAAAAAAATAGGCAGCGATCAGTATTCTCAGAGCAATGTACTTAATGATGTGAATAAAAATTCGTTCTCCACTGGTACTACGATTCAAGAAAATAGTCGGATGAAAGGTACTAAAAATAATTCTATACAAAAAAGTGAAATTAAAAGTGAGCAGAATGTTAGCGAATGGGAATCATTTAGTGAATCAGATGAGGAAGTCTCAGAGATTGTAAAACACTATCAACATCAAAATAAGTTGTACAGCAAGATCTCAAATAGACAATCCAACAAAATTACATCTGCAGAAAGATATGGACTTGATACCTCGCATGAGCAGCTCGATCTTAGAGCTTATGCTTCGCATAAAACTGCAATGAAAGATACATTTTGGGACCAGAACCGTGCCAAACAAGTAGAACTATTAGACGCTACTATTCAACCCATAAATAAAGAGTATCTCAAGCCTTTGAAAGCACATAGACTCAAAAATATACCAAGTTTACGAAATAGGTGTAAGATTATTGACATATTTTCATCTAATAATCAAAATATAGAAAGAACAGAATTACGGAGTTCTGAAGAAGGCAGCATGTCATCCTTATGTTGTACAGGTGATTACAGAAAAAAGATCTAAGACCACAATCATGCATAGAAATTAACATGATGTTAATTTTTTAGGCAATTAAATATTTATAAGTAATGTTTTACAGAATTTGAAGAGTCGGAGAAAGAAACCAAAGATCGTATGCGAACCAATCTGAGGAAATCAGTTGGTCAATCGGTATTGGAAGCTAATATAAAAAAAGCTGTTGATAATCACATCGAGTCTTGTTGTACTGGAGATAAAACACACAGTATGTGTGCGCCGATTTGTGATGTGACCAGCCGGCTAAGATTATGTGCAATTATGAAATTAGAGAATGAAAGTAGTACAGCTAATCGTGATATCCTATCTAAACACATATGTTGTTGTGATGAACTGGATAAGTCAAGAGCTGATGAAGTATTTCCGAAACCCCCCATAACCACTAGTCGAAAGAATGTTATGATAGGAAATGAGAGTGTAAGATTAACAACAGCCAGTTGTCAGACTAGACCCTTGAAGAGGGATCTGAGAATCCTTGACCAAAGCCATGCATCAGGTCAAGACTGCAAACAAAATTCGAACAGTAGTTTGCAGGTCACTCGCAGTGAAACATGCGTGATGAATTCTGCAACCGAAGACACTAACGTGAAACGTGCAATTGTTCAAAGCAATACTCAGAATTCGGTATTGAGATCATTGGATATAGCAGCGTTTGAAGAAGAATCTTTGATATTAGAAATAAAAATGTTGCAGCCACTATTTGCGATAGAATTGAAAAAAGGGCACAGGCCAAGGACAACAGAAGCAACGGTTGAGCAGAATAGTCGTGAATTCTTAGAGCATAAGAATCATGACATAAAGATATCTGCGGATAAAAAATCAGTAATTGAAACTAGCTTAAAGAAATCTGTGATATCTCCACAACAGCAGAATATAAATTGCATTAATAAAACTACTTCAACCAGTTCGATTAATTGCGCAGTAGAAAAGATGATGGACCAAGAAGTGGAGTTAGAAGTGGAAAAGAATGAAGATGAAACTTTCTCCTGTGGGACACAGACAAGCCAAATCTGTGAAATGCAAAGCGATTCTGAGAGACGAATGAAAGCATTTTCAGATCATAATACAGCTTCAACTTCTATAGCTTTGAACAAAATAAAAAAGAATGCTGCGACAAATTGCAAAGAAAAATGTGATTGCTTAGACCCTGATCAATGTAATATATTACTTGAAATGTTAAGATCATTAAAAAACTACCAAAACCTTTGCGAAATTAGTACAGATGAAGTTTTGTTGAACAATCCTAAAGCGTACTCAGAGAAAGCCATACCACATCAAAAAGAAAATCCCTCTGATGAATTAACTGAATCAATTACATTAAAAACCTTGATCAGCACTGTGGAAACAAGCTTGCCACACATAATAGATCCTATAATTTATGAAAAATTGACTGACACGATAAATTATATCAGAGATCAAGAACAGAATCGGAATTTCTCATTTAAAGAAAGTTACCCGCAAAATCGAGCCTGTGGAACTTCAAAAAGAACATTGGAGAAATGTGAAATAGAATCTGAACATATTAGGCCACAATCACTATTGTTAACTTCCGATGACAGCCAATGTCAAAAACCATGCAAATCTCAAACACTTCTTACGACAAACAGTTCAAATAATATTGAAGAGATTTTACAAGATGGAAATATGAGTTTGCAAATTGAAGGAGTGGCTCATAATGCACAGAGGAAGATAGAAAGCCCGACAGAACACAGATCAACAAAACAAGAAGTAGCTGAACAAATATCTAAACATGAACGTAATGAACTTCAGGGAAACAGCCGCTTGATGAATACAACGAATTATTCTTCGATTGAAATATCGGGTGATATTGAAGAAATAGAAAGTGCTTGTAGCAGTTACGGTCCAAATACCAACGAGACAGTAAATATGACTCCACGATCTGAGGATGATGAAAATGATAAATTTGTAAAGTATTATTGTTGCCACCAAGAGTCAACGGCAGTAGACATCAATGCATTTTCTAGTATGGTTGCAACGCAGCTTCGGGGATTATCCACAGGTATAAACAAAATTATGGATACAGATCTAAGGAAAATCTAGATTCCAAATAGTTGTTTTTGAACTGAGATTTTCATCTTTCAGAGGCTGCTCTACGATCCCAACAACGCATACAAACACTAATCAGCAACAGTCGTTTGGAGTCAGAAAAAAATAAGAAGTGCCGATGAATTGGATCAGAACTTTAACGTTATCCATTAATTTATTCTGATGACTCTGGGATTTAGATCTAATAGCTCACTAGAACATACTTCTAAAAACAGTGTCAGTAACATATCAAATTTTGTATAGTGTTATTTTTTCGTTTGAAGGACTGAAATTTTTGTTGTTTTATCCCTTTTTCATTATTTCAAATATCATTGAATTAAAATTATGAGCATGAGCACAAAATTATTTTCATGCAATCAAAATTTTAACATCGAACTAATTGTGACACATATACATATACTTTAGAGAATAAACCGCTTGATAATTATTATTGTAGTTTTGATACATTGAATTTACTCGAAACTTAATTTGGCCGCAGTTAAAATTGAGTTATGTAATTGCATTGTGGATATATTTTTTAAAACATCTTGATACACAATTAAATTGATGAGAAATTCTTAATTTCAACAAATTAAAAATGGTAGATGATAAGAATGAAAATGATAGAAAAACGAGGTCAAAACTAGAATCGATTGACGACAACCAGCCATGGGAAGCATTTTGTCAACGAATGTACACCGAAGATATTTGGACGCCAGAACACTTTAAAACAAACGTTATGAATTGGTTTCTTACACCACAAGATGAGCAACTACTTTGCACATGTCAACACTTTTCAGATCCCAGTTTTGACAATATATGCAGCACAGAAACCAGTTCTACATATTATGGAGATTCTAGTAGCAATTCTAGCAGTGGAATCAATGAGTGTTTAGCTGACAAACCACCCCATTTGTCTAAAACGTGCTGCTTTAACACACTAAGCTTCAAATTGCCGAAACAGTGCGGAGTGGATATAAATAACGATAAAATGCAAACTTGTAATGATCGAAAACTGAAGAAAAAAGTAAATATGTCATCATTTTGCAAAAGCTACACTGTTAATGAGGATGACAAGAAGCGAGCAAAAATAGTGGATGGATTATCAAATACAACTGAATGTGCGTCAGAAAATAATTGTTGTCCAAAGGTCAAGGATAGCGAAGTTAAAGATCTCGATGTTCAGCTAGCCTGTATGGAGGAAACATGTTGCAGGAAGATTGATTGCACGAATAATATGTCTAAAACTGATAAAGAATGTGAAAAACATAAGAGGCCGCATAATTGCAATAAAAAATTAGTCTTATACAAGACTAGCGAGGCACGTTTGGCTTTTTCTAAAAGGGAAAGTGGTGTCCGTATTTTCCACCCTTGTGGAGCTGATAAATTGCTTAACTCCTGTACTACGCAAGCAAAAGAGGGAAGTATTATTTCTGCTAAATCTGAAATCTCGAGTCGGATGGAACCATGCGATTATCGGTGCTCGGATAGCAATAAAACACCAGTTATGACATCAGGCAGTTCCTCGTTGCTTTCTGAATGTAGATTACCATCTGAAAAAGAAGAATCGGATCACAGATTAGACTATCATGTAATTAGTCGTGACCAAACTTTGTTCATACATGTAGTGATATGACTTGTTTGTTTAATTATTTATATTTGAAACTTGGTACTTTACCATCTACAATTTGTTTCAGCCTGACCCAACTCTGTGTCAGAAATGTGCAGCGGATAGAGTACCTGTACGAGAAGTGCACAAGAATGTTACTCACTTTCAAGATCCTCGAATCCCAGAACTGGACAAATATTGTCATTACAAAGACTGGGATAGGATTTACAATATTAGAACTCAAGTTCCAGATGAAGAGCCAATATTTCAGATAGACGAAGACTTGTTACTCATTATGAGATACAAAGATGAGCTGCCAAGACCAAGGAGACAAAATCATCTCCCAACAGAAGCAGATATCAATATATTTATAGATCCTAAATCATTTGAAGAAAGACAAGTAAGTTTAAACAATGAATACAAACGTGAGAATGGTTTGAATATTACAATTCATCAGCCTAGACATTATGCTTGCGAAGTTTCTGAGGTACCAGGACATAAGCCTGCGCAACTCATATTATGAAAGTGAATGACCATGCTTATCAAATTCTATGGACTAACGGGTTCAAAGAGACATCAATTGTTCAGCTGTACTAGCTCTTTGCCTTTATAAGGGCCATTTTTTATTTCGGTTTACTTAATGCACAAATTTTCATCCTCAACACACTTTACACTAACATACAATTCACTCTGTATTTGAAAATATGTTCGTTGTGTTCTTCGTAATTATTAATGTATAAGATTTAATATAATTATCGCATTTATCGATTACCCAACACCGATGGGTACTCAATGATTATTAATGTCTAATTAATAAATAAAATTCATAAATAAAAATGTAGATATATGAAAAAAAAACAAAAAAAACTATGAACAAATTGAATAAAAATGATGTAACAGCACAATTCTGTTTGATCTAAATAAATGTAAGTTTTCAAGTTTTTAATCTATCATTCGTTTTATGCGCTCCCTACAAAACAGCACCCACTGCGTTTTTTTTTTTATTGGTAGATTAAAAAAATTTAGAGCGCATAAAAAAATAACGATTCAACTATTGTTAAAATACATTTCTATGTATGTGTAAGGCATATCAAAATGTGCAATATTATGTTAAAATTTAAAAACACATGAGAATTATGTAAATAAAATTAATAAAATTCAATGAAATTCTGATATGATCAACTTCAATATTTACAATAGTTAAATATATAATGTTAAATCCGAGTTTGTTATTGTGATCTTATATTCAGTTCGGTTATTCCTACCCACCACTCATACCCAGTAATTATTAAAATGGATAATAATAACTGCTGAAGGTGATGAATGAAAAGTATACAAACTTCGAATGATCTTTTTACAATTTCATGATAGGATAGGTAATGAATGACAATGAATTTGTATCGATGTTCAATTGGGTCTTATAAATCTGTTTGATTTACTAATAGATCATGTTTTACGTATGAGTGGTGTTCTTGCAGTCTGATAAGTTGGTGATGCGTTTATGTCTCACTTAATACGGCACAGACACTTTATCAACATTGGTTACACTTATGTTAATACCACGTTGTTAGTATAATAAATAATTGATTGTACTTTTGGTTTTGACAATATTATCAAATGTCAAGTTTTAGGAATCGAGTTATTTGACTAGCTTGCGTTTCTGTTGTTCTTTCTTCTTGTGTACATTAGTTTTCTTCACGTCAGTAGGTAATGAATCATTTCCATTTTTTCGTCGCGTTTCTGTGGAAGAAAAACAGAAAGTATTCATTTGATCATTTCATAAAGAAAAATTTTTCATCCATTTTATCAAACTTTTCGTATACAAAAACGATCTTGTGCTCATCGTACAAATAATTCAATTATCAATAGTTCATAAAACTTGCTTTAAAATCAGTTTGTTTTCTTAGAGTCTGTCTTCTCATCTTTTGCTTGGCCTCTGCCAAGCAATTTTGCCAACGAGTCCCAAATTCCTCCCATAAACAGAGCGCAGAAAAGGTTTTCAAACGGTACAAACGGATCGTGGATGCCCAGTAGAATAGAAGACAGCTACAAATAAAGATAGTAAAAAAATTATGATGATAAACGAAGAATTAATGTTTCTGTTAATTCCAGTTTTCACCTAAATATAGACATTGGTATAGAAACGTGAGAATTATTTGCTCAATACCTTGAAGTAAACGAAGAAAATCACAATACCAAAGTAAACGAGAGCGTGGGGTGCAGAAATAATGTCAGTTTTCTTATCCAGTACAAATATGATCGAGGCAACCATAGATGCTTTCGTGGGGCTGAAGAAACAGAAGAAAAGTATTGAAAGTAATTTACAGACCGTTTATGATCTGATTTTGTAATGTCTTAGAGATTCTGGGACATCATAGCGGAGGTAATAAACTTACAAACTAGGTTGCATGAACTCCATAGCAGTGGGTGTCCAAACACCGCGGATTAGACGTTCAAACAGCTTAGTAAATCCAGCGCCGTTACCTGGGATTAAACTCAAGATTATTATCTTCCAATAAAAGTGAATAATTTTTAGAATCTTAACATTATATTCCAGCATATGTTGATATTAATATACCTTTCAGTGTTCCAATAAGAATCATTATTATATAGGCATTTGGATACAATTTTCCTGCGTGTGTTACTCCGTCATAGACCTTTTTACACCTGTGGTATTAATTCCATTTATCAATATCTATGAATCAGTTATTATTATAAATAAGTATGTGAATACGAAAATGGGAATTTTATTCACCTGTATATTTCTTTCATCGCTGAACACACGATTTTTACTGGTAGAAACTTAGCCACTTTATATCCAACGTCAAATGGTGTGTAAAATATTACATACCTAACGTAATAAGTTACTAACATTAATACAGCGCAGTATCTGGTGTGTTCGGTAATTCTATAATGTTGCACACAATTATGTCTATATCTACTGAGTTTTTCATTCATAACTCACCAAACTACCGTAGCAACGACTAATTGTGGTGTATTTTTAAGGGGAGAAAGAATTGGTTCTCCAAGTAAACCATTGCACAGCATACCACCAGCAAAAACAACCAGCATTGTAGATAGCCAGCATGATAACGGGTGTTTACGAGAGAATGCTTGTGCTCCTAGTAAAATAAATATTTAATAATGATTATCTCCTATGTATTTAAATTTTGTCACTACATTTAGTTCTTGAATATAGTAAATTTTCTTTGCTAGAAGCATACATTGACATTGTTATGATCAACAAATTTCTGCGTAATTTTTTTATCATGACCTCATCTCTAATATTTGTAATCATAAAACAGAGTAGAGAATGTTGCGCAAAGAATAGCATTAGATTTAATCTGGAATTTACAGAAGGAGAATGAAGTCCAACATATCCTTAAGTGTTACATATCAATAAGTACGGTTTTCTGTCTTTCCTGAATGCAATGTTCAACTGGGTCAGACTGAATCCTTAAAAACTAAGTTGCCCCTATTCTATAAACATATCAATGCAATAGTAGCGAACTGTTGTACAAATGTAATTTGATTCCAAGGTAGTAACACAAAGTGCAGATATTGTAATCGATTTTGACATAAGACTTGTACTTTTGGTACACCTCAATGATACGCTATCTATGTTCATACAATTATCACATAATGGATTATGAAAAATTTCTAATCAGATTCTTAATCACAGAAGTATTAAATCGTATCATAATTATAAGAGAAGGATTCTTTACAGTGCAAGTTCATATTTATCTACTAATTTTTGTATATCCATTACTTTTACAAGAAAATATATCAAACTCAGTCTTGACACTGTTCTACACAGTTAAAATAACAGATATTATATCATAGAACATACATATGAGAACAGTTTTATATACTAGACTAAAATTAGACAGCCGCAAGTGTATGACATAAAAATTGTGAATATCGATTTTATTGCTACACGAAGATCGTTGTGCGTCGGTGAATAGAGTAAGTTAAAATTTTGCTGAAAAAAATCTCAAGAACTTGGAATTTATTATCTGAATTTCATAAATTAAGAGATATAACTATAGACTATGTGTTAATATAAATTATTTTCGAATACAAAGTACGGAAATCATTATTATTTATTTGGTTCAATAAGCCGTCAGTTTAAAAAAAAAACTAATCAATGCCATTCACGCTCTGCAGCGTAACGCTTTCTAGCTTGACTCATTATTAGCTAATATATTTGAATGGAGAAATCGGTTGGTAAGATATCAAACTGTTTATAAGAAAAAGTAATGTTTGAAGAGCTTGTTGGAAGGTGATTGTGAAATTTTCTGAATGTAGAGAAGGAAGGTAATGAAATACTGTAATTATGTCATTATATGTATAATATCAATGTGTTATTGGTTGTTATTATCTTTTGGGTGACTATAATCATTCAGTGGCACATTTTAGGCAGCTTAGAAGCGACTCCTACATTCCATACAAAAATAGAACAGCTAGGTTCCCTCGGTCAACATTGGGATACGTTAATATTAATTGTGATTTTAGCTGCCAAGAGTCCCTAACTAAACACGTGTGAACACGTGCCAGTCTCAGCTCTGGACTGCGATCCTTTGCTAGCCAATTTTCATGTTTTAAAAAAAGGAAATGGCATAATATGTATATCTCACAGCCATGTCACGATTCAATATATTTCATCTACCTCAATGTATAAAATTAGCTTAAATATGTTTGGAATATATTTGACAATGATGAATTGCAAAAACAAATCCATTTTTGAGTGACGCAAAAACATTTCATTGCAAGCATATAACAATTTGCAAAATGATTTATGTTTGTTTAAAATTGCCTTGATTGATTTTACTCCTATCAACAAATCGATTGGTTTAGCTGTTGGGTCAGGAAATACACAATGAGGGCAAAGCGTATTTTATACTTAGAAATTGTAATAACGGATTCAAGGTCTTTAACATTATACATATATTCTTTTTATAGAATTCAGCTAAACTAATATTAAATTTTATATTCCTACGGACCACATCTGCAGTTATTTATCTATAAATGAAATCAAAATAAACTGATATATCAATGTGGTGAAGGCAGTGCAAGATATAAATTATCTAACTGACTCATGTGTCGTCTTATTGTCTGATTGATTAATCGATAATTTATAAATAACGAAAATATTACATATTATCGATCATAAATGATCGTATCTATTAGATCTGATAAAACTAAAAAGAAAAATACATATTAAATGACAGAACATATTCGTTTCTTAGAATAAAATCTGGAATTTTGTGTATAGAGTTGTGTAAAGGATAATATCCGGTAATGCGTGTATATCTGTACGTTCGTGCGCGCGGTTGTGTGTATTTATAAAATCTAAATACAATCGCAGAAACGGCAAAGGCACCTTTATAAACATTGTATTAGTAGATTTGTAAAAGAAAATTGTTATGGAAGTATCGCATCTGTGGGTAGAAAAATTTTCGCGTGCTTACTGCAGGCATAAAATTCGTTCTTACATACGTACGAAAAATATCGGCTAAGCCGTGTAATAGAATGTTAGGTCAATGACCGGGAAAGGTCTAAATAAATAAAAAGTATCGCACGTATGTAGGTATGTATGGTAACCTATGTACATACGTCGGATGAGATCTCTAGATAGAAGCTCAGGGCTTTAAATATAGAATAGGTGGACTTACCGGGTCCTAGGTCTTCCCTGACATGCAACGCGCACAATACACAGTGTGCAATGTCAAAGTACGGGAACATTTTTAATTTAATGACTTGGTTAGCCATGTCCAGGAAGGCTTCGGGATCCATGATTATTTCTTTTTGGAATTTCTTCTCCCGTTAATTTTTGTTAATTTTTTATAATAATGTCGGAAACGTTCGTTCGAGAAAAAAAATTTTTTTTTACTAAATAACACACCCCGAGCGCCCGCGCGCTGTCTGCTATGCTCTGCCACTACGCCGTCTGCTAGTCGTCTGCTGTTTCGTCTGCTAGAAAGTAGTTCCTCGTTTTCGTTCACTTTTACATAGCTGGCAGCATAATCGTATAAATTTAATAATCAAGGACACAGACACAAATCGTAGACGTACTGATGTATGATATATTTCTATTGTAGAATTTTGACGAGTTTTTCAATATCACAATGACCTATCTCACAATTGTCACTTATTGCTAACAATTGATATTTATTGCTATCAAGTTGACTACATACCATACACAGATACATATATACATAGAAACATGCATGATATGCGCACTATCGGCATATACCCTACACATATACATCGTTTTAACACTGCAGGGTAAATTCTGCATTGAATCACTGCATGAAACCGCAGTCTGAGCCACCGCTCCGAGTATAGAGTTTATAACATTATCGAACACGGTGCTAAGTTCTATACTATAACATTAAATAGTGCGATTAGTGTTATAGACATATATTCCCATATTATAGTTATTCAAATAACAATATACATGTATGATGTGATAATTATTAAACTGGATGATTTATAGTTCGATAAATTAATATTCAATACAATGCCAATTACTAAACTATTGTAGTTTCTTATTCGTATTTGTTTTCTTTTCCTCTCTTTCTCTATTTCTTTCTAGAAATAATATCACGTCAATATCGAATGATTAGGTATTCAAATCTTTAATGATGATTGATTCATCCTTTAACTCAATTTGAACTTAATATACCAACTTCATCTGTCATCTTTTTTTATTACTAACATTAAATTATACCAGAGGAAACTCGTTCCATATTATTATCTGATAAAAAAAAACTATCCGATAAGAATCATACAGTTGAATCTTTATGCATGATTTATATTCATTGAAAAGTAAACTGCACAGTGCAGTTGTATCATGCCACCTTTCGAATACATCGTAGAACTTTAGATTCTGACTCAACAAAACTTTGACAGTTTATTATAAAAAATAAAAATAAAACTAAAAATAAATAAAAAGTTGTTATTTCAAAACGAAATCGTGATATTTAAGTCGTCATCGTCAACACATCTCACATCGCAATTTCCATACACTAATATTCAGTGATCATGGTGAGTAATATAATATTCAATAAAAAAACAATCATTTTACAAACATATCACGTAGAAATTTTTCGCTTTATGCGTATATATCATAACCTCTATTGATGACAAAACGTAAAATAATTTAATTTATTTGTAGTCTTTGTATAAATGATCGTGCGTTAATTATTAAATTATAATGACTAAAATTTGTTGAAAAAAAAAACTTCGTATTGAGAAAAAAATAATTTATTTTTCAAGTCCCAAACAAAAATAATTTTCATTTTCAAATGACAAAAAAATTTTATTTTCCAGAGCGATGGTGTGAGATTACGTGTTCATCTATCAAAAGGTTTATCAGACGAAGTATACTACTCAAAAAAGCGAATAGCAAAATCAAATTTGTCTCTTAATGAGACACAGCATTTGTTATATTTGCTGTTATGTTTGTTGGCTGTATCTCTGACGGTGATAATATTGGAAAAAAAATTGCCAGAGCCTTTATTGACGGATAGCGAGGGCTTATATCCTGAAAAATTTGTAGCCGAAAGAGCTAAAGACAATTTATTAAAACTGACTAAGATTGGTCCGAGAATAACTGGGAGTTATGAGAACGAAGTTGCTGCTGTTAATTTTTTGAAAAATGAAATACAAAAGGTCGTTAAAGAAGCTCACACCAATCACGAGATACAAGTTGATGTCACTAAACACAGCGGAGCTTTTTCACTTACTTTTCTTGACGGAATGACAAACGTTTATAGAAATGTTCAGAATGTTATCGTCAAAGTTGGATCTAAGATTAAATCTAAGCATAGCTTATTAGTTAATTGCCATTTTGATACATTCCCTGAAAGCCCTGGTAAGATCATCCGCTGGATACCCTTATTATACTCGTCACAAAACGCTTCATGTACATATGTTTGCTAAAAATAAACAGGCTTTATAATCCTGTGAATATTTGCGCTGAGGTTATTGATAGAAATGATAAAAACCTTCATTCACTATTCTGTGAGGCTTAAATTTCAGGCATTTGATAATTTCAAAGCAGTAGATGGCCTCAAATAACTGTTTTAATAAATTACGATTCTGTAAAATGATTGCAGAGCTAAATTGAGCCTTGATATAATACTGATGATATATTTCATTGATGTTTTTTTCAATATTTTCAATGTTTCTATTCATTTTACTGAAATTTTTTTTGTTCCAATGAATAATTGTTGATTTCTATTTAAAGGTGGTTCAGACGACGGTGCTGGTTGTGCTGTGATGTTGGAGATGTTGAGAATAATAGCTCATAGTCCAAAAATTTTAAAACATAATATTATATTCTTATTCAATGGTGCGGAAGAGAATTTGTTACAGGTATATTTGTTTTGTAAATTGATTACTTGTGTTTTGGTTTCACAGCGGAACTCCAAAAATGATAATAAATGTATTGTTACTCTTTCAGGCATCGCATGGTTTTATAACGCAGCATAAATGGGCAAGCGAAGTGAGATCGTTTATTAATTTAGAAGCTTGCGGAGCTGGGGGACGAGAATTACTGTTTCAAGCTGGGCCTGATAATCCCTGGATCTTAGAGGTCTGAAATAAGACTAATCTCAACATATACACCAAATATCACCACTCCAAATTTTTTCATTCATATATTTCACTGTTTTCAGGTATATTCGGAAAGCGTTCCATATCCTTACGCCTCGTCATTAGCGCAAGAAATATTTCAGAGCGGAATTGTACCTGGAGATACTGACTTCAGAATATTTAGAGATTTTGGAAAAGTTTCCGGTGAGGATTGCCATTATTCAAATCACTGATTTAAACCCCGCTTTGAATCCAAGGGGTTTTCTTTACAACTGTTATTCTTCCCACCCCTGGATTTAAATATTTCAAACTTTTGCAGATCAATATATTCTATTTCTATTCAACAGGCCTTGATTTTGCTTGGTCAACCAATGGCTACGTATACCATACAAGGTTTGATAACGTTGATCAAGTGCCTCTCGGTTCTCTGCAGAGAACTGGAGACAACATTTTGGCGTTAGTTAGAGGAATAACTGCGGGTCATTACCTGTCCGATGTTGTTATGCAGCGTCAAAAAGGGAGTTTAGTATTCTTCGATTTTTTGGGTGCATTTGTTGTCAGATGGCCAGAATATCTAGCGAGCAGTATCAATATCGCAACTATTTTTACTGGAATTTATTCCATTTATTTGAACATGGAAGCTGCTCGTAAATCAGGTGAGAAAATGAATAACTAGGAAGTAGTAGAAAGTAAACGATGAAGTCTTAGCTTAAGAAATTTTCCTCCTCATTATTGAGTAATCTTTATAACTGATATGAAAATTGTCTTCATTACAGATGTTAGACATTCAATCTATATTAAACAATTGGCCTTGTGTGTATCGACAGTGATCGGTTCATGCGTATTTTCAATGTTATCTGTAACAATTGTTGCAATGTTTTTAACACAGCTTGGAAAAGTTATGAGCTGGTATGCCAGACCAGCCTGGCTTTTCTTTTTGTATATATGCCCGACAGTGTTCGCATCCATGGCCTTCTTTTCAGCAGTTGCTAAAAATCAAAAAAAGGTAGGTGATTACGATTTGATTAGGTAAACGTAGGCTAACATCCTTCCAGGATGATTTTGAAGCCTTATATTTTATAATTGAATTCTTATCAAGCCTGATGATTAATACTATCGATTGAAGTACCATTTTTTATTAATAAATACGAGAATTGATGAATCATTAGCTTTTCTAATAACGAAACAGACTGTGATACATCTCAAATTATAAATAAAGTGTTTAAATTATTATTTACAGAGGCATATTAGTCCCTGGACGCTTTATTACTTGTATTTTGATGCATACAGTGTAATGTGGATAACAGTACTTGCCACGTGTGTTATATTACGAATACGATCTGGTTTTATACCGTTACATTGGGTGATATTTCTGTCTATAGGTAACATAATACGACAAAAATTCTTCAGCAAATGGAGAGGTAAGCAGAGATTGTAATAGGATTTAAAGAATGTTCTAATTTCATGTTATACAATTTGTATATAGGTACTTGAGACGCTCAATGTTCGAAAATTTTAGTATTGTAAAAATTCAGTGAAGATAAAAATTATTGTAATAACTATCCTATTTTTTCCAAAGTATACCCACATGCTTTTTAGTATGCGATTAAATCCACTGAAAGTACTTTTATATTCTTCTTTTATAGATGGTAAATGGTTGTTGTACCACATGGGAGTGATAAGTCTGCCTTATATACAATCGTTTTATTTAGCATTGGGTGCTTTGTACCTTTTCATTCCAATAATGGGACGAGCTGGATCTGGTATTAACGCTGAAATTGTTATCGCTAATATGATATCTTTCATATTTTGCCTTCTTTTGAGTTTTACGGTGAGCTTGCCACTAATATCATCTTAAAAATGAGATATGAATTTTACTAATGCATCGTTCTTTTTGTTTTGTTCTAATTCATTCAATTTTATTAAAGTTATTCTATTTAACGAACAATTAACTAATAGCAAACTCAACTTACAGCAGTTATTTATATTCACAGCTGCCCATTGTACTCGTTGTGAAAAATTCAGGCAGAGTAATAAGTATTATGATTGGAATATTCTTAATAGCAGTTAGTATACTGATATTGACACCTCTTGGCTTTCCATACAGTGGTGATCCGATGTCACCAGCACCAGCTCGGTTTATGATTGCAGTAAGTATCTCACATATATTTACTTCCATATTATTACCTTTCGGTTTTCACAGATCTGAAAATACGTTGATGAAATACTGGCTATATAAACAGAAGAAAAAAAACTTCTTTTTTCTTATAGCACACGCATCGACAATATTACAACGAAAATGGGACAGTTCGACATTCTGGTACTGGATATTGGTTGGTCGATTTAGATATGAACAGCCCACGCAATGTAGAAACAATCATACCAGAAGTAGCTGCAGCAAGTCCGACTATAAAAGATTGTGAGGAAGAATTGTATTGCGGATTACCATATCTGATGCCTGTTACTACATTTTTGTGGTGCGTTATTTCGCGCATTTACTTTTGTAATACTAAAAATCTACAACTAAGCTAATCATTCTTATTTCATAGTAAAGTTTGCTTATGTCATGATCAACATTTTTGTTTAACTAAACATCAATCATATTATAAGACTGCAGATTCTCTGATATTTATTCAACTTCCTTTTTTATTAAAATCAAATTGCATTGATTTATTTTTACAGGAAAACCAGTTGGATCCCAGGACCTGCACCATTGATAAAAATCCCGACTAGACTAGAAAGAATTTCTAAAATAACAAGGGGTAACATTCTGAGCTTTACGTTTAACGTTACAGGTAATTCATTCTATTTTATATGTAAATTAATTCAGGTAGCAGTATTGTTCACAGCCATAAAATCACTATTATCATTACTTTCTTTCTAATTTCAGGACCAGATCATATTGGTATAATTTTGTCACCGTACGAGGGTGTGCATCTTAAAAAATGGAGCATATTGGATGATCCGCCATTACAAGGACCTAATTGGAAGAATCGAGAAACTTATTTTATTTATTATTCTTGTGCATCTGATTGCGAGCCTTATAGTTTCACGATTGATTTGGAAGTAAGTGCCTAAACAACATGATTACTTTTTATTAAAATATAACTTATATTTTCTGTGTTAAAATTTAGTCCCAATATGAGCTACTAAATAATCTTATTCTGCTTTTACAGGTACCCCCTAGTCATAAAGGATCTTCGTTGACAATTGCATTAGCTGGTCACTTTTTGCACGGTGAAAATCAAAAATCTCTGAGGTTTAAGACATTTTTATCCCAATTTCCGTCTTGGACAGCCGTTGTTCCTTGGACAGCTACGTATACATCTTGGATATATTAGTCGTAAGGTAATTCTGGGATGGAATTAAAGTTACCGCATGTTTTACGTATGAAATATAGCAGATAAAAGTAATAGCATTAACGTTTTTTGATAAAATAATGATCATGCTTTAATTCATGGGAAAGAAATTACCCTAAAACTTGAGTTCCGGTTTTGTACCAGAATGTATTTTTCTTGCGAATATTTAGTATTCGCATTAAATTGCTCTAAACTCTTTGGAATAAAACCGAGAGTTGTAAGCAAAGGTCAAAAGTTTATACGCCAAAGATTCTGCCTTGTCGATTATACTTAATGAGCCATAATTTTGTTATTTTATATGAGTAAGGTACATGATGTTTAATATTTGTATTAAGGTATTTTACAACACGATATTAAGACTATAGGGACATATCTGACTTTGAATTAATCTACTTGGAATATAACGTTTTATCAGAATAATGTTAAAACAGCTGTGTGTCAAGTATACATATGAAATATGTATGAAGCATTATGCTGCAAAAGTGTTGAGAATACTGCCACTGCATTAAGTGATTAACTACAAATCTACTGAAGAAGTAAAACGTATTCAAATTTGGAGTATTAAAATAAAAGATACAAATAAATTAGTTAAAATTTCACCCAGGTACTTAGATTTTTCATCATTTTACTCATACAGAGATTATACACGATTACTTACACTGGCCAAATATTCTCGTATTCTTATTTATAATCATAGCACAAGTTTGCGCACATTAATATTGTTGTTTATCAACTTATCGGGATGTTTTACTTATTACTATTTTCTTAACAGATCTTTCAAGTTTGGTGGCATCTCAAGGTGTTCCGCACACTCGCACAATGTCTTAAACTGTCTGCATTATTTGGTTTAATTATTAATTTGATAATTCAGATGCGTTTATGAGTAAAAGACAGTACTTAGAGTGATAAAGAAAAATGAAAGAATAAAAATAAATGTGTACAAATATCATACATAGTAAATATGTCAACTAGTAGGATAATATATATATTTTTTTTTTTTTTTTTGTTTTTTTCCAGGGTACAATTTTTTCACTGATATTATTTATTATTATAAAGCTTACAGACAATTTTACTGAACAAATCAAAACATGAAAACATTGAAGAATAATAATCATTCATACCCATGTTTAATTTATTGTTAGCAAAAAGTTTACATCTATAATCTGATAATACATACATACCGATGTATTGTTTGTATTTTTTCACGGACAATTTATTGCGTGACAAACGATGAATGATAGCTGTGAATAAAAAAGACAAGTATAATCTTAAAATCATATAATAAAGTGCCATTAGATAAAATGAAGGATAAAATTATGATATAAAAATATCTGACACTAATCGCCAAGTAAAAAAAAGAAAAACGTATGCATTTCATTTAAAATACTGCAACGTGTTGTGCCATGCAGTAGATAAATGTCATTAAAAGTAACAGTAGCATATCAAAAAAAAAAAAAAAAAAAAAAATATAAAGCCAAAATATCATGAAAAATAAATAAAAATTGTCATTAGACTTTTTCAATACCGCCAATGTTTCTATGAGTATAACTAGAATTAATAATTTATCAATAGTGTGATTAACTTAAGAAACACATTTTAATATCACCGACACACATGCACGTATTATAATTCATAAAATTGGCACAAAAAAAAATCGTTATCATAATTATAAAATATTAGCTGGAGAAAAAAACAAAAAATTAATTAATTAGTTAACAAATGAATAAAGAAAATTTTGCAATAATTCGAAATTAAAAAAATAGAATTAAATAATTCATCATCATAGATATACTTAGATGAGGTACTGATGAGGTTTCAATACTGTTTTTTTTTTTTTTTTTTGTAGGAAATGATCATTCAATTATCAAAGTATAACTTGAGAATTATATTTAAAGCCTATTTATTACTTAGAAACTTCATTGATATTAAAGTCCTTTGACAAGTAATGAACTTATATATGTATAATGCATAAATAACTACAATAATTAGGTATATGAATTGTAGATAGAATAATTACATCTCAATCTTTGCAGTCTCGAGTTTTTGATGAGAATTTCTTAGTAACAATAATGATGATGATAGCAACAATAACTATAATGATGATAATAATAATAATAATAATAATAATAATAATAATAATAATAATAATAATAATAATAAATTTGGATGCCTTTTAGACGTAGTAGGTAAAATTGCGTAATACAGTAGAATATAATTCATACTATAGATTACGAAATGAAAAGGAGACGTGAATCGTAGTAGCCCGGTTATCAATAGAATATTTGAATACCCGCGTACAATTATACATATACCATAATCAAAAGGTATAATTTATATAATAGGTATAAATATTTATGAAAAAATTCAAATGTATATATATATATATATATATATATATATATATATATATATATATATATATATATATATATATATATATATATATATATATGAATATGAATATATATATATAACGTCCGTAAAACTCGCCGCTTATAAACGCCTTTAAAATATAAAAATTAAAAGAAAAAAAAATCAATAAATGAATAAGTAAGAAGATAAATAAATAATTGAAAAAAAACTCGCTAATTTTGAAACGTGATTATTAATTATATGAAGATTTACCTATACGTACACAGGTGTACATTATTACATTTGAAATATTTTTTATTTTAATTTGTTTGTTTCATCATTGCGATGCGAATACACGCCGGAGCTAAAGTGTGGCGAATATCTTCAATCATAATTCTAATTAAGATGCGACATTGATTTATATCTATTGATAAAATTGACAATTTATTATCAGCCTCATGTCGAGCTTAAATTTCGTCTCTCTTTTTCTTGTACAGCTCTCTTATTCTATTACACCTATATATATATTTCTATTTCTGCTTTTGCTTTTTCTTCGCCTGTCCGCTAGTCCCCCCCCTGTCTCTCTTTCTCTCTCTCTCTCTTTCTCTCTATACATCACTATATATTTCTCTTTTCTCTGTAATTATTGAGACAAATTATATCAATATTATACGTATAATATACGTTGAAATATTTAATCTAATCAATTTATATCGGAATAAATCAAAATTTTCCTCACATTCGTAAGTCTCGCTAACACGTGATACAGGGTTTTATTATACATATAGTTATTACTATACAAAAATAATTATTTATTCCAATACTATATATATATATTATTGTTTACATGATAAAAGAATTTTTTTTAAATTTAAAAAAAAAAAAATATATATATATATATATATATATATATATATATATATATATATATATATATATATATATATATATATATATATATATATATATATATATATATATATATATACATATATGTATATATAAAAATATAAGTTTAAAATATTAAAAATTTTCATTCGTCCAAAAATTACGAACCGGTTTAGGTATAATAATCACAGGATAAATCTTTTTGTTATTTTAAATATACCTAGGCCTATATATTCTTTCATTTATGACGAGTAAAAAAAAATTTTCTAGTCATAAATAAATTGTCCGATAAAATAGGTAATTCATATTCAAATGAATAATTTTTTTTTTCTTAAATTTTTTTTTAAAGCACATTTCAATAACTGCAGATAATTTATATCAATATTTAACACAGCCGATATATTTCGTTACAACGACTAACATATCTGCCTATTATATACGCTGCTTGTTAAACTCTCATAGCAATTTTGCTATAAAGCTTAAATAACTATTAATTATTTAAGGAGGCACACATATCCACAGATTAGACAATCACCTGATTTCATTCTAATTTATCAATATACCTAGGTATGTGGTAGGTATATACGGTTTTATTTCGCGTGAGTATTTATTAGAACAGAAATAATTCCCCGTCAGTTTCACCTTTAATGCCCCTTACAGCCACAAAACCGTCATATTTGACTATTTCGATTTTGAATTAGATCTGATACTCAATTGAAGAATAAAAATTTGTTAAAATCGATTTATACTATAATCACGCTAATCTGCAATTCCTATACGCTATGCAACTTATATTCGTTATATATATCTATAATATGTATAATATGATAAAATCTCATTGTATCATCTTTGTGGCATCCAGGACATGTTCAGTTCCTTTTCATTAACCAATAAATTAGTCCAGTAAGTTCATACCTAATTATAAATAAATATATAATAATTAATATAATATATTATTATTGTTATCTGGAAAAATTGTTGGCAAATAATTGTAATAAATTAAATACTTTTATGGTGTTCATTATACCTATACATAATATATATATATACTATATACTAAAAAAAATTCGTTTCTTTTTTTTCTTGTTTTTTACGATAAATAAATGGAGAATAAAATTTTTTCCAACGATAGATTTTCATCACAGTAAAAGAAAAACTATAGTCTTCTTCGTGTGTTCTTTTGATTTTCAATTTTTTGATTTCACGTATTCAGCTAGTGATAAAAGCCCGTAGGTAGTTACTAACCGGGCAGAAAATCGCATCAATATACAATTTATTCGATGCAGAGGAGTGGCGTGCCTCACCGGGAGTCTAGGATAATGAAATTGAATGGATTTTCTATCCGTATCGCGTTATACAACGTGACACTTTTGTTACGTGCCTAATTTCCTGCTATTGTTAAATTTAATTGATCCTTATTGAGAGTAGCGATTCGCAGTATATCATGATGCATTTATACCGTAGGTATACTATCAACCAATCTAAATTTTAATACAAATTGCGCGGTACCATGTATGTATACCTGCAGTGTCTAACTCAATATTTTTTAGTTCGATTAACCGTGTAGAAGTTTAGTTTAACGTATACGTATTACATGTAGTTTAACTTTCGCCTTAAATGAATACGAAGCGCCGCTGCCACACTCCTTAACTTAACTTAACTTGACTTCTATACGTCGACGTTTCTCATCTCACTCGTTGTAAGAAATATGTCAATATTGACACTTCGCTAGTCCCGTAACTCGAGAACAGTTTCCTGGTTAAAGTGATTCGTGTGCAATGTAGTGGTTTCCGCGCTGTCTCTCTGACTCTCGGAGCTGTTCAACCTCTCCAGACATCTGCAATAATCGTAGTCGTCTGGCGGATCCGATTTCGCGTTTAACATAAACTCAAATATTTATACGTACCAAAATCTGCACCCGCGTGGTACATTTACTTTTATTAGAAGACAAAGTTCTTTAATTATAGGTACATTCCTTTTCAAACTAATATTTTTTACTTTTTTTTTTTTCTTTTCTTACAGTCTGTGTATATTCTGAATTTTATCTTATTTCAAAGAACTCAAATAAAATGTGTCTATGACTAATATATATGATATTATGGAATAATCACTGCATATATATTCAAGGACGACGTCTATGAGGTAAGAGGAAACTATTTGCACCTTGTTAATATAGATTTTAATGCGTTTTTATCAATTGATTAAAAAAAAAAAAAAAGACAAAAAGCAACAAAAAATTGTGTATTACGAAGCGGACAAACCGTTTTATATACTTAACGGTTTTTGGAACATTGATAAGAGATTCAAAAGCTTCGAATCCATGGAGCATAACCTGCAACACTTATTTATTTTAATACTTTTTTAATTGTTATACTAATCGTTGAGTTTAGCGCTTAATTTATATCAAAAGAATAGTTCCTAACTATTTAACAAGGTTTTCTAGTCTGCCCCGCGCTCAGGTACTAAAATAACTCACTTCAAACGCAATATCAATTATTAACTATTCGCGAATGAAGTTGTTGACTTCAGAACTTACTTCACGCAGGTGGACTTCATTACCGCTACGATTTTAACTCGAGTTAATTACTCAGCTTTAATTTTTAACATATTATCACATATTTACCATGAGGAATAAAAATTAATTATTTATCAATATTGTACTAATGTTTTAATAACATGTTAGCCATTTTTTATTATGCTAAATTAACTTAAGGTTATATACTTGACAAAAAAAATTAAATACGTTAATTAAAAAACGTAGAATGTCCATCAGCCGTAAACGCCGATGATAATCTACGATGAAAGGAGATTTGATGTAAAAAAAAAGATCGTTTTCTATCCAAGTCTAGATATATTAAAATTATTCTGAAGTTTCCGTAACGATTTGACTCTTCGTCTAGATTTTAAGACCAGCAGCTCGAACACCTCACTTAAACTGTACCTGTTTGTTCATCAATTAGCACATCTGACCGCGCACTGAGCAAAGACTCATTTGCACGGCCTACTTCTATTCCGGTTTCTCGCTTCAGTCTTTTTCCGCCTGCACCCGCTCGCTAAAAGAGGGATAATGTAACAACCATGTCTTTATTCTCACAAGTCTCGACCACTAATTACGACCCTCGGCTAAGCGATCGCTATTCTTAGAGACTCTCAATGTCTTGACCTAAAACATGACTTTGATCTCTTCTTGCGGCCTTTTTCTTTGGGACAATTCAACAGTATAATCATAATCCAGATCAGGTCCCTCAGGAAATACAATAAAATCGAACGCCATTACCCCAAATTGGCCAAAAATACAATTAAAAATGAAAAAAGGTGTTTCGAAAGTTTTGCAGATGATTTTTTACTCCAGTTTCGATTAAATTTTTTTCATTATTTCTCATTTTTGTGTATAGAAATTCAGCTCTTGCCTTAGAATGCCCATCTTAATGCAAGTAGCCGGTGTGACGTTGTTAAACGCGGAAAAAAGTTTCGCGTTATGCTGCTGCTGGATGATGATGCAGGTAGTTTCCAAAGAAGAAATAATAAGAAAGAAGAACACAGATGTGGTAAATTATTGTCGTTTTATCATTTGACGTTGTGAAGAAAGGGTTCGGGGTTGAGTCGAACTCAGACGGAGACGAGCTATGAATATTTTACCGGTCTTCCATTCACTAGAAGAGATCACCTTGTGTCACGGTAATTCGTCCCAGGTTGAAAACGTCCTCGGAAGTCTTTAGGTGAAAAAAAAAAAAAGTTTACGCTCTCGTTCGAGAATATATACCTATCTATGTCTACGTTTTATATCCAGCACCTTCAGACACCCGGAGTCTTAGAAAAAGAATTTAAAAAATAAAGAGGAAAACAATTTTTGAAACGTTTACTGCTCTTCAAAGAGCTGCAGACGTTTCATTTATTTATTTACATGATTTTTAAGGGAAAGGAAACTTGTTATAGAATTTTTGGAAAAAAAAAAATACTAAAGCAACGTTAGAAAAATAAAAGAGAAATCTTAGTAAATAATATTTTAAAGTGTATTGGATTAATTCTCGACGAGATAATCCACGGCCATTTTAAATCCACGAACACGTGACCGTCAATTACGGGAGTTTAAAATTTAAACCGAACTTCATTCTAGGTACTGCTAACTACAAACGGCTATAAAGAATAGCAAACATTGAATCGTCGTTTTAGCGGAGTATTAATCAGGTGTTAAACACCGATTTTTAAATAGAAAAAACGCTCTCGATAATATACGTCTAGGTATATACCCAGAGCCTGGTTATATTTGTGGAATGATTTTGCAGATGTTTAATGGCACAGGAGAATAATTTTTGTACTTTAATATACGGTCCCTATAATTCGTGTCTTAATTTTTCTCTACGATTCTTTTCTTTCTTTAATTTTAATTTTTTTATTTTTTATTTTTTTATGAATTCTAGTCTTTATATTGTAGCGCTTCGACGATATATCTTTCAAATATTTCAAACATAGATACAGGTCCCAGAAAGTGTCTGGGGCCAACTTTAGAGACCACGACACTGCCGAGGACCTGACCGGATGGAGTTTGGACGCGGATCGCCAGTTTATGCGTGTGTTGCGCGTGTTATGGTTACAAATGTCGACTCCTTGCAGGAGCTCTATTGTTAACCACAAACGGGCAATCGTTCAAGACTTTCTCCTCAACGGAACCCGACTGTAAGACGTCAGGGTGCCTACTAATCGTCTACTTTTATTTCTTTGAAAAAATAAAAAACAACAACGAAATATTACCGAAAGAAAATCATTAGGACAAAAAAAGAAAAATTAACGAAATACGTAATCAGCTATTGCAGGTTTGATCTTAGATCAATTTCACGACTAATAAAATAATTTTTTTTTTTTTCACCAAATTGAACACGCTTTAATAATTTCCGCTTAATTTTGCACAAGATTATATCTCCTTCTACAATCTACACATACGATAGGAAATATCGTATATAGTCATGATAAGAAAATGCGTAATATGATAGTAAACGTGATAGTTGCAGATTACGAAATGTGTATGTCTACTACAGCTCATCCCTTATCATTTTACAAGCTTAGTTATTATCTATGATACGTCTCTATCTTTAAATAAACAATTTCTTTTCAAAGAAATCGATTTTTATCTTCATTCCTCATTTATCTAACTTAAGTGTTACAATATTCAATAATTAGCATCTTAATTTACGCTTTGTTTTATAAATTCACATTATTTTCACACATACATATAAAAATATTTCACGTGCTTTTTTACTGTTACGCACGACTCGAGAAGCATCTTTGAATTTCTCGTTGGTATTATACCTACCAGTCATGTTTTCCTCCCACTCAAGTACATATAGCTTCTGCACGGAGTTCTTCGCTGCATAATAATCGAGTAGTCCGATGGCCCGGCTGCTGCAACGACTGCGTTCAACTTCGAGGACTGTTTACCTGATATTAATCGCAAGAAATTTAATAGACAAAATAAATCGCGATTTCAACTTGAAGATTTTTTTAATCCAAAAAAAGGATGATTCTTTCCATTTTTCATACAGCTGAAATTACACCATCATTTTTTTCAAATATTATATAACTCGAATTACTAAATTCAAACAGCAACGCTCAGACGTTTGATAATATCGTTTTTTCAAGGGTCTCTCCGATGCTTACGGAATATCAAAACCTTTTAGTCACGTAAGAATCTGAATCTACGATTCAAAACAGCCCTTCGTCAGGTAGAGGTAAAAAAGTATTTTTTTTTTTAAAGATCTGACCGTTGATAAAATAATCACCGTTGCATAATTTTTTGTTTTATTTTACAATTTAGTTATTTTTTTATTTTTTTTTACATTATATAGTGGGACAAAAAACGGTACAATTTGTTTCCGTTTTCGAAATTCATTTTTAACTATAGTGATAGTTTTTATAAGAAATTTTCATTCAGCCAATGAGCCTGCAATGACGAACGACAGAATTGAGTGATGCGATCAATGGTCATTCGCTACATTCCTTCATTCCGTGAATCGAATAATAAGTAAGTACCGCGGTGACTAACACATATTTACATCGAATTTTACATGCGTGGTAACGCCAAAGATGGATACAGAATTTTCAAGTCAGTTCTTCACGGGTCACTCGCCCTATTGTAGCTACCATTCGACTCAATCATGCGGCGATTATTAGTTTTCATAAAGCCTTGTCAATCCTCGATTCCCAAAATTAAATTACGTACGAAATTATTACTCAGTTAATGAAAAATATTATACATATGCTTAAAACAATCATACTGACATTGTGGAAAAAGGAATTTCAAAATTAATTACAATACACTTGAATTTTTTGATTTCAAAATTTCTTTAGCAGATAATTTTCCCAAACAAATTCAACGTATGCCAGGAGATAAGAAATTGTATAAAAATAAATTTTAATCGAACGGTGTTTGATAAAAGAATCTTAGGTATTATAGTCACCCACGTATATGTACATAATGGTTGCGGCGTGACTTCCGGTAGGTAAGAGTTTCGAGTTTAACACTTGTGTGGTCAATGTTGAAGTTTATACTCTAGTACCCGGATATGGCCAAAACCCTGACGTATAAGTACATACGTACTCGTACATGCATACGTTAGTCGTTTCGAAGTTTATAGTACCTGAATTACGATGTCAATCACGAACTTGCGGTGTACCAAATACCGTCCGAACTGTTGAACGATGACATCATAGGCACCGTAACTCGAAAGTCTATTGCATATAACGTGCATATACATTCATGTGCTCGAAGTATGGTGTAAAGAAAAAATGTTCTAAATAGAAACTCGCTTTTCAAATTTAATTATAATCGCTGATAATTCGCGGTACATTTTGATCTCGTGCTTAGAGATTTAGACCTTATTTACAATCAGGTATAACGTTTTACGTAACACAGAGCAGAAGAATCTCAGAAAAGAATTTTTGCCAGCTGAACTACCTGCAGTATGACGAAATAAAGAATCTCTTTCAAAAGAGCTACAAATTTATCACGTGAATACGTCCCAATGTGACAAATACAATTACCTACGTCAGCTTTACAATTTCATTCGGATGTCTAACTACCGCGTCATCGTTCCATCAGCAGGGCCAAGGCCGAATTACAATTCAGTTATGACGTTGAATGAATTTTTTTATTCTTTTTTCTATCCACGTTATTTTTTGTCTACGGCTTCAAAATTTCACCTCGACAAGTGTAATTCCGGATTGCAATTTTGGTTTTTAGTCAAACTGACCAGTGGCCGACGTTATAACATGCAGAAAAAAATACCGCGAAAATTTAACAAACGAATAATTAACCGCTCCTCAAAACGCAACGACCGACGCCATTACTCCGGATGATCTCTGATTGGCCAGAAGGAGTGTAATAAGTAACGAAGTAGGTGCGACGTTAAGTAAAAAAGAAGTCACGTCACCCCTCTCTGCCTCTTCGGACAAGCAAAGGTGAAAGAGGCAAACGGCGTCCAGTTCTTAGACCGAGGTACTTCTACGCCATCAGTTCTTCGGCAAACCTTCCTCGTGGATAGTGACGCCCAGTTTAACTTCTCTCGAAAACTAACTTCACAACTTAGGCATATTTTTATCTCTAAATAAAACGTGTAATACCATTCGGTGTTTCTTCTATTCAACATGCGAAAGTGATCTTCCGGAATTTACATTTTGCCTATAAAATTCTTTTCGATTTTGTGTAATCGTCCGGATTTTCGCGAGTGACCAAAGTGAACACACAGAGTGTACACATGATCAAAAAATGGGAATTCTTAGACCATTGGAAGTCTGACGTCTACAACGTACCTACCTGAAGGATTTTTGATCGTACCGAACATTTGAAGTAGAAAGAAATCGAAAAAACCGCGCGAACGGCATAACGAGATGAGTATAAATCACCTGTAGCACAGTTTAAGTCATACTACCTGATCGTATGCCTATATTTGCCGCTTCCTTCCCGCATAGCCAAGAGCTGATGACACCGCGCGTTTCTAAAGCAGCGCATATGTTGTTTGCACAGATAACGTAACTCGTTGACGCGTCGTCCACGCATGTAAACGAAATTCCATGAAGAAGAAGAAGAAGAAGAAGAAGGAGAAGGACAAGAAGAAGAAGATAAAAAAAATAATCCATGTACCCCGGTCGTCTTTTTAGTGGAATTAGACACTAGTACTGATATGATACAACTCGAGCTGTACTCACACCGTATATATGTCTACAATGGATGAACACGTGTAGCTATCATGATAACGACATGCAATTATGCATGTATGAACGTTACCTAAGCCATGAAGATTGTTGGTATAGGTAATATAACGTTTGAAAGATTGTGATTCCTAAATTGAAACGTTCTTTTCATCGATCTTAAGTTTCTACTCATAAATATTCGGAGACTTCCCATATGCGTATGGCTTATGTAGTTGCACCAGCTTCACCGTGTCAAAATATCTGTTCAAACACTGGCACAGCTCTTTTGAAGCATCTCTTACTACGAACTAAACTCAACTCAACTGTACCTATAACCTACTATAATATACTAAAGTCTAAAGTAAAGTTGAGTTTAATTTTTTAAAACTGTGCTTCGTTCAGCCCTTTCTGGAAGCAAACATCAGACCGGAGTGTAGTTTAAGACAAACAGAGGAAAGAACTTTATTATAGTCTTGTCATCACCCAGTTCTTTTGATCCTGAATGAATAACTCTTTTTCACATGTACCTACACCAGCTTCTTATCATCTTTTGTCAACGTTATTAGGACCTAGTTAATTTCTTTGGTATTATTAAAAATCGCGAAACAAGAACTCAGTTTTCTGTTTCTTGTTGCTCAGTTTTATCGCATTTGTTAACAGTCTCTCATTACATCGTATTACTACGGATATCAGAGTGTCTTACAACCGGAGTATAAATTATATTTTATTCCATTAAAAATTGTCTAAATAATATCCAAAGAAAATTGCATCCCAAATTATAATATCAGATTAGTGTTAATTTAACATTAATCATATTTTCTTATAAAAGAAACGAAAACTTTTATAGACCAAAGCGCGTACATATAATCGTTAAATTAATTAAAGATATTTTCACAGCTGTGTAAATATAATTTCTCATCTGATTAGAATAATTAGGGTTTAACTTAAAGAAATTGAATGTATAAAATCGTCGTAATTATTATACTTACTTAAATTATTAGTATTTTATTTTTTATTTTTTATATACAGGATTAGGTAAACGAACGAAGGTGTATTTATTTTTTAGAGCTATGTAACGTTCCAGTTCGTTGGGATCAATTGCCGAGTTTTGAGTAGCGAATAAGAATAAATTCATTACGTTAAAGGTGAGATTGTGATAATATGAGAACGCTCTTCGATAATCTAAACCAGATTAGATTAAAGCGATTAAGATTAATTTTAGTCGCGTGTATCTTTTTTTTTTGGTAGTTGTGCCTACAGGTCTTTTAGTTTCTTATGGAATTATCAACGTCTTCGTAGACTGTGAGTTTATAATTATATAATGAATAAAAATATGAATGTAAAATTTATCCTATGATGAGTGTTGAAAAGTGTCAATGAAGTTTGGACTTTGCTTCAACATCGTAAGAAGAAGAGGTAGAAGAAGAAGACGAAGAAAAATGTGTTAAAATTTTTGTTAAACGATAAAATTATAATTGGGCGCGATTTAATACCGAATAATATTCAGTGGTTTTACTAAACTGTGTAAAAATGATTAAACATGCAAATGCAGACTAAGTCTTGTCAAATTTACTCAAAAAATTTAAAACTGTGATAAAATTTCAAATTCTTTGGTTTTAGACATAGCACGTGATAATTTACAAAATTGGAATAATTCAATCTCATTTTTACTTTATGGAGTATGAAAAATTAAGCAGAGTAAAGTTTGTTCGTTTTTTGGTGAAGCTGCATCGCCTTGAAAATACACCAACCAACTGCGTTAATTCATCGAGAAAATAATTTTTTTTTTTTAAACAACGAGAATGAACCTCTGGACATCAGGGAGGCAAGATGTCGGCATAGCTGATAGATCCGATAATTCGGCTGTGTCACATCCAGCCAACCGCGTGTCCAGATAATCCACGATTAAAACTTACTAAATAATTGGTAAAGCCAAATCGTAAAACCAGAATCTTTGACAAAGTGAATGATGAACATAGAATTTTTACCACGATTTAGGTAAGAGCAGTTATTAATACCGAGCACGTAAAGAGGTAAACTTAAAACTATAAGTACATGTGTGAAAATGGTCATCACAATTCTTTCATAGATCACTAAATTTCAAGGTAATTTATAATGCACTGCATGATGGAGGATGTTGTAGGTATATTAAGTGAGTACAAACCGATTAATGCACTGCACCTGGAACTCCGTTTCTTTATAGACGAACAACTAGCCTCAGCACACCTGGTAGACACCTGTGTGGTTCTTTCCAGGCACGAAACTTCCGGGTACAACATGTCCGCCGTGGTTTTTCCGGCAGACGAGGAACTCGTCTTGGTTATTACATCCGCCCTGAGACAGCACCCGGAGGAAGTTTCTTCGGCCCAAGAAAACGATTCAATATAGTTGTAGATGTCCGATGATCAATGTGGGAGATAAACAATATACAGTAACAACATTGCCAGGATATGGAGCTTGGATTTTGCCACTGAAGGATGGGATTCAGAGAATCTTATTCTATCAGCATGGCTAATTGTCCATCTGAAAAACGGTTTTTGATTTATTATTATTTTTAAGTTGGTGAGAACCAATCTAGCAGTAAATAAATCTATGCCAGTGCTTTTTTTAGATTTCACAAAAGCCTCGGACTCTAGAAAGTTTTACTTTAGAAGTTAGACGAATTTATTGCATGAATACATGATTAATGGTCACAAGTCTGTCTCTTAAAGAGGTTGGTTAGTCAAAAATCAATACTTTTTGTTAAATTCATCAGGGCATAGTCAAAACATTGGATATTCGTATGATTATTATATTTGTGATCTATAAGGATGTCCCTAAAAATTCAATAAAAAAAAAAAAAAAAAATACTAAAATTATGAACAAATCTAGTAGATTCGTTCGATTTCACTCTTCGATAGTTTTTGATGATCAGAAAAGTCTTCTCCACAATACCACTGGGTCACTTTTTTTTCATCGCATTGGTGACGTTGAAAATTCAATTTTACAAGATTGGATCCCGATCGATTCCGATCAATAAATAACGATATAGAATTCCCTATTGACAAACAAAAATAATTTGTTACAGTGAATTTGTGAAAAATACTTGTCTCAACAAAATAAACCATCGAAGAGTGAAATCGAATCAATCTACTAGATTTTTCACTATTTGAAAGCGATTTAAAATGAAAAATCGATATCTTATCGTTTGTTAATAATTTTGGTACTTTTTTGTTTTATTGAATTTTTAGGGACATCCTCAGATCACAAATATAATAATCATACGAATACCCGATGTCTTGACTATCCTCTGATAAATTTAACAATAAGTATTGATTTTTGATTAGCCAACCTCCTTAACTGTTTATTTCCGATTTGTTGATAGCATTTTAAATGTTACGATGTCCCTTTTTAGGAATATCTATTGAAACACTAGCCAGCGAGTACCGGAAGTGATCTGTTTTTAAAAGGATTCAATGATTCCTCGATTGGTCCTTGTGCATCGGGTCTAATTGACCGGTAATATCGCTGAGATTATAGTCGAAATCTCCACGGATTAATTTATGTCTAAAAAAGACCATTGGTGAGTTTGATCCAGCACTCGGATACCGACTTCTCTTGTTCAAGAAACGATCCTGTTGAAAGGATCCCTCAGGCTTATCAAGATGTACTTTGATCTTTGCGATTTGTTTATCAAATTCTAATCCTGAACTTGGGGTTTACAGAGGATAGAGGTTGCTGGGAATTAAATTAAATATAAACCTGTAGCGTCATCCCTCGGGACTTGTACAGAAAATCGCACCTTGACGAAAAATACAAATTAAGGACAAAACGGTCCCCGTTTTAACTTTCTTAAAAAACGACTTGTTTCAATTTTCTGACGTAATTAAAGACTTGAGCAAAAAAAGTTCGGAAAATAAGTCAAATTTTTTATGTAATTTTTTTCTCGAGTTTTTGGATATTTGGCTTGGGTACACTTTGATTCCAAAACTCGTTTTAAAAAGTTGAAGAGGATAATTGAAAAAGAATTCCAGGATGTGAGATCAGGTGTTTAATTATTTGAAAAATCCAAACTGCTCAGGTGTACATTGAATATAAAACTATAATATTCATTACATTAATTTCTGTTTACATATTATATGGTTCTTCATAGTTGAAGATTTTGATTATTTCAGGCTCTCCAGTGCTTTCTTTGGAATTAAAAACTCACCGTCATAGAAATTCAGTCTCAGCTGGTATTTTTCACAATGAATTATTTTTATTTAATACAAAAATGCACGTGACTTTGACGTATAACAATAAAATGCATGTCTTATGTTGAAATGATGTATTCCTAAGTCTGCTTGGCCCTTCAAGAAAAAAGAAGAGGAAGGGAAAGAAAAAGACTCGTCCTACATCTTTACTTTTGATCATTTTCCAATCAGAAAGGGTGGAGATGTTTGAGTTTCTAGCCAGTCGGCCTTTGAGCCGGTGATGCGTTGACCAGGACTTCGTAGTTGGTAAAGGGAAGTTCCTGGTCATTGAACGGGATGTAGGCAAGCCGTTGATCTGGCCGGAGCTGAAAAAGAGAAGGTTAATTTATTTTGAATCGATTATTATTTATCAGGTATATTATTTTCGTTTTCACATTGTTATCAATTCACATACCCTGCCAACGATGACCTGACCTTCGTGTGCTACTCTAGCAATGTAAATTTTTACATTATCGATAGTTTCACCTGCCGCGATCGCACCGTTGGGAACTGCGCCTAGGGATGCTTGTATCCAGTTGAAACGACAGCCTACCAAAACCTGGAAAAATATGGTAGACTTTGAGTGAGGCTTTACTGATTTCCTTTACTAGTTTTAGAGAATCGAATTTCATCTAAATAAAAAGAAAATTGAAAAAATGCTAGTCGATGTCAGAACTCAGAACGCAAAAAAAGGCTTCTGCTAATCATGGGCATAAAATATTTGCTTTGTCACATGAATCAGGCGATTTATATATCTCATCTGACAAAGTGGATGATGCACATGAAATTTTTTGCACAATTTAGACAGAGGTTGTTATTTAATACCAAGTCTGGGCGTGATCACGTAAACTTCGAACTACATGTGTGAAAATCGTCATCATAATGCTTTCATTAATCGCTAACATTCAGTGTAGTTTCTGCTGGAGTGCATGACGAGAGATATCGTATATTATGTATAAAACTGTTAATGCTTACCGAGAATTCTGTTTTATTGTATACGAACAATCCCGAGGATATCGAGCAATCGCCTTTGCCGTTCTTTCCGGGCACGTAACTACCGGGTACATCATCTCCCTCGTGGTTTGCACGGCAGACAAAAATCTCGTTTTTATTATTGCGCCCACCGCGAACAGCACCAGGAGGTAATATTTGGTTCGAGGCTTGCTTCCATTGCGCTAAACGGTGCACAAAAAAAAATTAATAAAAGTATTTCCATTTTCTATCCTTACATCCAAAAAATAAACTATGGGTATACTAACGCCTGCAGGCTTGCGTAGCCAATGTCCAGTCTGGCCCTAGGCCGTACTGAAGATCTGCGGAGGCGCTGGCGTCAGGATCAACACCTTTGGCTCTGTATAGACTGAAACTAACAAACTGTGGGGATAAGGGATTAGGATCAAGCCACTGAACCACCGGTTTATTAGAGCCATTTACTCCCAGCTTTACCCGCCCATCTGTAAAATAGAATTTGATTAATCAACACTTTTTTCACTTTGCCAAAGTCGATCTATAATTGAAGAACCGCAAAAGCTTTCGCTAAGAAAGTGACAAAGTGGATATACAATTTACCTTTGGCAATTTTTATCCAGAATTTTAGTCGCTCTCGCTCGTTTAAGAAACCATTTCGATCGAAGGTCGCCTCATTCTTACCAAGATGTCGTCGGCGAATGTATGTCCCTGTTTGAGTCAATCCAAATTCGTAAGCGTCTCCCAAAGAACTTACTTCAGGGCTAAGGATAATCTGAAAAAAAAAATTCATGCCAATTCCACGATTAGAACAATAGACAAGATGAGTTTACGGATCTGTAAGAATTGTATTAGTGGATTAAGAGAGGAGAGATTAATTTTACTTTGGCATATATTTCTAGTGGAAACTCGTCAAAAACTCAGTCAAAACTTACTTGAAATTCTTTCGAGCTCTTGACGGTGAAATATAGAACTATAGCATCGTCGTAGTGACAAACCACCTCGGAGAGTGGGAAGTATTGTCCAAATCCAGTAGAAGTGACCACAGTCTTCCGCTGATCGTCGGAAACTCCTAAAAAGGAATTACCGGGAATTTTAATCACAGTTTCGTTTTTTTTATTTTCAGAGTATATTTAGGAAATTCCATGTCTGGAATTGTAGCGCGTAACTCGTTTTGACAAAACGTTAAAATTTGCATAAATTCAGAAAATTGAATTCCGATGATCAAATACTCAGAGAACAAGAATCGAGCGAAGGATGCTGAGTATTGAAAATGAATTTCTGCTCACCTAATGTGTTGGCTTCGTCACTATACCCGAATTTCCATTCTGCCATAGTTCCTGACCGGAAGCTAAGAAATTGAGGGTTTAGAGGCTTCGGGTCACGCCACTCGTGGAAGGGGGTGTCTCTTCCGCCAATTCCAACTTGAATAAAAGTCCTTCGACCATCGGCCTTTATTTTTATCCAAAAGTTACGAAACTCGTTTCTACTGAGAAGATTTACGGTCCGAATAGTCGCGCTGGGCTCTTCCTGACAAGGACATCTTCCTCTGATGTAGTTAACCGTGTTATCGTGAGCACCCAGGACGATTTCATAGACCGGACCATCCGCCTGAGGGATAATCAACACATAAATCTTTTATTTTGGGTTCTACTGCATTTGCCAAGAATGGGAACGCGAATTCCCAAAAGAATTTCGGCTGCCAATGTTATTCGGTTTTTGGTTTAAAAACTTTTCACCGTATCTATTAGCTAAGACGTTGGCCAAATGCCACGTAATTTAGTGGAAATGGCATGAACATTTTTGCAATTGAATTCTCCAAGCATGCTGAGAAAGATATCAGCCAAATTATATAAAATAATTGTTATTCAAAATCGCATGCGAAATTACGTGTGTGAGATTTAGAAATTTATCCAAATGGTGAAAAGTCAGATAATATTAGAATTACTAATACAAAGCTGGATTAACCTGCTGGTAATAATTCGATGAAGCGTATAATTTTTTCGATTCTTAAAAGAGCTGAGGTGGAGAAGAATGATTAATGATAAATAAGAAAAAATCTTCAATCGCTACACGAAAATTTTTTATACGCACTCTTAACATTAAATATTAAAATTCTAATTTGGTCTTACCTGGGGCGTCGGGGCTAATATAATATGGGCATCCCTCGGGGCGCGTACAGAAAATCGTAGGACTTTTTCTGCAGCCAAATTTTCTTCGAGTGGGAAATATTGGCTGTAGTAGTAGCCATTAGTGTAGAGACTCTTCGGTTCTTTACTGGAAACTGGAAGTGGCTTATAAATTAACTAGATCATGTACAGGTCGTAAAGGATGATTAATATCGCGATAACCTACGACGGATGTGTGAAAAACCGCAACAAAGACATTCACTGTGGTGGCAAGTGAATCTGATTTCCTTTACTGAATGCGAGATATAATCGAGCTATACCATGTAGAGTAATTTTTATTCTACATTGATAATAAGATTCTCATAATCATTTTCTATTCAATTATGAGCATTAATTTTTTGTTGCAGCATATGGATTTTTAGAATGTTGCAAAAATTATTCTATAACCTCAGTACCTACTGAGCATTTAAATAAATGATTACGAACTTGACTGTATATCGAGACTTGATATTGAATTCACGTATTGCAAAACGTTTGACGAACAACAAGACGGTAAAAATTATTTCAAGGTTTTTCCCAGCATCGACCCGTCTCCGCAACTCCTCTATCCATACAAACTGGTTTTATACTCCGAAAGTTAACACTTGATTAAAAATATTTTATCCTCACTTATAAAGTAATTTTATTTTCCTTATTTTTGGCATATTTTCTCATCTCTGCCTGGGTCATTACGTATAAATGTTATCGCTTTTTATGCATAATTCGAATCTCATCCCATTTTGACTTTGTGATATAAAATTAACTTTTATAATCGAATGGTTATCCCTAATTATAAGTCTTACCTTGAACAGCTAACACTGCGAGGATCGCGAGGATCAAAAAGCGAATGAAACCCATTATCTCTCCTGACGAACACTTGATCACGCAATTCGATATCAAACTTAAAACATATCGTACAATTTTTATTAGAGCTGGTAGCTAAAAGATTATTTCACTTTTACCGTCGTGAGCAGATTCGAGGCAAGATGAAATCTCAAAGATAGTACCAGTCCGTTCAAAGGCTGAAGAAAGACTGACATCACAACTGGTTACAATACCAGACTGACCAGTACGAAAGAATTGCGGTTTTTAAAATCGCTTAATGTAAGAAAGACTTACGTACAGCTACTCTCAACAACAAGTTTTAGTAGTTGTTATACTCTCATTTGAATCCTGACTATCAGTCGAATTCGTAAACAAAGATATTGTAATTATTTTCACAGTTCATTCTTCGCGATCACAAAATCCATGTGCATAAAAGAATTAACATGAACATATATCTCATTTTGTTTTTCAATCATCTGATTCTCTACCCTCGTAAATTTTTTTTTTTGAGGACTTGAAGTGAACGATTGAAGAAAAATGTCAAAATTTCCGATCGAAAACTATCGCGACGTTTTCAAAAATCCAGGTTACTTCCAGTTCGACAATTAGGGAGTAATTTCGAAGAATTTTTTGTAAAGATACTTACCACTTTTCATCGGCACTTGGGCAACGTAATTAGTATAATCAATCACTGCCGGATTACGTTTATATAAACAGCGACGTACTCTTTTGTACAACCTAATTGCATATATCGAGCCAGTCGCTTCTTTATAGAGGTGAATGATCGTTTCAAGGACTAAAATTCCTGAAGGTTCTTTCGAATGGGCTTTAAGAATCCAAGTGCACATGCCGTTTTTTTGTTTTTTTCTTGCCATTCAGGGGAATGCGGTTGTTCAAACTGATTCGTAAATGACGTAAAGTTGAAACTGTGTGTGTGTAAAAATTGTCGTGGCAATACTTTCATAAATCCTTAAGCTTCAAGGTAATTTTTAATGCACTGCATGATGGAAGATATTAGTACAAAATTCCTAATTCACAGCTAGAACTCAGTTTTATTGTAGATGAAACGTGGCTCTTTCCGGACGTGACAAGTACGGAAAATCGCAGAGTCTTATCAGCAAGATCCTCAACGATAGTAACAAAATTCATCAACTTATAACTGAAGGGCATAAAATTGCAAGAAATAAATTGAGACCAGCAAAATTGGATGTCCTACGCTCTGTATACGTAAAGTATGGGAAATGGTATGAGGAATCAGAAGGAAAAATTAAATGCATAGCAATTTGCATCCAAAAATACCATAATCTAAATATTTCTGAAAAGAATTTTTTTATTACAATTTTTTTTAGTGATACCAAAATCTAAAAAATTGTTTTTATCAAAATTTCACCGAAGTCTCCCCTTGACTAATTTGAGGTATTATAATATTGCAGGTTTCCCAGTGCTTTCCTGGAAATTAAAAACTCACTGTCAAAAATTCAGTCTCGGATGGTCTTTATCATTATGAATTGTTTTTATTTAATACAAAAACTGCACGTCTGCACTCAGACGTATGAGAATAAAATGTCCGCGTTATGTTGCCGTGATATATCATGAAGTCCGCTTGGCCCTTCGAAAAAAAAGAACATGAAGAAGAAGAAGAAGGAAAAGAAGAAGACTATGGCGATGATCATTTGCCGATCAGAGGTGGTGGAGTATCCGATTGCTGAGTACCAGGCGTCGCTCGAACCGGTGACGGGTTGACCAGGACTTCGTAGTTGGTGAAGGGAAGTTCCTGGTTATTGAACGCGATGTAGATGAGTCGATGATCTGGTCGGAGCTGAAAGAGAGAACGTTAATTTATTTTGTATCGATAATTATTTACCAGGTTTATCATTTTCGTGTTCATATTTTTATTAGTCCACATACCCTGCCCACGATGACCTGACCCTCGTGAGCTACTCTGGCAACGTAAGTTTTTCCAGTGTCAACAGAATTACCAGCCACAATTGCACCTTTAGGAACTGTGCCTAGGGATGCTGGTACCCAGGTGAAACGACAGCCTACCAAAACCTGGAAAAATATGGTAGACCTTGAATGAAGCTCTACTGATTTCCTTAACTAGTTTTAGAGAACCGAATTTCTTATAAATAAAAAGAAAATTGAAAAAACGCTAGTCGATGTCAGAACTCAGAACGCAAAAGAAGGCTTCTGCTAATCATGGGCATAAAATATTTGCTTTGTCACATGATTCAGGCGATTTATATATCTCATCTGGCAAAGTGGATGATGCACATGAAATTTTTTGCACAATTCAGAGAGAGGTTGTTATTTAATACTAAGTCTGGGCGTGATCACGTAAACTTCGAACTACATGTGTGAAAGTCGTCATCATAATGCTTTCATTAATCGCTAACATTCAGTGTAGTTTCTGCTGGAGTGCATGACGAGAGATATCGTATATTATGTACAAAACTGTTAATCCTTACCGAAAACTCTGTTTTATTGTATACCAACAATCCCGAAGATATCAAGCAATCGCCTCTGCCGTTCCTTCCGGGTATGAAACTTCCTGGTATATCATCACCGCGGTGTTTTGCACGGCAGATAAAAATCTCGTTTTCGTTATTGCGCCCACCCCGAACAGCACCAAGAGGTAATAATTGGTTCGAGGCTTGCTTCCATTGCGCTAAAACGAGCACAAAAACAAAAAAAAAATTAATAAAAGTATTTCCATTTTCTATCCTCACATACAATAAATAAACTATGGGTATACTAACGTCTGCAGGCTTGCGTAGCCAATGTGTAGTCTGGCCCTAGGCCGTACTGAAGATCTGCAGAGCTACTGGAGTCAGAATCAACACCAAGATTCTGGAAAAGACTGAAACTAACAAACTGTGGTGATAAGGGATTAGGATCCCGCCATTGAACCAAGTGCTTATTAGAGCCACCTAATCCCAGCTTGACTCGTCCATCTATAAAATAAAATTTTATTAATCAACACTCATTTCACTTTGTCAAAGTCGATCTGTAATTGAAGAACTTCTCGCTGGCGATTTTTTTGATACTGCAAAAGCTTTCGCTAAGAAAGTTTGACTCTAGGAATTGAAGGAAGTTATCGCGTGAAAATAATCGATGGACATTCCAACGAGTCTGTCTTCAAGTTGTTCATTCCTGGCTTCTGGATCGAATATTAATTCACTAGACATTGCAGGTTACCGAGAGTAATTTATACATGAAAAAAGACATCAAAAAACGGTTAACTGGGTATACAACTCACCGTGAGCAATTTTTATCCAAAATTTTAATCGCTCTCGCTCGTTTAAGAAGAAACCGTCTTGTTCGTAAGTCTCTTCAGCCTTACCAAGATGTCGTCGACGAATGTACGTCCCTCTTTGATTCAATCCAACTTCGTACAAGTCATTAACAGAACTTACTTCAGGACTGAAGATAATCTGAGGAAAAAAAAAAAATTCATGCCACTGAGACGATTAGAAAGATAAACAAGATGAGTTTCAAGAGCTGTAAGAAAGACATTAGCGGATTAAGAGAGGCGAGTTTAAATTTCTTTTGGGATTTATTTCCGGTGGAAACTCATGAAAAACTAAGTCAGAAACTCACTTGAAATTCTTTCGAGCTTCTGACGGTGAAGTATAACACTACAGAATCGTCGTAGTGGCAAACGACCTCGGAGAGCGGGAAGTATTGTCCGAATCCAGTTGACGCGACAACAGTCTTTCGCTGATCGTCAGAAACTCCTGAAAAGTAATTTCCGGAAGTTTCAATCACGGTTTTTCGTGTTTGTGATCTGTTTATCAATTTTTATGCTTGGACTTGTAGCACGTCTCCCACGATATTTGAAAAACGTAAAACTTTGTACAAATTCAGAAAATTGCATTCCGATGATCGAATACTCAGAGAACAAGAATCGGGCGAAGGATGTTGAGTATTGAAGATGAATATCGGCTCACCTAATGTGTTGGCTTCGTCACTATACCCGAATTTCCATTCTGCAACAGATCCTGATCGGAAGCTGAGAAATTGAAGGTTCAGAGGCTTCGGGTCACGCCATTCTTGGAAAGGGGCATCCGATCCTCCCATTCCAACCTGAATGTAAGCCCTTCGAACATCGGACTTTATTTTTATCCAAAAGTTACGAAACTCGTTTTTGTTGAGAAGATTTACGATCCGGATAGTCGTGCTGGGATCTGTCTGACAAGGACATCTTCCTCTGATGTAGTTAACCGTGTTGGCTTGAGCACCCAGGACGATTTCATAGACCGGACCATCCGCCTGAGGGATAATTAACACATGAATCTTTTATTTTTGGTTCTACTGCATTTGCCAAGAATGAGAACGCGAATTCCCAAAAGAATTTCAGCTGCCAATGTTATTCGGTTTTTGGTTTAAAAACTTTTCACCGTATCTATTAGCTAAGACGTTGGCCAAATTCCACGTAATTTTGTGGAAATGGCATGAATATTTTTGCAATCGAATTCTCCAAGTATGCTGAGAAAGATATCAGCCAAATAATATAAAATAATTGTTATTCAAAATCGCATGCGAAATTACGTGTGTGAGATTTAGAAAATTATTCGAATGGTGAAAGGTCAGATAATATTAGAATTACTAATACAAAGCTGGATTAACCTGCTGGTAATAATTCGATGAAGCGTATAATTTTTTCGATTCTTAAAAGAGCTGAGGTGGAGAGGAATGATTAATGATAAATAAGAAAAAATCTTCAATCGCTACACGGAATTTTTTTATACGCACTCTTAACATTGAATATTAAAATTCTAATTTCATCTCACCTGGTGCGATGGGGCTAACAAAATATGGGCATCACTTGCAGCGCGTACGGAAAATCGTAGGACTTTTTCTGCAGCTAGATTTTCTTCAAGTGGAAAATATTGGCTGTAGTAGTAGCCATTAGTGTAGAGGGTCTTCGCTTCTTTACTGAAAACTGCAGAAGGCGGTTTATAAATTAACTTGAATATGTGGACGATGATAAATATCACGACAAGCTACGACGTATACGTAAAAAATCGCAATAACGACATTCACTATGGTTCTTGAGGGGAAAAGCCTACCATAACACACCCTTACCCGTGCGTAGCCGTTGAACGATAAACATTTACGCGATAAACTTCTTGAGCTTGGGGTTGTTCACGTTCCGAATTGTATTTATAGTTTTTCGTATCATGATCTAATCTCACGTGGGTGTCATCAGTAATTTATTTGAATAATAGAAATATCTGCACATCTCATCTGCACGCACAATTAAAATTACCCGCCTTTTTGGATGCGCAGTAGATCGATTTTGGGAGCTTGAAAAAAATTTTTTTCGCGCTTGATCCCAGCTGTAGCTTATTTACTTTCATACTTGTTCACCTATAAGACTGATCAAAAATTGATATACGTAACTACTGAACGTTTAAGTAAATGATTACGCAGTTGACTGTATTTAGACTTGATGTTGAATTCACACATTGCAAAACGTTTGATGAACAATATGACGGTGAAAATTATTTCAAGGTCTTCGCAACATCGACCCTAGGCACCTTCTCTATTCACAGAAACTGGTTTTATATTCCGAAAGTTAACACTTGATTAAAAATATTTTATCCTCTTTCGTAAAGTAATTTCATTCTTCTCAATGTTGGCGTATTTTTTCTTCTCTACATCAACAAGGTCTAAATATTATATCGTTTCTAGGCAAAGCTCAACTCTTCTAATATTTAGACTTTGTGATATAAATTGAACTTTTATATTTGTATAGTATACCTAATTGTAAGTCTCACCTTGAATAGCCAACACTGCAAGTATCGCGATGATCAAAACTTGTTTGATATTCATCGTTCGCACTGACATTTACTTAGTCACGCAATTCTATACCAAACTTAAAACATATCGCACATTTGTTATTAGTTGGAAGATTGTTTAACTTTTACCGTCGTGAGCAGATTCGAGACGAGATCAATACTCGAAGATAGTACCAATCCGTTCAAAGGCTGAGCAAAGACTGACATCACAACTGGTCACAATACCAGACTGACCAGTACGAAAGAATTGCTGCTATTAAAATCGCTCACTGTAAGAAAGACTTAGGTATAGCTACTCTCAACAAGTTTTAATAGTTGTTATACGCTTATTTGAATCCTGACTATCAGTCGAATTCGTAAACAAAGATATTGTAATTATTTTCACAGTTCGTTCTTCGCGATCACAAAATCCATGTGCATAAAACAATTAACATGAACATATATCTCATTTTGTTTTTCAATCATCTGATTCTCTACTCTCCTAAATTTTTTTTTGAGGACTTGAAGTGAACGATTGAAGAAAAATGTCAAAATTTTTGATCGAAAACTATCGTGACGTCTTCAAAAATCCAGGTTACTTCCAGTGCGACAATTAGGAAGTAATTTCGAATAATTTTCTGTAAAGATTATACTTACCACTTTTCATCGGCACTTAGGCAACGTAATTAGCATAATGAATCACTGCTGGATTACGTTTATAAACAGCGACGTACTCATGCGTGCAACCTTTGCATATATCAAGCGAGGAGCTTCTTAGGGGTGAATGGTTGTTTCAAGGTCTGATTCCTGCAAGTTATTTCAAACCGGCTTTAAGCTACCGTCTGATTATGCACATACATATTCATGAATCAATTCTTTTCGCGGTGTTTTTTTTTTTTTTCCTCAAAAGCAATTGGACATAGATATTTTGTCACTCTCGAAAAGAAGGTCTTTTAGTATGACAGTTATACCACACGTTGTACATTTTCGCGAATTATACTGCCGTTCTGAACGAATTGAAAATGTCGACAAAATCAACATACATACATATGAAGATTTCATTTCCCTTGATACACGAGTTTCACTACTCGCAAAGGATTTCGGAAGTCTAAATGAAGGTCTAAAGTTATGTCGGCATTTATTGCTGGCGAAAACTTAGTGGAAACTCAATCCAGAACTTTCTTGAAACTCTTTGAAGGTCCGGAAGGTAAAGTAAAACGTTAGCACATCGTCGTGGTGGCTGACGACATCACAACGTGAAAAGTATTGTCCATATTCTGCACTTGATATGACCATGGACTGTGGTTTGTCCATAGAGATGTCTATATAAGAAATTAGCAAGACATTTTAATCAGCGGCAAAGATGCGGTTTGCTTATCAGATTTTGTCCCTGTACGAACGTATCGCAACGCTCTTTGTTAACTTTATGCACTGATGGTCTGCAACGTACATACGTATAAAGAAACGTGCGTCAATAATGCTCAGAAAATATGAAACGGGTAAAGGAAATCGGAAATTAAATACGAACTTTCGCCTATCCATGGTGTAAGCTTCGTCACTTCAGTCGTATCTCGAAAAAATGATAATAGTCATCCATTAATATGTAAATAATTGTTAGAGACCTTTTCACGGATTGTGATAACGTGAGTTTGCAAAGAGCCTCTGTTGGAATTCGCAATCGGAAGTGAAGAAAAAGGGAGAGATTTGTCATTTCATATGGCCTAGAACGAAGAAGTAATCTTTCTTTCTGGTCTGAGCGTAGAGGATTCTTTCCTCAAGAAAATAATAATCTCATAAAACAGGTTATTCTGACGAATGATAGGTTCCATTTGTTCTCACTGCGAAAAAATGACCAAGTCTCTACGGTTTATCACGACCACTCAGAAATATGAGACCACTCACTATAGTTGTCATTGTAAATGAGCCCTGACTCTAACTCTGGATAGTTACGCAAGGTAAAATTTGACAAGGAAATTCAATCTTCCTCTATTCATTATTCGCTATTTCTTTTCTACGTTATTAGATCTAGATATAATAAATTATTTATTGGCAAAAGATTTTTTGGTTCTATTTTTCAGGAAGAAATTCTACCTCTCACAATTTTTACAGAGTTTTAGCTCCCAAAAAATTGCAGATTATTCGGACCTCGACTTGAAGTTAGATTGCAGAATTTTTATCCCCCGAACGGTTGATCGCAGAAAAAATTGACTGACAATTTATCTCCTCTCACGTAGCCCTCTACGTTCCTGAATTTTTCCAGAGTTTTAGCTCACAAAAAATTGCGATTTTGGATTCCAGCTCTTAGATTCTAAGTCGTACTCGAAGATTGTTATCACCCGAATTGTAGGTCGCGGAAAAAAATATATTCACTCAGTTCTCTATTTTTCATCAAGAGTATTAACTCTCTAAATTTTTCCAAATTTTTAACTTAAAAAAAATTACGAATTGAAATATCGAAGGGTGCTAAATAAAAAAAAAAAAACACGATAATAGTATCATCTAAAAAATTACGCTAACGAATAATCCGGTGAGTTTAAATTCGATTTCATAATATTTTTAATTTCAAAATAAATGAAATAAAAAACATTTAATCGATATTAATTTAGCTATAAAAAGAAATGACGCATATTGAATATTTTATTTCTTAATATACCCTTCGAAAATTAAGGTGATATTTATGAAAAAATAAATCACTCAACAAGTATAAAATCCGCGGTAAAATATTCAAATTCATTTTCCATACTTTTGACGCATTGCGTTAGATGGCAGCCCGAGCTTCTCACACATCGCGAAATTCATACCACGTGATTTTCTCTGACGTTTCATAACCAAGATGGCGTAAAGAAAAAAATGTATCATATGTAACAATACAGATATGGTCCTTACGTCACATTTAAATGGGTCAGAAGTAAATAAAAGATGACTTTTAAAGTCCTAAAAATAAAGCAATAAAATACAGTAAAAAAAAAAAAAAAAAAAAGCATATCATGATATGGAAGATAATAATATTTTTATTATAGTGAACGTGTCTTTTGTGTGTTAAAAAAGAAAAAAATTAGTTCGAACATAATATTGAAGCGTGTGATATGTCTCTTGTATACCTAGAGATTTAGGTTATGTTAGTTAATAGTTGAATATTTCGCCCTACATATAACATTGAATTGACATCATTTATTTTATACATACGGATATGGACGATAAACCTTTTCCTATAATAATGGAAGCTAAAAATGAAAAAGAAACAATTAATCTGCTCGATTTTTTATCGGAAAGTGAATCAGCTGTATCAGACATCGTTCTTACACCTAAAAAGAAGAAAGTTAAGAGGTAAGTTAGGAAAAAAATAATCCCTTTATTTAAAAATCAATTGCTAGATGATTTCTAAAATTATTTCGTCTCTTTAAATTATTTTTAAATTAATATGATTAAACATTCAATGAAGTAACGCACATCGCGTAAACAAACGGACATAACCTGCATAATTTTTCATTTTTCGACGGTGTTTTACTCAATTTCATTTGAAACATTGTTTCGTTGATTTTTTAGAGTAAAAAATTGAATAAGAACAGAAAAGTAATTAATAGATGAA